>CM029019.1:77305146-77666312 GCA_016801055.1 Panax notoginseng
TTTTGGGGCGTCACAAACCCCCACTTCAATAACAATGAGTAACGATTGAATAATTGCTCAATAGAAAACTTAGGGTTAGGAAACTTGCCTAATGTGTCTTCTACAATTTACCGCTATCTACTATCCCTTCACGTAACCTATTCACATGTGTCACGTTAAGCAATTAGGTTCTCGAACACCACTTCGAAATGTAATGGTTCCCTTTTATTTTAATAAGATGATTAAACTCGCACGTATTCAAATACAATTCAATTACATAACACGTTGCTTCGTATAGGCCACGTGGTTCAATAAATGAATCTGGGAAACATAAATTTTTGACATTTTTCAAACCCAAACCTCCATCAAAAATCTGCATAAAATATGCTTAAGGGTCTCAAGTCGAAAAACCTTATTTTCTATATTTTTGACATCACATATTTAATTAAACTCATTTATCCATATAACATCATTTATATGAAAAATACTAAATCAGTCTCAAAAATATTTCTTTTCTGGGATTTTGCATAATATAGTCCCACATTGAACATATATTTTTCCTGGAATTTGTAAAATCCATCTACTATTTTTAAATAGTGCATAATAGCCAAATATTCTCAAATTTTTTATAAATCGAGATTAGCTCCAAAAATTCTAAAATTTTCAGGGTTAGCTCCTATTATATACATGTACTTCCAGTAAAAAATTCGTAATATTTGGACTTATACACAGAGTTATTCGGGTATCTTTTCAAATAGTGCCCTTAGCCGTAAAATCCATAACTCTCAAATCGTATGGCCAAAAATTCTCAAATTTTTACAGGACCTTCATATCTTCTTATATTAACACTCCAAATTTTTACAGAATTTTTAAAGTACAAAAGTGGATGAAAATCCCCCGAGACAGACTGATCCAAAACAGTTCTAAGAAAACGGAACATCAAATTCCAGTCAAACTATAGAACATCTGACCATGAAACTTGGACACAATATACTTCATATAGCATAGTATTTTATAAAATTATTACCTACCATAATCGGGTCACAGAAACCATGATTCCAAGGCTCCGAAAAACCCAAAAAGTCCCAGATTACTAGTTAAACCCAATTTGACAAAAATCCGTGATTTTGCTTCTAGCATGCAATTAAAATGTTCCTAATGTCCAGATCATCTATACTCATATAAATACACATGTTACAACAATTGAACTCACTAAATTTCCATGATATGATCAAATTAGCATCATTGAGTCATATTATCAAATATTTGGCATGCATGACATAATTCCTTGAATCTCTATGATATTAAGGCATGATTAAACCAAAACTTTCGTTCCTACATCCACATTACATTAACTAGCAGTAGCATGGCATCACAAAGTCCAAAACAAATTGTTTGCAAAAAGTCACATAAGCATATTCCCTCATTTTTACTAAAGAACATGGAAAAGAGAGTTCATGGCTTACCTTTTTGATGAATTCTACTTGCTCGAACTCCTCCAATGATTCTCCTTACGTGATTAATCTCTGAAAACTCCAGAACTCGCCACCCTCTCAAGCTCCTTCCTCTCTCACTCTCAACTTCACTCACGGTAGGATTTTTACAAAGAGGAAGAAGAGACTTGGATTGGGAGTATATATAAAATATGTTATCAATTGATTTTCCTAGCCCTTCCATCTCCAATATAAGTTACATGTTTTAAGTATATTGTATAAATTCAATTTAGTATGGGGTGGGGGTTAGAGAAAAGAAAGGTCTTGGATTTTTAAGGAGTTTGTAACTCCCTCCCCCCCCCCCAATTACCTTATAATATGAATGCTCCCTCTCTTGTCCCAATTTGGTTGTCACGTGGGCTCCACGGCTACTGCACTTCTTTATTAAAATATTAATATAATCAATTTAATCATTTAATAAACTATTTTGACCATTTTGCCCTCCGTAGCTAAACGTTTCGATACTAATATCGATTCCTACTAAATCGACGTTTCGGAAGTTATGGGACTATATGTTTTGTCAAATTAGCCTCCGAAATTCGTGGTTCACTTTTTACCCGAAAAAGTCAACCGATTGACTTTGACCAAATAGTCAACCTCAACACATTTTGTGGTCACAATCTATCTTGACTAATTTCGACGTTCTGGAGTCAAATACGCAGTCCACGTCTCTAAATTTCGCTCTGAAATCAATCTCACGTTTTAATCCCCTCCCACGCAATTAATCACTTTATTTACATAACTAACTCAAATAGTTAAATTAATCTAAACTAACTATTTACGCATACCTCATCACATAAACTTAAAATTAAACATGTACGTATAACACATATACATCTAATAATAGAAATCGCACAAGAGTTTCACATAAATTCATTTATTGATAATTAGTAAATTATATAATAATCTCGGATATTACAGTAATGGCTCATATTCTATAACATGCTTATAATCAGGCTTATATGGCCTTAATACCGAAATATGGAAAATATTATGAATATGTCCTAATTCTGGAGGTAAAGCTACCTCGTATGCCACTTCACCAACTCACCGAAGCACTTTAAAATGTCCTACAAAGCTAGGGCTCAGTTTTTCCTTTTAACCAAATCGAATTTTCCCCTTCTAGGGAGACACTTTCAAGAAAACAAAACTACCAACATCGAATTCCCGATTTTGTCGGTGTTAATCGACATATTTCTTCTGTCTATCTTGTGTAACTATCAATCTTATTCGAATCACCTTGATGATCTCGACAGTTTGTTGTACCAATTCTTGACCCAATAGCTGACATTCGCCTACCTCGTCCCAGCATAACGGAGTTCTGCATTTCCTACCATATAACGCTTCGTAAGGCGGCATGTCAATACTCGCGTGATAACTATTATTATAGGCAAATTCAACCAATGGTAGATGGTCATCCCAATTTCCTTTGAAATCCATAATACATGCTCTGAGCATATCCTGTAGTGTCTGAATAGTTCTTTCACTCTGTCCATCAGTTTGAGGATGGTATGCCGTGCTCATTCTCAACTGTGTTCCCAAGCATTCTTGTAGTCGTTTCCAAAATTTGACGTGAAATACGGATCTCTGTCTGATACAATTGACACCGGGACACCGTGTCTTGAAACAATTTCCTTTACGTATTGTTTTACCAACCAATCTAGGTTAAATCTAATCTTGATTGGTAGAAAGTGTGTCAACTTCATCAATCGATCGACAATCACCCAGACGGCATCGTAACCTTGCTGAGTCATTGGAAGACCGACCACAAAATCCATTGTGATATGCTCCCATTTTCACTCCGGTATCTCCAACGGTTGTAATAATCTACTTGGCCTTTGGTGTTCAGCTTTAACTTTTTGACACGTTAAACATTTTGCCACACATTCAGCCACGTCCTTCTTCATATTCGGCCACCAAAAATGATGTCTAAGATCCTGGTACATTTTCGTACTTCCAGGGTGAATCAAATATCGTGAGTTATGGGCCTCGCTTAAAATTTCCTCTTTAACTTTTGGTACTGGCGGAACCTAAATTCTCCCTTCGAATCGAAGTAACCCTTCCGAATCAATTTTAAATTTGTTTTCCTTACCTTTAGACACTTTTCTTCTTATCTCTTTACAGTTCTTATCCTGAAGTTGTGCATTCTTCACCTTATCTACCAACGTTGAACGGTTTCCCATCTAGAACAATTTTTCGTCTGATTCTGTCGGATATTTAATTTCTAACTACATCTTTGCCATTTTTGATACTAGCTTCTCCTGAGCAGTCAACATTGTTAACTTCTCCCGTCCCTTTCTACTTAAAGCATCAGCAACAACATTAGCCTTTTCGAGATGATAGAAAATCTCGCAGTCATAGTCTTTAATCAACTCCAACTATCTTCTCTGTCACATATTCAAATCCTTCTATGTAAAGATATACTTCAAACTTTTATGGTCGGTATATATCTCACACCTCTCTCTATAAAGATAATGTCTCCAAATTTTTAGAGCAAACACTACCGCAGTCAACTCTAAGTCATGAGTCAGATACCCTTTCTCATAATCTTTCAATTGATGTGATGCATACACAATAACTCTGCCGTTCTTCATAAGAACACAGCCTAGTCCCTTATGCGATGCGTCACTGTACACCACAAAATTCTCTGTATCATCAAGCAATGATAACACAGGTGCTGAACTCAATCTTTTCTTTAATTCTTGGAAACTTTCCTCACACGTCTCCATCCAAACAAACTTAACTGCCTTCCTAGTTAAATTCGTCAACGGAGTTGCAATTTTGGAAAAGTCTTGAATAAAATGCTTATAGTAACCTACTAATCCCAAGAAACTTCTTACTTCTGACGGTGTCTTCGGCTGATCCCAGTTTATTACTGCTTTAACTTTTGATGGATCTACCGAAATTTCGTCCTTATCAATAACGTGCTCAAGAAACTGTACACGTTTCAACCAAAACTCACATTTTTTAGAATTTAGCATACATCTTCTCTTTTTTCAATGTATCCAACGTCACTCTTAAGTGTTCAACATGTTCTTTCTTGGTCTTGGAATACACCAATATATCATCAATAAGCACCACCACAAATTTATCTAAGAATGGTTTAAACACCCTGTTCATCAAATCCATGAATGCTACAGGTGCATTGGTTAAACCAAATGACATAACCAGAAACTCTTAATGACCATACCGAGTTCTGAACGTTATTTTCGGTACATCCTCTGGCCTCACCTTTAATTGATGATAACCACTCCTTAAGTCTATCTTTGAGAAATACCTCACTCCCTTCAGTTGGTCAAGCAAGTCATCGATTCTTGGTAATGGATACTTATTTTTGATCGTGACCTTATTCAATTCTCGGTAGTCAATGCAGAGCCGCATCGACCCATCTTTCTTCTTAACAAACAACATCGGTGCTCCCCATGGAGATACACTCGGCTGGATATACTTTTTGTCGAGTAATTCTTGCAATTGCACCATCAACTCTTTCATCTCTACTGGGGCCATTCTGTATAGGGCTTTAGATATCACGACCGTTCCTGGCACTAAATCAATTACAAACTCGATTTCTCGATCTGGCGGAAGTCCAGGTAAATCATCTGGAAATACATCTGCAAAATCTCTAATGATCGGTATCTCTTCCAACTTTGTGCTCTTCTTCTGTGTATCGACTATGTAAGCTAAGTATTTTACACATCCTTGTCTCAACAACTTCTTGGCTTGCATCACCGTCAGATAACTTGCTTGTTAAGGTAACTTACTGTTATAAAACACAACCTTCGATGGAGTCATAAGGTTTACACTTTTCTTTTGGCAATCAATTATCACCCCGTAATTGAATAACCAATCCATTCCCAGTATAACATCAAATTCCCCAAGTTTAATTGGTATCAAATCTACCATTATCTCGTGACCCTTAATAACCGCTCTACAATTCTTGTATATAAACCTAACAGGAATCACTTCCCTATTCGTAATTTCTATGCTTAAAGGGAAATCTAATTCTTCCTGAGGTAAATCTAGGTTATGAGCAAATTCATCGATTATAAATGAACAAATAGCACCCGAGTTAAATAGCACATAACCATTAATACCATTAATCGAAATGACACCTGACACCACATCCTTTGACTGCACAGTATCCTACATAATCATATTGAAAGTCCTCGCAGTAGGTCGGCTTGATTATGTTAGTCCAGTGATAGTTAATGTACCACCACCATTGTTTCCTTTTCCTCCACTTACACTACCCGCTGTCTTCTTAGGGCAATCACAAGCCATGTGATCCTTCGAACCGCAGGTGAAACATGCTCCCTTCTTTAGGCTAAAATAGTTTGGTGTAATGTGTCCTTCCTGACCACAATTGAAACACACCCTCTTCCCCTTCAAACACACCCCAATGTGGTTCTTTCCGCAAGTAACACAAGCTTCAAGCTTCTTCTTTTGTTGACTTCCTTGTTGTCTTCCCATATTCGAATTCTCACTCCATTTCCTTTTCTAGTTGTTATTTCCACCATTTCTTCCACTAGCCTTGTTTTCATTCTCATTCTTTCTCTTCTTCTGTTCTTGGTTATACTTGGTTAAGGCATCGCTTCCACCCTCCGCGATAGTTGCCTTTTCCAGTACTGTCGTAAACGTGTTTAACTGGAATATTAAAACCTTGCTATAAAGCCAGGGCTTCAACCCTTGTTCGAACCTTTTCGCCTTATGCTCATCGGTATTAACTTGATAAGTGGCAAACCTTGCCAACTCATTAAACTTCGCAGCATATTCTGGCACAGTCACGGTTCCTTGTTTTAACTCCAAAAACTGAACTTCCAACTGATTTTGAGAACTAGTCGGAAAGAATATTTCGAAAAATATTTTTTTAAACCTATCCCACGCTACTATTCCCTGTTCCCCACGAACTTTATTCGCCTGCCACCAATAGCTAGCTTCAGACTTCAACATGAACGCTACGAAAGTAGTCTTCTGATCCTCGTTGACTCTGGCAACGTCGAACACTTTCTCCATTCATTTCCATGATCCATGCTTGGGCTTCAACTGGATTTATAGACCCTTGAAACACCGGTGGTCCAACTGCTTTGAAGTCCTTGAAAGTCGTAACTTGAGCTTGTGGTTGATTCGCAAGTGCTCCGATTAACAAAGTCACCAACTGTTGAACCGGGTTAGCGTTGACCTTGTTATTATTGTTAGTAGACCCCTCAGGAGGTTTTTGTTGGCGTGGTTATCTTCTTTAGGAGGTATTTTCTGTTAAAATATACGCTTATTAGTTCACTATTAAATTCCTTGAATATTTTAAAGTTTAACTTTAAACATTCTAAGATTAAAGCTTAACACATAACATTTCAATAAACTTTGATATTTTTATTCGTTTAAAACTTTTCATAACATAGTAAGGATAACATCTCTGCTACCAACATTCATTTTCCTGAACTAGACAAGTTTCAGGATTACTTACTTATACTACCCCTTTATTTATCTCAAAATAAGGGATTTACAATTTATTTATCCACATACTTAATCACATATTATTATTATTCCTCCTATCTTGGCATTGTCGACGTCGGAATTTTATTTGTCCATTTTCTGTTCTTGTTTTTTGGTGTTCTCATGTTAGGTGAGATTTGTTTGAAAAAACAAGTTGTGAAAAGGTCCGACATTTATATGTCGATAATTTGATTGTAAGAGTCGCCAGTTGGTTTTTTAATTTGATGTACCAACACAACCGAGAAAAGGTTTGCACATTGACCCAGTGATGTGACACTGCTAAACGAGTCTGTGAAATCAAAATTCATTAGGGTCCGGGAACTTGCTTATGCGGAGGGAAGGTGTTAGGCACCCCCCGACATCCGTCTTACCACGGTTATCGCCACTTTTTAATAAACTATTATATGAATGTGTGTGTGTGTGTGTGTGGGTCAATATGCAGTTATTTAGAAGTAGTGCTATGTCTCGTTTGCACCTATATGCAAAGGGTTAGAATTTGTGTAAAAATTCAGTTTTAAACAAGATATAGCAGTGATGTTTTGTAAAAAGAGGTTTTTTTCAAACCCTGTGCTCAATAGTAATTGAGGCCTTTGATACTTTCATTTTATTACGTGTTCGGCTTGATTACTTTTATTTTTGAGATGTGAAGCATCTTCGAGAAAATAATGTACAAAGTAGTGCCAAACTCCTTGTGGGCATGAGAACCATCTAAGGACATTCGAACACTGTGCATAATTTACAAGCTGCTTACAGCTGAAAATATTCATCACGGGAACCGAATCTAGATTCAGTAGACTGAATCTGTGATCACTTGATTCCTAGGCTCACATGATGTAGCAATTTATATAAAAAGTTGTAAACAGTTTTATATATATATATATATATATATAAGTTGTAAATATATATATATATATGTGTGTGTGTGTGTGTGTGTGTGTGTCTGTGCAAACAATCAACCACCACGAAGCACCTCCATGGGGGATTGTAAATATAAATAAAGCATAAAAAACACGTCAACCACCACGAAGCATCTCCATGGGGGATTGGAAAATATAAATAAAGCTTTTAAAAACCAATCAACCACCACGAAGTACCTCCATAGGGGATTGGACATGTAAATATATAAAAGCGGTAAATATATATATAGAGACATGATCAGCCTCCACAAAGCACCTCCATGGGGATCTGAAATGTAAATAAAGCAATAAAGCAATCAACCGCCACGAAGTAAACTCCAGGTGGGACGAAATGTAAAGAAAGCAGTAAAAACGATCAACCGCCACGAAGTAAACTCCAGGCGGGACAAAATGTAAATAAAACAATAAAAGGCCACGAAGTAAACTCCAAGCCTGACAGGAATGTAAATATATATATATATATATATATATATATATATATATATAACAGTAAACGCACAGGATATATCGATCCCGGCTCGGTTTATCATTTCAACGATTTGTTGCTATATATATATAAAAGCAGTAAACGCTCCGGATGTAAAATTCAGGCTCATCGAACACAGTTCGACAACAGTTCATATATATAAGTATATATATAAAAGCAAATAAACGCTCCAAATGTAAAATCCAGGCTCAATCGAGGCATAACTCGATAATGTTAGTCCATATATAAATATATACATAAATATATTATATATATATACAAAGAAATAAAAGTCACGGACCGAAGTCCGGGCATACACACGCTACACGACTCTCAACGTGAAGAACTGTGTGTGCACAGTAGTGGAGAAAGGCTTTAAAGTGTGTAAGAATGCTTACAGTGGACTGTCAAAAAAGACTTCAATAGCTTTAAAGGGATTAACACTCGGCTCTCGCTAGTAAATATATAACAATATATGAGCTCACAAGTGTTTAAAATGAGAAAGCACTCAGTTTATAGGGTGTATAGAGCAAATTGGACAGGGCTTTCTCGCCTTTTTTCTCCTTAAAATGGCTGCCCCAAGCCCTCTATTTATAAAGGGGGGACCTGCGGCTGCCCGAGGTGCCCCGGGTTCTGCGGGTCTCGTCGTCTCGAAATACGTGCACGCGTGCAACGTGATGTCCTCTTGAACTTTTAGAACTTCAATTCGGACATCCGATTGAGGTGTATAAAACCTTTTTCGGCATGTTATTGTCGAGAGCTACACAATAACATGGGATTAGGGGTTTTACGAAGTCAGGAATATGGGGCCATGCCCTTGGTCTTTAAGCTTCAAATTCTATCCGGTGTACTGTCTTGTGTAGTAGTCACTCGGGATTGGCGCTCTTTGGTTCGTGTAGGACATTGCTGTGTAGAATGTATGTATGAATGTTGAAACGGAACAAATTGGGATTGGGATGGCAAGATAACGGTTTTGCCCTTCACTGGGGTTATCTCCGACTTGAGCTGATTTAGCAGTCGTTGCTCAGGGTTATCTCTGAGATTGGGCTGCTGTAGGTGTTGACCGTCCTTAGTGTTGTTGCTAAGATGTGCCTGACTTCCTGGGGTTATCTCCTGACTTTGAAAATAAGTGCCTCGAGGCCATTTCCAAGTGTTTGAAGCTGATTGTATGGGTTTGAAACAAGCATTTCCAGGGGTTGTCTGCGAGGTTGACGCTGTCTTTCTCAGTGTGATTTTCGGGACTGAGACAGAGTATCTCGGGATATCTTCGAGATTACACGATCTTCTCCAGTGTGTTTTTTGGTATTTGAACTACATTCCTCGGGGTTATCTCCAAGGTTGAAACTGAAACTCCCGGTGTTGTTTTCGGATTGAGGTTGAAACTTTCGGTGGTATTTCCAGGTCTGAGCTGGATGTCTCAGGGTTATCTCTGAGTTGGTAATACTGAATATCTCAGGGTTATCTCTGGGATTGAACTAAGTTGTCTTCCAAGGTTATCTCTGAAAGACGATTATGCCTTCCTGCAATGTTAGTAGCAGGTATGCAAAAAAAAATTGAGTGTCTACAGATGCCCCTCTTCATCATAATCATGCAATGCAATGGCATGGATATGATAAAGAATACTAGACACTTGAAATGTAGTAAGATAATCATGATGCAATGTGCAACAGCATGATGCAAATGTAGGTGGTTTATTGGATTGTTCTCCAACATTGTGGGATGATTGCCGGCTCCCATTGACTTCTACCAGGATCAGGGTTATTCAAGACCACCCTGGTAAACAGTTTGGACGTATGATCCAAAGTGACCACAAACTTCCAGGATGTTGACGTTGGGATTATCACCAAAGCCCTTAATCCTTGGTACAGACCTACACTAAAGATGTATCTCTCATGTACAAGAGATTCTGTGGGGATGTGTTCTGTCTGTTGAGGATGTGTATAACATATTCCATCATCGGTCCTCCCCGATGAGGATGCTCTGTCGGAGTTACTGCCAACAGTCTATGTTGTCAAGATTACCTAACCCTCGATGAAATGTATATCAACGGATGAGATCCCTACTAGGAAAATGTCAAGGCTGCTTGACCTTTGTTGACGTGTGCATTAACGGTTAAAATCATCATATGGCTTCCGACGCTTCATTGAATTTACTTGCCAACGGCTGAAGTGATGTCAAGGTTACTTGACCTTCATTAACATGTGCATCAACGGCTGGAAATACGTGATACCCCCGTCGGGGACTATAAACTTGAGAATGTGTGATGCCCCCGCCGGGGATATGTACTTTGACATATGAAAATGTGTGACACCCCCACCGAGGGAAACTACTTAATCTTCGCTGACGTGTGCATCAACGGCTGAAATCATCAGATGGATTCCGACGCTTCGTTGGATTTACTTGCCAACGGCTGAAGTGATGTCAAGGTTGCTTGACCTTCGTTGACATATGCATCAACAGATGCAAATGCGTGATACCCCTTCCAGGGATTGTGAACATCAACAGATGAAAACGCGTGATACTCCCGCCGGGGATTGTGCATCAACAGATGTAGATACGTGATACCCCCACCGGGGTTTGTGCATCAACAGATGCATATGCGTGATACCCCCACCGAGGTTTGTGCATCAACAGATGCAGATACGAGATACCCCCGTCGGGGTTTGTGCATCAACAGATGCAAATGCGTGATACCCCCGCCGGGGTTTGCTTGAGAATGATGACCCCAAACTGACGGCATTGGACCTTTGTGCGGTATTACCGAATGTGATCTACAACTAATGAGATCATCGGTAGTATACCCTGTGTTTGGGCAAATACCAATAAATGATATGAGAAGCCATAGTTTGGCCCGAAAAAACTAGGATTTTAGGCTATTCTGCTCAATCGTGTAGTATTTTTATCCCTGATTTGGCCTTTGTTAGTAGTAGGGCGTCTGTGCCCCATTTCCCTATATTTTTAGCTGTATAGAGATGATGTATGTAGATGATGATGTACTTAGGAATGTATGTACTATTTTCCATTCCCTATATCATATTGACATTTGTTATCTGTCATGCATTTATCATGTTATGCATATGTATGTATGTCCAGAGATATTCAGCATTGACCCCTAGATGGTCTTATGATAAGGCCCACACAAATGTCTTCTTCGACAGTCAGCCGCATAGATCACACCCCACCAGTGTTGGTAGCCTCCCGTCTGAGGTCGTGGTATGATAGTATGTCACCTACAGATAGGGTGACTGTAGATCAGCTATTACAGCATTCTATGACCCTCTTGATGTTTCAAGTTCCCGTAGGCTTCGTAGAGGGTATGCTAGAGCATTGGATATCGGAGAGACGTGTTTTTCAGTTTGGTACCCAGGAGTTGACTCCTACATTAGAGGAGTACGAGCGGTTGACGGCTTTGCCCTTAAACAGACCTTACACTCATATGGCTGTCGGAGATATGCGCCGGCAGTTCATGACCCTCACCGGGTTACGGCATAGAGTAGTATAGGATGAGATTACATCCAGCCATGTATTGCCCCAGCGTTTCCTGATAAACAGGTTTGGCTCGGTGGACAGCTACGCACGACATTCTGGGGATTTCACCTCACCAGAGGATCAGTGGCATTTGGCCAGAGTGGATGTACTCGTGATGTTCGTGGTGGCGTATGTGTACATGCCACGGTATATGGAAGAGATGGACATAGGTGTCATCATGGCAGTGAGAGCTCTCATGGAGGATCATACCATCATCCCAATGATCGTGGAAGAGATGTTGAGGTCGGCCACGTTTTGCAGTACCTATCCTACAGGGGTATTTACAGGCAGCTCGGTTATGTTATACGTGTGGTTTATGTCACACTTGAGACCGATTGGCACTTTTCGCCGACACGTGTACTGCTTTACCCATGATATAGCTATGTCTTACGCCTTTCAACCATCAGAGTGTACAGACTCTATGTCATGGTCGGTCTTCTTGGTAGGGATCAAAGATCCGTTTGGCATCCTGCCGTGTTCAGGGCTCAGCTCACCCTATAGTTTCATTACACACGCTACGAGCATGGATTATCTCCCTCTGGCTGGCTTGAGGGGCATGACTACTACCTACCACCCACTGGTCGTGATGTCACAGTTTGACCAGTTCCAGGACTTTCATCCTTTTGAGGGAGTGTTAGGTTAGCATTTAGCTTCTCTCCATCTATCAGCAGAGGACCGATCCCGGGTTTATGCTTGTTGGGATCAGCGGGAGATCGCTGCTTTTTCTATTAGCCATCCGGGCTATTCGCCAGAGTATTCTGTGTAGATGGAGATAGACACTTCATCGACTGCGGCAGTATCTACAGTGCCGAGTATTGATTCAGATGGTGGAGAGCCCATAGAGGACGTTGATTCCCACATCGAGGATGAGTCATTCCCTGGATTGCCAGTAGCTCTTTTAGATTCTCCCAGTACTAGCACTGTTGTGATCCAGCATTCAGCACAGTACTTCGAGCAGAGTCTTCATCTGATGACCTTTGAGAGGGATTAGGCTAGGGCCCTGATGTTGACCGCTCTTGATGGGAGAGATGCCACTCTATTATAAAGAGATAATGCCTTAAAACATAGAGATACCGCTATTGAGGAGCGGGATGAGGCCAGATCAGCTAGAGATGTCGTGATAGTTGAGCGGGATGTCCCCATATCTGCCCGGGATGTAGCCATTACAGATAGTACCATAGTGAGGTCCCTTACTACTAGCATAATCGTAGAGATTAGTACATACATTGATGAGCATAGCGTCACCATGCAGATGGCTGTAAATCTGTTAGCTCGTGTGGATACCCTTATGCAGGAGACCACAGCGTTACCTCCTTCTTCTGAGAAAGATGCCATGTTATGCTTGATAGCACAGATATACACTGATTTGTAGATGAGCTTGTATTTTCCTGCACAGATTAGCTTAGCCATTTTGTCATGTATAGTTCATATTGTATATATCAAACAGCATTATATATAGCAGGGAGATATATTTTTGATCACTTCCCCTTTAGTTATGCCTTGTTGCCTGCTTGATATTTGCCTGTTTCTTCAGGGCTTGTGATCTTGATGTATTCTGAATTCCTCCTTAATGGATGGACATTAAGTTATCTCAGGATATTTCATAATAGATCGTTGATCTGTGTGTTTTCCCTACCATTTTTGGTGTTTTGGGACTGGTTTCTGTATGGAGATGTGGAGAGGAGTGTGACTTTTCTCTCTGAGATTTATCGCACCACAGATGGTCGCCAGTACTCCTATTTAAGAGGAGCCCAGTTAGTTCCATCTCTTATGGATTGGTGTTTCCCTTTGAGGAACAACCGCAGCTTAGATGGTCGCCGATCCTCCCATTTAGGGGGAGGTCAGGTAGTTCCATCCCTTTGGTCTGAAGCCGATGAAATATGATGGATTGAAGGTTGATCCCAGTACCGCTGACAAGTGTTTGTGTTTCGGTAGGGGGTTAGACCAAACCATGACTGGCTGCCTACGTACTCCTATTGAAGAGGAGATCAGGTCTGCATAGTTTTAACCTGGTGTAAGAGGTTCAACGATGTATGTGGCAAAAAGGGTGTAGGAATATGTTTGTAGAGAAGGGTGTAGAAATGTTTTTGTTATTTTTGTTTTATTTCGACCGGACCATATAAAATATGGCTACTTACGTACTCCTGTGTATCAAGGAGATCAGGTCGGTGTAGTTCGCCCCATGTTCAGGACGGTTTGCAGCCAATGAGAAGTTTGATCCCATGTTCAGGACAAACAGCGGGTGAGAAAGTTTAATCCCATATATAGGACAAACTGCGGGTGTGAAAAGTCTTATCCCTAGTGGAGTAAAACTGCAGGTATGAAAGGTTCAATCCCTGGTGGGATAATCGGAGTTGAGTAAGGGTTCAAAACCAAGTGTAGAGAAAAGGATCTGGCGATCCGAAACTAGACTGTTGGTTAGAAAATGTATGTCCCTGATGGGGCAGTTGAGTGTGAAGAGAAGTTGTATGTAGTGAAGGGTTAGAAAAACTGAAATGACTGGGGATCTGGTGATCCAAAACCAGGATGTTTGCTTGATTGTAACCTCAGACATAGTACCGTTTCACGGTATACGAGTTGATAAGTTGTGGAAATTCATTGTCATCCATTTCCTGTAACCTGAGAGCACCTCCTGTAAATACCTCCTTGACAATAAACGGGCCTTCCCAATTCGGGGCAAATTTTCCCTTAGACTGATCTTGGTTGTTAATGATCTTCTTTAAAACCAAGTCGTGTTGTTTAAACTACCGTAGCCAGACTTTCTGTTATAGGACCTGACGATCCTTTGTTGATATAACTGACCGTGGAAGATAGCATCGGCTCGCCTTTCATCTATTAGAGACAATTGGTGATACCTATCTCGTACCCATTGGTATTCATCCAGCTGAGCATCTATCAACACTCTGAGGGATTCTATTTCCACTTCTATGGGGAGCACAGCTTCCATCCCATAGGTTAATGCATAGGGGGTTGCCCCAGTGGAAGTGCGCATTGATGTTCTATAGGCTAACAAAGTCAGAGGCAATAAGTCAGGCCAGCCTTTGTGGTTGGCGGACATCTTCTGCATGATCTTCTTGATGTTCTTGTTAGCCGCTTTAACAGCACCATTCATCTTTGGACGGTAGATGACGGAGTTGAGATGTTTGATGTGGTATTTCCTACACAACTCCTCCATCATTTTGTTGTTGAGGTTCTTAGCATTGTCTGATACAATCACCTCTGGTTGTCCATATTGACAAATGACATTGTTTCTTATGAAAGTAATGATGACTTCTTTGGTAACCCTGGGGAAGGAGTCTGCTTCTACCCACTTGGTGAAGTAGTCGATCATGGTGAAGATAAATCGATGCCCATTACTGGCTTTGGGCTCGATGGGACCGATCACGTCCATTCCCCACATTGAGAAGGGCTAAGACAAACTCATATTGTGGAGCTCCTTCGGAGGGGCGTGGATAGCATTCCTATGAATCTGGCACTAATTAATAACATCTCCTGACGTGATCTTCACAGTCAGCCTTGAGAGAGAGCCAGTAATGCCCTGTTCTGAGGATCTTCTTTACAAGTAGAGGGCCACTCATGTGTGGGCCACATACACCATGGATCACATCCATGAGCCTCTGAGCTTGGTCCTTGTACAGACATCTGAGGATACCTAATCCTGCATCTCTTTTGTAAAGTGCATCCCCACTCAGGTAGAATTTCATAGTCAGTCGATGGATCCGCCTTCTTTCAGTCGGGCTCGCCTCAGCGGGTGTAGATCCATCTTGCAAGTATTCCTTGATATGTTGATACCAAGGGTGTTGGATGGGAGGTAGCTCATCCGATACTTCTCCAATATAATCCCCATAGGTTGGTGCCTTTTGTTGGGCAACTGTGAGGGTTGACATGTTTTCCTTGTCATGTATGTTGATCAAGGAGGCCAAGGTTACTAGCGCATTCGCAAAATCATTCCTATTTTGACGAATGTGGAGGAAGGATATTTCTTCAAACTCTGAAGCCATCAGTAGAACCTGCCGATGGTAAGGCAACAAATATAGACCTTAGGTGTGATAGATTCTTATGATTTGTCTGATTACCAATTCTAAATCTCCAAAGACAGTTAACCGTCTGATGCCCATTGATCGGGCAAGTTTTAACCCCATGATACAGCCTTCATACTCAGTTGTGTTGTTGTTGGTATTGGCAAACTGCAATTTGACAGTGACGGGATGCTGCTCCCCCGTAACAGATACTAGAACTGCTCCCGCTCCAGAACCTTCTACATTTACAGCTCCATCAAAATACATCCTCCATGATTGCCGTGCATTGTATTAATGGTGTTACTGGATTGCCATTACCCCTTCATCGAGGAAGTATGTCTCCAAGGGTTTGAAATCCCCTGAAGGTGCGGAGTCCAGTTGATCCGTAATTCCTTGTCCTTTAATGGACTTTTGCGTTACGTAGACAATGTCAAATTATTGTAGGATCAACTACCATCTGGACAGTCGGCAGTTCAGCATGGGTTTACTGAACACATACTTGAGAGGATCTACGCGGGATATGAGATGGATTGTGTGACCATGGAGGTAATGATGTAACCTCATGCAAGCCCATGCTAAAGCACAACACGTCTTCTCAATCAAAGTGTACTTGTGTTCACTGCTGTTGAATCTTTTGCTGAGGTAGTAGATATCTCGCTCTTGGCCTCTATCGTCTTTCTATCCCAGCATGCAGCCCATGGCATTGTCACTTATGGACAGGTACATGAACAGGGGAACATCATCCCTGGTGGTACCAAAATAGGAGCTTTAACTAGCTGTTCTTTGATTGTAAGGAAGGCCTTCTGGCACTCATTATTCCATTCCATGAAGGAGTTCTTCCTTAACACCTTGAAAATAGGCTCACAGGTTGCTGTGAGTTAGGAGATGAACCTGCTAATGAAGTTGATTCTTTCCAAAATCCCCATATTTCTTTCTCTGTCTAAGGAATGGGCATTTCAGTAATGGCCTGGATTTTGGTGGGATCCAACTCAATCCCCTTGTGGCTGACTAGGAATCCTAGCAATTTGCCTGATTTAACGCCAAAGACGCACTTGGCTGGATTCAACTTCAAGTTGTACTTACGCAACTTGTTGAAGAGCTTTTTGAGATGGTCTAGGTGGTCTTCCTCCCTCCGGGACTTGACAATGATGTCATCCACATAGATCTCTATCTCCTTATGTATTAGATCGTGGAAAAGAGCCATCTTGGCTCGTTGGTAGGTAGCTCCGATATTGATGAGGCTAAATAACAACCGTCTATAACAAAAGGTTTTCTAAGGCGTGATGAATGCAGTTTTCTCATGATCCTCCTCAGCAACCATGATTTGATGGTACCCTGTGAAGCAATCAGCAAAGGAGTACATGTTGTATTGAGCAGTATTTTCAATGAGAATGTGGATAAATGGCACGGAAAAGCTATCTTTAAGGCAAGCTTTATTCAGATCCCAAAAATCCACGCAAACTCGCTCCTTTCCTCTTGGTTTAGGCACAGGGACTATGTTTGATAGCCATTCAGGGTATGTAGACACCATGATGATGTCTGCTTGAAATTATTTCACAATTTCCTCTTTAACCTTTAAACTCCACTCAGGTTTCAATCGCCTGAGCTTCTGCCTGACTGGCATGAATCCTTCTTTGAGGGGGAGGAGATGAATGACAATGTCAGTGGACAAACCCACCATGTCTTCATGAGACCATGCAAATACATCCTAGAATTGGGTTAATAGTGTAACCATGTCATTCTTTTGGTTTGGAGTGAGGTCTGTACCAATCTGGATTAGTTTAGGGCTTTCTAAGGTTCCGAGATTAAAGGAAGTGGTTTGATCAAGGTTGGGTTTGGCTTTGTCTTCGACCCATTCTTTGATTTCCTGAGGTATCTCAATGTTCTATTATATTTCCATCAAGTTCGAGTCCAACTTTTCATCAAAGTTGCAGTCCTTGTGGTGAAAAGGCACCTCATCAGCAAGTATAGGCACATCTAAATTCAGAGTCCTGAAACAAAATATGTTTTCACTTAATATATATGAAACTATTCAATCATACAAAGTGTTAGCATGTACTGACAAAACAACTGCTAATACTGTACAAAAAAATAAGCAGTTGTTAATATCTACAGGGCAAAAGGAGTTTCTGCCCGTTTTACCCTTGTCGACCAATGAAAGGAGTGATGCTCCAATTGTCAAGGGTGAAGTCCTGATGGACTGCAGTGATGGAGGGGCTATCATCGTCCTCATTTTCCTGAATGATGACCATTACATCTAGGCAATCATCGTTTGGGGTGTATCTATTTGTATGTTCATCATGGACAATGATGCGTATGTTTGACATCATCTGGGTGATGCCCTGTTTACGTCTTCGTTCCTCTTCTTCCACTTTGGAATCTGGAACCAAGACTTCTTTCCCCTTTACCGGTATAGGTTTAGGAAATAATATGGCCATTACATGGACCGGCACCTTTACCAGAGACCGTACAGGCTCAGGAACTGTAGGTGGAGATAATCGCCGTGTGGCTGAAGCTGAAGGAATCTGTTTGTGCTTATGAGGATTCCTGCAACTGAAACTAGCAGTATAGCCTAGTCCGGCTGTCCCTGTTTGATTGGGACATTGAATGGAATGCTTGATGCCCTGATTGTCTTTGCCCAACCCTTATCCAGGTTGATAACCCAATGACATCATTTCTTGAGTGGCCGACATTACTTCGGTAGAAATCTGGGGTATAAGAGGTGGCGCCCCAACAGGATGGTAGTTAGTGTTGCTCACCTCCAGGGTATGAAAATTGACCGGCTCAACTTCTGAATTGAAGCTTATGAGTGGTATGTCAGCTTGTTCAGGACATTCCGGCTCAGCGTTGACAGTGACTAGGCTGTTGTTAATAATGTATTTGAGTTGTTGTTGAAGAGTGGAGAGGAATGCCCTGGCCATGTGAATCCACGGTCTTCCCAGAAGCAGGTTGTATCCTGTATCTATTTTGAGAACGTGAAAAGACACGCAGAATATATGTGGACCAATCTCCACTGGCAGCTCAATCTCTCCGACAGAGTTTCGTCGGGATCCGTCGAAAGCTTTGATGATTGTATGGCTGTTTCGGATCCGATTTAGATGATGTTCATCTTCACCAATGTGGTATAAGGACAGATATTTAGAGATGAACCTTCATCTATTAAAACTCCCCCCACCATATATCTGGAGGACAAAATCACAATGTGAAACGGCTTGCAATGACCGGTCCCTTCGAGAGGTATATCATCATCAGTGAAAGATATCACATTGTTGTTGAAAATGTGTTCCACCAGATGCTAGAATTTCTTAACATCTATCGACTTAGGTAGTTGGGCTTCTTCCAAAATCATGAGCAATATCTTCCTGTGATTGGCTTCATTATGACCCATAGTACGGAGAAATTCTTCCACTTTCTCCATGGGAATCTTCCCCTTTAACTTGATGGTAGGCTTCATCACCCATTGGGGAAAATATAGTGGATTATCCTTCGACACTGCAACAGTTATGTGCGATGTGGATCCTTCAGCCCCTCCATAATTCCATGGAACTTTCTGTAGGCTGACAACAGGATATTATGGTCTGAATGGCAAGATAATTGGCTCTGGCGCAGCCACTTTTAAAGGATTGTCAACTCTTTTGAGTTGAATTAGTTGGATTATATGTGAGGGAGTAGCTGCATCTGTCTCATCAGATGTGACTGCTACAACTTCCTTCCACTTTGTAGGAAACACGTCCTCACTCTCCAGTACTACAGCATCATCGTCTGCCATCTGCAGGACACCGCTGTCAATTAAATTATGAATAAAGTGACGAAGTGCCCAGCATTCTTCTGTGCTGTGACCGCGAGATTGAGAGTGATATTGACACACCTCATTGAAATCAAACCATCTTGAATGCGAGCTGATTGGAGGTAGCAGATTTGTGATTCTACCTTCATTTATCAGCATCTGCAGTATTTCTTCCATCGGTTAGCCTAGGTATGTAAATTTCCTTTTGTGGGCAAAATCCCGACGGGCTTTAGCACTTACTCTTTTTGAAATTTTATCATCCACTGTTTCATTTTCTGGAGTATGTGATGGAGTGTTCGTAACAAGAGGGAGGAGACTGGCATGCTCCTGACTAAATAATTGGCATGTGACTTGGTGCTGATGGACCACCAGTTCTGCCAATTGGTTAAGTTGCTCATGCAGAGCAGTCATTTTCCGTTCCATTGTGAATTGGAACTTTGCATAGTCCCATTTGTCAGCCCATCCTTGCTGGTCTGGGAAGATTCACCATTAAAATTGGAACTTTGTGTTGAGGAAGAGGGTGGTCTTGCACATTGGGTTGATCGGGTTTGGTGACCACAATCTCACCGTTATCAATCAAATCCTGGATCTTGTGTTTCAAGGCCCAGCAATCTTAAGTATCATGTCTTGGTGCTCAGACATGATAAGCACACTTCCGAGTAGCATTGAAACCCCTCCCATTCGGTTTGGCTGGTGGTAGAAGATGAGTAATTTTCTTCTAAGTGGTCAGAAGATTAAGAATGTTCTCGAGTGAATCCCCTAGGGGTGTGAACACTCGAGTGCGTCTGACTTCTCCACCTTTAGGTAATGGAGGGTTTGAAGACTGTGCTTGAAAGGGAGTGTAATTTATCCTTTGGATAGGCATATTCTGACTGCCTTTCTGACCTTGTAATATCAAGGAAACGTCCTCCTCTTTTTTTTATGGACCCTCCGGGGGTTATTTCTATAATTTTTAGACTGGATGTGTTCTGCAACAGCTTTGAGGGCAGCTAGGTCTTGAATTTTTCCTGACTTCAATCCCATCTCAGCCATCTCCCTATGCTTAATCATTTCAGAGAATGGTTTGCCAATACCGGCTAAAACTCTCTCATAGAACGGAGCTTCTTGTATGTCTATAAAGGTCATAACCATTTCTAACTCATTTATAGAAGGAACAACTTGACAAGCAAGGCTCCTCCACCTTTGAGCATACTCTCTAAAAGATTCATCGGTTTGTTTCCTGACTTTAGTAATTTGGTACCGGTCAGGGGCCATCTGAGACTGGAAGTTGTACTGAGTGAGGAAGGCATGAGCTAGCTCCTCCCAGCTATGGATCTTTGAATTGTCTAATCTGGTATACCACGATCGGGCTTCTCTAGTTAACTTTTCTGGAAGAGCTGCATTCTGAGCTTCTCGTCTTCGGCATAAGATCCGAGTTCTCCAATGAATACCTTCAAATGTGTGTAAGGATCTCCTAACACATCATACTTTTCAAAGTCAGGAGTCTTGAACTTATCTGGATAATGCACACCAGGGAATATACAAAGGTCGGCATATGAAACACTCCCATGTGCTCTAATCCCTTTGATAGAACGGATGGACTCTTCCATTTGAAGGACCTTCTTCCTGATATCACTGGTGTCTAGGTCTTCTTTGAGATGGGTGGTATCATAAATTTTGTTGGTCGTATCCAACTGGAGCTCAGGTACTGAAATGGCTTTATCCGAACCTTGGGTTCCTCCTTGTACAGAGGATTCATTATGTATGGGTATCCTTGTACCCTGAGTAGATTGGTGTAGTTCTTGAAGCAGAACAGCTAAATCTGTGATTTGTTTACTTAATCCGTCGAACTCTTCGCGGGAGACAGGATTAAGATTAGCCTGGTCAGATGCAGACATAATTGGTTATAGGCTCGTGGCCTTCTTGGACTTTGACCGGGTAATAGGTCTGATTGTTTCCCTGCGAAAGACTAACGTAGTTTAGTTTTAGGGAATGCATAAATGTTTACATGCTATATGATGTATCCATTTTAGGAGTATTATCCTGTAACATGGATGTTAGCTGTTTGTAATACAGGATAGCATGTTAATACTTTGTAAATATGCATGCGCACATATTTCTTCATACTTCTCATTACATGAAGATTAATATGGAATGAAATTGTAAGACCCCGAATTTTATGAAATAAAAGTATTCAATTTTTCTTATAATTACAATTCAGTAAATGGTTAAATTGATAAAAAGTTAAAGTTATGGGTGAAATGTGAAATTTTTTCAAAATACACAAGTGGTTATAAAATAATCATTGTTGTCGGGGAATATTCGTTTGGTCGTGAAATATTCTTTCTGTCGGGGAATATTCGTACGACGGCGCAGCTATTTGTGGGCCCCATAACAGAATAACTGTCGGGTGAAGAAAATGACAAATTTAAGTTTTTACAAATAACGGCGTAGTTGTTACCGTTAACACTGTTGGAATACCCGGTGATTAAAATACAGTAATACGCGTTATTGCACAGTAGCACACGGTATTGCACAGTATTTTTGAAATTATTGATTCTTACGTAAGAAGGCACTACTCAATAATTGTTACAGTAATTACTGTTCAATATTTTATTTTATTGATTCAATAATTGTTGCGTTGATATTTTATATTATTGTTGTTTCAATAATTGTTGCTGCACAGTATTTTCCTTTATCAGATCAATAATTCATATTATTTGAATAATATTATTAGATAACATTATTGTCAATGTCTAGAAAGTTCTGTCTAAGGAGAGGTTTGGTCATCTAATTGCGCGCCAGTAAGGAGAAATTCTTATTGGAAAGCCCCCTCTTTCTTGGGAACGGCCTGGTTGTCATAAATGTGATTCTGTAATATTATTTGTGAATAATTAATTATTGATTCATATGATAAGAAAATATTTATTTTATGGGGATATAAATGAGGGATATATTTTTGTGGTTAAAAAATGAAGGAGTTAATGTTGAGATTTTTATCAGTATTTTTGTCGGAATGGAGGTATTAAAAATTAGGGTTTTTGAGATATTTTGCGGGGGTTATAATTTTTAATCCGACCGTTGGATCGTGGTAATTTTTGAATATGTTATACATATATAAGTTGAGTATATGTCCACAAATTTTGAACCGTTAAAAATGAACGTATGATTTATTATGAATTTTACGAGATGACTGGTTCAGAAATTGTTGAATTTTCGGAGTTTATCATTTTGGTGGAAAATTCTAGAATTGGTGGGCCCCACTTGTGGTTGGTGAAGAAATGTGCTGAATTATATTTCAAATGTGGTGGGTGGGAATAGTAGCAGGTAAAGCCATCAGGTTGCAGGTCAAACCTACCAAAATTTTCCTATAAATAGGGGGCTAAGTTAGAATTGAAAATCACACCAGAAACATAAGCTTTCTCTCTTTCTCTCTCTATATTATGAAGCATATTTTGTGAGTATTTAGATACTTTGAGAGTTGCTATTCAGTGCAAGTTTCCTTCGGCTTTGCATACCGATCAGAAGTACTGCTCTTTTGAGGTAAGGGATAGTAAGGGATTGTAAGGGATAGTAAGGGATTTTAAGGGTTGTTATGATTTTCAGTTTCGTAATTTTTCTGAACTTCAAAAATTCTGGAAAAATTTGAAATGATAATTTGATGAGTTTTCTTGATTGTGTCCAAAAATGGTGATTTTTGGATGTATAGATTGAGAGTTGTGAATTTTATGAGAAAAGACTATTTTAAAAGTAATCGCTTATAATTCCTTGTGGTTAACTCTAAAATTGATGAAATTTTTATTGGGAGTACATGTATATGATAGGAGTATACTCTGTGAATTTTAGAATTTTTAGATAAAAGTACAATTTTTGATAAATGTCTAAATATTCGACTGTTTTGGCCATATGAAAAATAGTAAATGACTTTTAAAAATTTTGAGAAAAATATATGTTCACTATGGGACTATATTATGCTAAATCCCAGAAAAGAAATATTTTTGAAACTGATTTGATATTTTTCATGAAAATGGTCTAGTTATGAGTAAATGAATTAAATATGTTATGTGAAGTAAGAAAATTGGAAAATAGGATTTTATGGCTTGAGAATTCTATATGAGGTATATGCAGATTTTTGATGAGGGTTTTGGTTATTGATGATGAAATTGTAAGAGTTGGCATTCTATGATGATTAAATGCATTAATTAGTAAAGTGTAAACAATTAAAATAAATTGTTTATAAATTTAAGTAATGTTATTCTTTCAATATCATTATACCGAAATATTGGTATGGATTTTATTGTAGAATTTCTATCTTTTGTGTTGGAGTTACTATTCATGAGTTACTATTCACGATTTACTATTCATGAGTTACGAATATTACTCTTGAGATTAAATCTATATGTTGATCATATTATTTTTATCATCATATATAACATTTTTATAACCCTGATGTTGAAATTCTCTTTCACTGGAGTGTAAAGATGGATAGATTATTGGTATGATCATGACTAGGGTTCTCTTTGGCCTGTAGTGCAAAGTTGAATTGTGACTGGTATGATCATGACCATTGAATTTATAATTGAATATCTTAAGCTTAAGTGCAAAGGTGAATTGATCAACATGGTTATAATTATTGTTTATATAAATGATTATATATTTCTTTGAGATATTAATATATTTGGCCTGTAGTGCAAATATGAACTGTTGATGAATATATTTGGCCGTAGTGCAAATATGAACTGTTGAGGAATATCTTTGGCCTGTAGTGCAAAGATGAAATATTGATGAATATCTTTGGCCTGTAGTGCAAAGATGAATTATTGATGAATATCTTTGGCTCGTAATGCAAAGATGACTTGTTGTTGAATATCTTTGGCCTGTAGTGCAAAGATGAGTTGTTGATGAATTTATTAGTATGATTATGAACATGAACTGTGATTTGGTATAACCATGATGTTTGATGTTTCAGGTGATGAAAATTATCTTTGTCCTAGATGAGAAAAGGAATTTAGAATTACAATTACGATTATGAGTTATACACGTGATTGTGGACAGGAATTGTTAATTAATGTTACAGGGATAAAACATTGTTGATGGATTTTTAACATGGAGAAGATAATAGACTTTATAGTCTATTTGACTCTTCTAATGGATTGCTCGTTCCGCTGCAACTATGGTTGAAATTTTTATCATTTACCATATGTTCTAAATCTCTGATTTATTGTTGATGAAGGCTATTGATAATTGAATTATCTTTAGTCATGATATTCTTTTCTGAGCTAGTTGTGCTCACCCTTTTGCTTCACAATTCCTTTCAGGTAATAAGAGTGTAGCTGGGTCGAGCGAGGGTAACGGGGAAATAGAACGGTGGTCTCTAGCTGTGGATGTTCTCCCGAAGCAGTATAGAAAAGTTCATTTAGTAGTTATATTTGGTGAATCCAATAGGGTAAGGTGTACCCAACGTTGGAAGGGTGGTTTGCCACTATCATACAAGATGTCTAACGACATACAACCTCGTGTCATCATAAGACAGGGATGTGCTCATCCACTTGCTGAGTATATATACGAGCACTACCTATATAATCTTGGTGTTTGTTTGAAGTATAATTCTCAGTTAGATACAGTGGAGATAATGATAAGTCAAGAGAAGACTCACCATTGGGAAGAATATGATAGTAATCTTCTCGTTTTTCTTTGGGGTCTATTGGGTCAACCAAGGATAATTCTGTGGCCATATGATATCTATCATAACCTAGACGCGTGGCCTCCCATGTACGAAGGTTTCCTTGAGCACTTCCCAAAGATTCTAATTTCTAGAACAGTTTTTGACTATACCTTTATGTAAGGTGTCATTGTGAGGCGATGTCCACGATTGGAACATGAGTCACATTTGGTATATATTTGTATCCAAACTCACAGCATATGTGTTGTTGTATTTTGCACGACAATTGTTGTAATAAAGTTGTAGTTGTTTTCTGTACCATGTATTTGGCGACTCAGAATAGGTTGGATGGAATGGACCTATTTTGGGGTCGTTACATTTGGTATCAGAGCTTAGGGATATGATCTCTGGCGGAGATCGGGGAACATAACTAGGAGGGGAGAGACGAGTAAATCCTTCGCTAGTGTGTCCTACCTAAGCTTATTTGTTAGACAGTCATAATATCGGGATATTATGTGATATGTTAATTTGTTAAATTAACCCTTGTTTTGAAGCTGTATTCTAGAATGATATTTGAAATACAGGAGATGAGCAATGGAGAAATTATGATGACAGGGAAGATGGAATCTGAAATGAAAGAAAGGTATTCTCAACTCTTTGAAATACCAGGTACGTAAATTTCGAGGACGAAATTTCATAAGGAGGGGAGATTGTAAGACCCCGAATTTTATGAAATAAAAGTATTCAATTTTTCTTATAATTACAATTCAGTAAATGGTTAAATTGATAAAAAGTTAAAGTTATGGGTGAAATGTGAAATTTTTTCAAAATACACAAGTGGTTATAAAATAATCATTGTTGTCGGGGAATATTCGTTTGGTCGTGGAATATTCTTTCTGTCGGGGAATATTCGTACGACGGCGCAGCTATTTGTGGGCCCCATAACAGAATAACTGTCGGGTGAAGAAAATGACAAATTTAAGTTTTTACAAATAACGGCGTAGTTGTTACCGTTAACACTGTTGGAATACCCGGTGATTAAAATACAGTAATACGCGTTATTGCACAGTAGCACACGGTATTGCACAGTATTTTTGAAATTATTGATTCTTACGTAAGAAGGCACTACTCAATAATTGTTACAGTAATTACTGTTCAATATTTTATTTTATTGATTCAATAATTGTTGCGTTGATATTTTATATTATTGTTGTTTCAATAATTGTTGCTGCACAGTATTTTCCTTTATCAGATCAATAATTCATATTATTTGAATAATATTATTAGATAACATTATTGTCAATGTCTAGAAAGTTCTGTCTAAGGAGAGGTTTGGTCATCTAATTGCGCGCCAGTAAGGAGAAATTCTTATTGGAAAGCCCCCTCTTTCTTGGGAACGGCCTGGTTGTCATAAATGTGATTCTGTAATATTATTTGTGAATAATTAATTATTGATTCATATGATAAGAAAATATTTATTTTATGGGGATATAAATGAGGGATATATTTTTGTGGTTAAAAAATGAAGGAGTTAATGTTGAGATTTTTATCAGTATTTTTGTCGGAATGGAGGTATTAAAAATTAGGGTTTTTGAGATATTTTGCGGGGGTTATAATTTTTAATCCGACCGTTGGATCGTGGTAATTTTTGAATATGTTATACATATATAAGTTGAGTATATGTCCACAAATTTTGAACCGTTAAAAATGAACGTATGATTTATTATGAATTTTACGAGATGACTGGTTCAGAAATTGTTGAATTTTCGGAGTTTATCATTTTGGTGGAAAATTCTAGAATTGGTGGGCCCCACTTGTGGTTGGTGAAGAAATGTGCTGAATTATATTTCAAATGTGGTGGGTGGGAATAGTAGCAGGTAAAGCCATCAGGTTGCAGGTCAAACCTACCAAAATTTTCCTATAAATAGGGGGCTAAGTTAGAATTGAAAATCACACCAGAAACATAAGCTTTCTCTCTTTCTCTCTCTATATTATGAAGCATATTTTGTGAGTATTTAGATACTTTGAGAGTTGCTATTCAGTGCAAGTTTCCTTCGGCTTTGCATACCGATCAGAAGTACTGCTCTTTTGAGGTAAGGGATAGTAAGGGATTGTAAGGGATAGTAAGGGATTTTAAGGGTTGTTATGATTTTCAGTTTCGTAATTTTTCTGAACTTCAAAAATTCTGGAAAAATTTGAAATGATAATTTGATGAGTTTTCTTGATTGTGTCCAAAAATGGTGATTTTTGGATGTATAGATTGAGAGTTGTGAATTTTATGAGAAAAGACTATTTTAAAAGTAATCGCTTATAATTCCTTGTGGTTAACTCTAAAATTGATGAAATTTTTATTGGGAGTACATGTATATGATAGGAGTATACTCTGTGAATTTTAGAATTTTTAGATAAAAGTACAATTTTTGATAAATGTCTAAATATTCGACTGTTTTGGCCATATGAAAAATAGTAAATGACTTTTAAAAATTTTGAGAAAAATATATGTTCACTATGGGACTATATTATGCTAAATCCCAGAAAAGAAATATTTTTGAAACTGATTTGATATTTTTCATGAAAATGGTCTAGTTATGAGTAAATGAATTAAATATGTTATGTGAAGTAAGAAAATTGGAAAATAGGATTTTATGGCTTGAGAATTCTATATGAGGTATATGCAGATTTTTGATGAGAGTTTTGGTTATTGATGATGAAATTGTAAGAGTTGGCATTCTATGATGATTAAATGCATTAATTAGTAAAGTGTAAACAATTAAAATAAATTGTTTATAAATTTAAGTAATGTTATTCTTTCAATATCATTATACCGAAATATTGGTATGGATTTTATTGTAGAATTTCTATCTTTTGTGTTGGAGTTACTATTCATGAGTTACTATTCACGATTTACTATTCATGAGTTACGAATATTACTCTTGAGATTAAATCTATATGTTGATCATATTATTTTTATCATCATATATAACATTTTTATAACCCTGATGTTGAAATTCTCTTTCACTGGAGTGTAAAGATGGATAGATTATTGGTATGATCATGACTAGGGTTCTCTTTGGCCTGTAGTGCAAAGTTGAATTGTGACTGGTATGATCATGACCATTGAATTTATAATTGAATATCTTAAGCTTAAGTGCAAAGGTGAATTGATCAACATGGTTATAATTATTGTTTATATAAATGATTATATATTTCTTTGAGATATTAATATATTTGGCCTGTAGTGCAAATATGAACTGTTGATGAATATATTTGGCAGTAGTGCAAATATGAACTGTTGAGGAATATCTTTGGCCTGTAGTGCAAAGATGAAATATTGATGAATATCTTTGGCCTGTAGTGCAAAGATGAATTATTGATGAATATCTTTGGCTCGTAATGCAAAGATGACTTGTTGTTGAATATCTTTGGCCTGTAGTGCAAAGATGAGTTGTTGATGAATTTATTAGTATGATTATGAACATGAACTGTGATTTGGTATAACCATGATGTTTGATGTTTCAGGTGATGAAAATTATCTTTGTCCTAGATGAGAAAAGGAATTTAGAATTACAATTACGATTATGAGTTATACACGTGATTGTGGACAGGAATTGTTAATTAATGTTACAGGGATAAAACATTGTTGATGGATTTTTAACATGGAGAAGATAATAGACTTTATAGTCTATTTGACTCTTCTAATGGATTGCTCGTTCCGCTGCAACTATGGTTGAAATTTTTATCATTTACCATATGTTCTAAATCTCTGATTTATTGTTGATGAAGGCTATTGATAATTGAATTATCTTTAGTCATGATATTCTTTACTGAGCTAGTTGTGCTCACCCTTTTGCTTCACAATTCCTTTCAGGTAATAAG
This sequence comes from Panax notoginseng, assembly GCA_016801055.1. Classification (NCBI taxonomy): domain Eukaryota; kingdom Viridiplantae; phylum Streptophyta; class Magnoliopsida; order Apiales; family Araliaceae; genus Panax; species Panax notoginseng. The sequence goes on from CM029019.1 coordinate 77,334,343, forward strand.
AGTGTAGCTGGGTCGAGCGAGGGTAACGGGGAAATAGAACGGTGCTCTCTAGCTGTGGATGTTCTCCCGAAGCAGTATAGAAAAGTTCATTTAGTAGTTATATTTGGTGAATCCAATAGGGTAAGGTGTACCCAACGTTGGAAGGGTGGTTTGCCACTATCATACAAGATGTCTAACGACATACAACCTCGTGTCATCATAAGACAGGGATGTGCTCATCCACTTGCTGAGTATATATACGAGCACTACCTATATAATCTTGGTGTTTGTTTGAAGTATAATTCTCAGTTAGATACAGTGGAGATAATGATAAGTCAAGAGAAGACTCACCATTGGGAAGAATATGATAGTAATCTTCTCGTTTTTCTTTGGGGTCTATTGGGTCAACCAAGGATAATTCTGTGGCCATATGATATCTATCATAACCTAGACGCGTGGCCTCCCATGTACGAAGGTTTCCTTGAGCACTTCCCAAAGATTCTAATTTCTAGAACAGTTTTTGACTATACCTTTATGTAAGGTGTCATTGTGAGGCGATGTCCACGATTGGAACATGAGTCACATTTGGTATATATTTGTATCCAAACTCACAGCATATGTGTTGTTGTATTTTGCACGACAATTGTTGTAATAAAGTTGTAGTTGTTTTCTGTACCATGTATTTGGCGACTCAGAATAGGTTGGATGGAATGGACCTATTTTGGGGTCGTTACAGAAATTACAAGTAAATGATTTTACAAGTAATTAAAAATGGAAAGTATGAAGAGACTTTCCTCCGCGTTTGGTTTATCAGAGGCTGACCTATCTTAGGCTACTCTCGCGACTGTTTGGCATGAAGGTTCCCAAATCATCGCAATTTACTCGACGGGAAGTTAATTCGGCCTTTCAACTGGAGCGAATTTGGGTGGTGTCTTTCCTGAGCCTCATTGGAATTAGTCTTCCTACGAGTCCAGTAATCAAATACCAACAGGATAGCCTCCTGATGGAGGAACCACACAACATACATTCACATACAACGTGTCTCACCGTTTATGAAAATGATGACATGTGCGAAGCACAAATATCACAAGCAGATATAGTGTAAAACATTAAGTACAGTAAGTAAATGCATTCGTACACATCCATCAAATATAAATGCAACATCCATACACAAGCATATAACAGTTTTGAAAAGCTTGTAATAGCGGCTTAAGTCCTCTTACTGGCAAATGTCCCCAGCAGAGTCGCCACATGTCGATGTCGGGATTTTATTTGTCCCTTTTCTATTCTTGTTCTTTGGTGTTCTCATGTTAGGTGAGATTTGTTTGAAAAAACAAGTTGTGAAAAGGTCCGACATTTATATGTCGACGATTTAACTGTAAGAGTTGCCAGTTGGTTTTTTAATTGGTTGTACCAACATAACCGAGAAAAGGTTTGCACATTGACCCAGTGATGTGACACTGCTAAACGAGTCTGTGAAACCGAGATTCATTAGGGTCCAGGGACTTGCTTATGCGGAGGGAAGGTGTTAGGAACCCCCCGACATCCGTGTTACCACGGTTACTGTCACTTTTCAATAAAATGTTATATGAATGTGTGTGGGGGGGGTCAATGTGCAGTTATTTGGAAGTAGTGCTATGCCACGTTTGCACCTATATGCAAAGGGTTTGAATTTGTGTAAAAATTCAGTTTTAAACAAGATATAGCTGTGATGTTTCGTAAAAAGAGGTTTTTTCAAACCCTGTGCTCAATAGTAATTGAGGCCTTTGATACTTTCATTTTATTACGTGTTCGGCTTGATTGCTTTTATTTTTGAGATGCGAAGCATCTTCGAGAAAATAATGTACAAAGTCGTGTCAAACTCCTTGTGGGCATAAGAGCCATCTAAGGACATTCGAACACTGTGCATAATTTACAAGCTGCTTACAGCTGAAAATGTCTATCACGGGAACCAAATCTAGATTCAGTAGACTGAATCTATGATCACATGATTCCTAGGCTCACATGATGTAGCAATTTATATAAAATGTTGTAAACAGTTTATATATATATATATATATATATATATATATATATATATATATATAAGCTATAAAAAAATAAAATATATATATGTATGTGTGTGTGTGTGTGCAAACAATCAACCACCACGAAGTACCTCTATGGGGGATTGTAAATATAAATAAAGCATAAAAATCTAATCAACCACCACAAAGCACCTCAATGGGGGATTGGAAAATATAAATAAAGCTTCTAAAAACAAATCAACCACCACGAAGCACCTCCATGGGGAATTGGAAATGTAAATATATAAAAGCGGTAAATATATATATAGAGACATGATAAGCCACCACAAATCACCTCCATGGGGGATCAGAAATGTAAATAAAGCAATAAAACGATCAATTGCCACGAAGTAAACTTCAGGCGGGACGAAATGTAAAGAAAGCAGTAAAAACAATCAACCGCCACGAAGTAAACTCCAGGCGGGACGAAATGTAAATAAAGCAGTAAAAGGCCACGAAGTAAACTCCAAGCCTGACAGGAATGTAAATATATATATATATAAGCGGTAAACGCACAGGATATATCGATCCTGGCTCGGTTTATCATTTCAGCGATTTGTCGCTATATATATATATATATATATATATATATATATATATATATATATATATATATATATATATATATAAAAGCGGTAAATGCACCAGATGTAAAATTCAGGCTCATCGAACAGAGTTCGATAATAGTTCATATATATAAGTATATATATAAAAGCAAATAAATGCTTCGGAAGTAAAATCCAGGCTCAATCGAGGCATAACTCGATAATGTTAGTCCATATATAAATATATACATTAATATATATATATATATATATATAATATATATATATACAAAGAAATAAAAGCCACGGACCGAAGTCCGGGTATACACACGCTACACGACTCTCAACGTGAAGAACTATGTGTGCACAGTAGTGGAGAAAGGCTTTAAAGTGTGTAAGAAGGCTTACAGTGGACTGCCAAAGAAGACTTCAATAGCTTTAAAGGGATGAACACTCAACTCCCACCGATAAAAATATAACAATATATGAGCTCAAAAGTGTTTAAAATGAGAAAGCACTCAGTTTATAGGGTGTACAGAGCAAATTGGACAGGGCTTCCTCGCCTTTTTTTTCCTTAAAATGGCTGTCCCAAGCCTTCTATTTATAGAGGGGGAGCCGCAGGTGTACCTACGGTAGCTGAAGATGCACCTGCGGCTGTCGCAGATGTACCTGCGGCTGCCCAGGGTGCCCCTGGTTTCACAGGTCCCGCCGTCTCAAAATACGTGCACGCGTACAACGTGATGTCCGCTCGAACTAATCCAGGCATCCGATTGAGGTGTATAAGACCTTTTTCAGCATACTGTTATCGAGAGCTATACAATGATATGGGATTAGAGGTTGTACGAAGTCAGAAAGATAGGACCATGCCCTTGGTCTTCAAGCTTCAAATTCTATCCGATGTGCTGTCTTGTGCAGTAGTCATTTGGGATTGGTGCTCTTTGGTTCTTGTAGGACATTGCTGTGTAGAATGTATGTATGAATATTGAGACGGCACAAATTGGGATTGGAATGGCAAGATGGCGGTTCTGTCTTTCACCGGGGTTTTCTCCAGCTTGAGCTAATTTAACAGTCTTTGCTCAGGGTTATCTCTGAGATTAGGTTGCTACAGGTGTTAACCGTCTTTATTGTTGTTTCTAAGATGTGCCTGACTTCCCAGAGTTATCTCCGAACTTTGGAAATGAGTGCCTCGGGGCCATTGCCAAGTGTTTGAAGCTGATTGCATGGGTTTGAAATAAGCATTTCTGGGGTTATCTCCAGAACTGCAACTGCATGCCTCGGGGTTGTCTCCGAGATTGACGTTGTCTTTCCCGGTGTGATTTATGGGACTGAGACTGAGTATCTCGGGGTTATCTCCAAGATGACACGATCTTCTCCGGTGTGTTTTCCGGTATTTGAACTGCATTCCTCGGGGTTATCTCCGAGTTTGAAACTGAAACTCCCGGTGTTGTTTCCGGGGTTGAGGATAAAACTTTCGGTGGTATTTTCGGGTCTGAGCTGGATGTCTCGGGGTTATCTTTGAGATGGTAATACTGAATATCCCAGGGTTATCTCTGGGATTGAACTGAGCTGTCTTCCAGGGTTATCTCTGAAAGACGATTCTGCCCTCCTACAATGTTAGTAACAGGTATGCAGAAAAATTTCGAGTGTCTACGGGCATATTAAGGCGTCAAGAGGCTTCTCTACGCTCTTCCTCCAAAATATGATATGCCTTCCTACGATCCATTACGAACCACGGTGAGTCTTCAAATTGAGGTGGGTAATAAAAAACTCGATACTGGGCCCTATCAATTGCAAAATGAAAGGCATGATCCATTTCATTCATCTTAGCCTTCTTCGTTTGAACCTTAGCTTCAACACGATTTGCACGCTGATTCGCCTTCATCCATGCATCTTCTGCCCTCGCACGCTTAGCCGACTCCTCCTTCAAGTCATCTTTTAACTTTTCCACATCAATCTTCACTTTCTCATTCTCAGCCAACAGATCCTCTTGCTAACCTTTTGTATGAACTAGGTCCCACTTTCCAAGTCGTGAGTCAAGTTCCTGAATCTCCGCATCCTTTTGCTCTATAGTATCTTGACGCATATCAGCCAAATCCTTCAGCTCCTCAACATTATCCTGTAATTCTATGTTTCGATCATACAGCGCATCATACATCTCAGCTAATATGGAGTTTAGTGGAAACTTTACAGGATCCTCTTCCTCATCTTCCTCCTATATCTCCTCCTCAGGATCAGACACAGGTTCATCCTCCTGTTCTTCCTCAGTAACCAACAGAGAAGGCTCCCTCTAAATTAACTTTTCCCGCACAACGTGGACATCTCGGGGTTCCTCAACTCTAGGTTTCTGAGGTATCATTTCCCTAGCTGGACTGTATCCTCCAACGTTAGACATCCTGACAACAAAATACTTTTTAAGTTTTATTTATTATGTAACACTCTTCGATACGCGCAAGCATAAAAGTTATTAACACATAGCACATAATGTCTTTTATTGTTTATCGTTTAATGAATTTCCTCAATTCATTCCTTAGAACTCGATAAGAGTTTGACACCATTATATTTTCTGTCTCCTTAAAGGTTACTTCCTAAGGTTCCCCACCTAAGGTTTATAACCTAAAGCTTTGATACCAACCTGTGACACCCCCAAATCTGGGTACTTCATTCCCATATGATTTGGTGCTCACTAACCAAAAATAATTATATCTAACTACCCATAATAAAGGATAAAGACATAACTTAAATAACTTAAACAATAATATTCCCATTAAAGGGTTACATCCACTTAAAAATATTTCCAGGTAATCTAACCTTAATTATTACATAAGTCTATGGAATATATCACAAAATAACATAAGTCTTATAACATAATTTTAGTTAAGTAAATAAGTCTTCATCACTTCAACATATTGCCATTTCCTTTGCTAGAAGATGACTCATCGATTTTCTCAACTTTAGCTGCAGTGTTAATTGCAAGAGTGAGCAAATAATTGCTCACTAATATAAAGAATAATAATAACAACAACATGAGATAAAACAATGGTTACTAGATAATAGGGATCTCGTGCTACGAATCAAGGATAGAGAACAGTTCAAGATTTATATCTGAGTGTCTTAAGACCATGAACTATGTCCATGGTAATTAGGTATTATTACCTCAACCTTAACAGTCATTTAGACTATACAGACCCTTCCTTACATACTTAAGGGGATCAGCCCTTTGTACCATGTATTGTGCACAAACATCTAAACGCTAACGCATACAAAGTCCCCTATATTAGGGTTGTTCATCTCAGTTTGACTTTAGAATTTCTGCACTAAAGAAAGTTTAGTTTGGAACTAGCTTATCAGTGGTTCTAGAATTTTAGAACGCTATTCAATTATAGATTAGTCCAATCAATAAGAGTTTGCTTACTATTTGAAAGTTCAACACAATAGTATAGGATTGAACAATGATATTTAAGTCAAGGATTTGATAATAACAATGTACAATTTAATAGACATATTACATAGGCAAAGTACTACATCCAAAAGAGTTAGGATTGTAAAACTCGATCAATGTAAAGAATTAGAATACAAGAGCTTGTATTAACGTAAACATGATGGAATCAATAAGCTTTCTTAACTATAATATAATATTTAGAAGCTTACATAATAATGAATTAGAAAACTTGCTTGACAACAAAGGATAAACATAATTATGAAACTTGAATTCATTATAAAGAGAATGAAGTTAAGGAACTTGCCTCGTGTAAAAGCTACACAAGTATAATAAACGTTCGCCAATTATCCTACATATAGCATTAGGACCACAATACCAATTAGTTATATTAATATTAACTTCTTTATCGTATTCATTCACTTAACACGAAACTGAATTGTCAATTATATTATAGTATCCAACATGGTGGTTATAGAATGACACCAATTCTAATGACATCACATTCTAAACCCTCACAACTTATTAACTCGTAACTTTTGGTTTCAACGTTGTGATTATAATATGTTATTATGTCTTATAACATGTTTTAGGTCCTTTTATAATCATCAAAATATAATAAGTTAACATCTCCAAGCTATGTTGTTAGCAGCTCAATACTGGGTCTGACTGACTACTGGAACGGCCGCACCATGGTTACCTTAGAGTCTGGCACGCACGCGCCCAGAGGCACCGCGCCCGCGCTTGGCACCAGGAACAGTGTTGTAGAACACAAAATCAAACTCTGTTCTAGGCCAAAAATTCCCTTTTTCCCAATTCTACAGCAATTCATCAAAACCCAAAAACCACATAAGTTTACTACAACAACTCTAGGCATAAACATAACACTTCTAATCACCAAAACACTCAAATTATAAGGATTTAACCCATGTTTTTGTTGTTTTTTCATTTTTAACACATTTAGCGAATTAAATCGCCAAATCCTTGTTTCTTAACCAAATTACACCATTCCAATTACGTTGTTTTCATTTCTTGATATACTAACACAATCTACCACCAATTTACAGATTATATCAAGGATTGAACATGAAATTTTTGACTCAAACAAGCCATTTCATATATAGAACACTATTACTTTAATTTTCTTCATACAACCCAAATTTCACGTATTTGATTACTAACAATTGCTTATTGTCGACGTCGGGATTTTCATTTATCCCTTTTCGTTACTTGTTCTTTGGTATTCTCATTTTAGGTGAGATTTGTTTGAAAAAACAAGTGAAAAAGATCTGATATGTATAATGTCGACGATTGGACTGTAAGAGTCGCCAGTTGGTTTTTTAACTGGTTGTACCAACACAACCAAGAAAAGGTTTGCACATTGACCCAGTGATGTGACACTGCTAAACGGATAGGTGAAACCCAGATTCATTAGGGTCCGGGGACTTGCTTATGCGGAGGGAAGGTATTAGGCACCCCCTGACATCCGTGTTGCCACGGTGACTGCCACTTTTCAAGAAACTATTATCTGAATATGTGTGTGTGTGTGTGGATCAATGTGCTTTTATTTGGAAGTAGTGCTATGCCTCGTTTACACCTAAACAAAGGGTTTGAATTTATGTAAAAATTCAATTTTAAACAAGATATAACAGTGATGTTTTAGAAAAGAGGTTTTTCAAACCCTTGTGCTCAATAGTAATTGAGGCCTTTGATACTTCCATTTTATTTCGTATTCGGCTGGGTTGATTTTATTTTACTGATGTGAGGCATCTGTATGAAAATAATGTACAAAAGGTGTTGAAATCCTCGTGGGTATGAAAACCATCTGAGGACATCCAAACATCACAGAAAAATTTACAAGTTGTTTACAGTTGAAAAAAGTCCATCACTGGAACCGAATCTAGATTCAGTGGACTGAACATGTGATCACATAATTCCTAGGCTCACATGATGCCGCAATTGATATAAATGCAGTAAGCAGGTATATATATAAAAGATGTAAATATATATATACAGACATGATCTCCAACCACGAAGCACCTCCATGGGGGATCAGAAATGTAAATAAAGCTGTAAAAGCTATCAACCACAACGGAGGAGACTCCAGGCGAGACAAAACGTAAATAAAGCTGTAAAGACGGTCGACCGCCACAGAGGAAACTCCAGGCGGGACGAAATGTACAGAAAGCTATAAAAAACGGTCAACCACCACGAAGTAGACTCCAGGTGGGACGAAATGCATCGAACATAATTCAACACACAGTTCATATATATAAATATATATATATATATATATATATATACGAAAATATTTAAACGCACCAGACATAAGTCTAGGCTCATCGAATAGAGTTCGACACACAGTTTATATATATAAGTATATATATATAAGAAAGCATTAAACGCTCTAGACCGAAGTCTAGGCTCAATCGAGGCATAACTCGATAATGTTAGTCCATATATATAAATATATATATATATATATATATATACAAACTGAAATAAAATTACGGACCGAAGTCCAGGCAAACATACACAACACGACTCTCAACGTAAAGAAGGGTGTGTGCAAAGATGAAGAGAAAGGCTTTAAAGTGTGTGAGAAGGCTTATAGTGGGCTGCCAAAGAAGACTTTTATATCTTTAAAGTAGATAAACACTGGCTTCAGCAGGTACAAAAGTAGCTATATGTGAGCTCACAAGTGTTTAAAATAAGAAAGCACTCAGTTTAAGATGAGTATAGAGCAAATTGGGCAGGGCTTCCTCGTCGTTTTCTCTTACAAAATGGCCACCCCAAGCCCTCTATTTATAGAGGGTGGGCCACAGGTGTACCAGAGGCTACCCGGGGTGCCCCGAGCTTCGCGGGTCCTGTCGTCTCGAAGTATGTGTACAGGCAACGTGATGTCTGCTCGAACTTTTAGAATTGCAATCCGAGCATCCGATTGAGGTATATAGGACCTATTTCAGACCGTCGTTGTCGAGAGTTACGCAATGACATGGGATTAGAGGTTGTACAAAGTCATGAAGATGGAACGATGCCCTCCGGTCTTCAGCTTCAAATTCTATTCGTTATCCTGCGCAATAGTCACTCGGGATTGGTTCTTCTAAGCTTTTGTGGGACATTGCTATGTAGAAATGTATGTCTAAAATGTTGAGACAACGTGATGTGGCATCATGTTGGCGAGATGACGACTTTGCCCCTCACCGGGGTTATCTCCGATTTGGGCTGATAAAGCTGACGTTGCTCAGGGTTATCGCTGAGATTAGACTGCTGCAATGGTTGAAGGTCCTCAGTGTCATCTCTAAGGTGTGCATGTACTCCTGGTGTTATTGTCAGGTCTTGTACTGAGTATCCCGTTGTGAGCGCCGAGATTGAAGCTGATTGCATTTGAAACAAGCATTTCCGGGGTTATCTCTAGAACTGTATTCCTTGGGGTTATCTCCAAGGTTGGTAGCTATTCCCATGGTTGGGACTGAGATTGGATACCTCGGGGTTATCTCCGAGATGAAGCGGTCTTCTCCTTTGTGTGTTCCGGTATTGGATCTGCACGTCTCGGGGTTATCTCCGAGGTTAGAACTGTTACTCCCAATGTGTGTTCCGGGGTTGAGGCTATTGCTCCCAGTGTGTGTTCTGGGGTTAAAACTGAGCTTTCGGTAGTATCCGGACTGGATGTGAACGATCTTCCAGGGTTCCCTCTTGAAAGACGAATTTGTGCTCCTGCAATGTTAATGACAGGTGTACAGAAAATTTCGAGTGTCTACACTTATATATGATGATTATCATATTATATATTCATATCACCAACAACAATCCAACAAAAACTCAATTACAGAGTATACATATTGAAAATCAAAACTAGAAATTAGGAATAGATTACCTTGAATCCTTTGAGGTTAACAAAGTTCTAGCAATCCTTTCCAGAAATTCCTCTTCCTTCTTCTTGACAAAACTACAGAGAATTCCCTCTTGCTCTCACTCTCAACTTTCTCTGTGTTTCCCTCTCACGCTCTGTGTTCTCTCTTAGCTTAGGATATAATACGCAAATGAATAAACTGATATAGGCATAACCCACGTACTTTAGTTATAAAAACAAACAGTCTGCGTCAGTTAAAATAAGCCAAAGGCCACAAAACCTTGTTTGGCTATACACAAACTCCCCATTCTAGTTTATTTAAATAATATTTATACTATATAGTTCCATGTGTCACACTTTAATTTAGTTAATTTAAATAACCTACAATTATAATTATAATAATAATAATTATAATTTTCATTATAATTATACTTTATACTTAATAAACCATTTCATATCTAATTTAATTATTAAATTAAACTAGAACATCATTTTATTTAATGTAATTATTTTCTTAAATATTAAATGAATTATTTCATTAAATTAAATCCTTAAATAATAAAATTTCCATTAATCAATTTAGTTGCTAAATTATTGCACCACAATTTCATCAATTATTTACTTTTCTCAATAAATAAATTATTTAAAATATTTATTTAATTCAATAAATATTTAAATTAATTACAAAATTTCTCGATCGTTACAATACTTCCACAGTACAGAACAGCGCAGCTGCGCCCTGTACCAAGAAGAGAAACTGATTTTTTGTTGAAATGTAATACCTCTAACATGATTAGTTTGACCTAGTTATATGTATATAAATAAGTATGACATATTGTCTTGAGTACCTTTGTATACCATGATTTGCTTAAATGGTTATTTCCCAAAGAAACATAGAGATTTTTGAAAACAAATCTTGACGAATTTGAGTCATTTAAGTTCTGACCTTGATAGCATATATACGAAGTTTAATTATGCATGATATAAGATTCAAAGTTGTATTGTATATGTTAAATTGCTTTGATTTGGTTTAAAACGATTTCAAAGGCAAACTCAGATAGTTTTGCAAACTAAGTTTTATAAACATTGAGTGGTTATATTTTGACCTTATAAGCATGTGTAGAAATATGTACAAATGAGTATGACATATGATTCGAAGTTGCCTTGCATGATTAGTTTGACTTAGTTATACATGGAAATAGGTTGGACATATGGTTTCAAGCCCTTTGAATACCATGAACCTCTTAGTCACTTTAATGTATATTTCTAAAGAAAACTTGAAACTTTGAGAACGAACTTAAAGGAACTTGTGTACTTAAAGTTCTAGATGTGATAACATACGTACATGGCTTAGTTAGCTAGGAAATGAGATTTAAAGTGTTTTACATACACTAAGTTGCTTTAATATGGCCTAGAATGACTTTTAAAGGCAAACTTAGACACCTTGCAAACTAATACCTATGAGCATTGTGTTGCCTACCCTCTGAACTTGTAGGATGGCATGCTAGTACTATTTATGTCATTGAACATGGCCTATAAGTGCACTTATCTAGTTTGACACAATAAAAGTCATTAGAGCATGATTTTAAAAGTAAGTTTCAAGTGATGAACTATGCTAGTTGTATGTAGATAAGATGAATGCATGTGAGCATGTGTATTGAAAGTTGTTTAACATCGTTATTGGTTACATAGTTAGACCCTTGTTGCATGAACTTACTTAACCGTGAAATAAATGGCAATAAAGCTATAAAGTGTAAAACAACTTAAGGTAAACACAAGAGGCACCAAACATGGACCAAGACCTCTTAATGTGTGTATGTGTTATGTGTTAGCATGGTAAGTAATGAGGTATAAATTAGTAAATAAAGATTTAAATCTAGTCTGGCCAGGGGACGGCGCCGCTGCGCCCATCCTAGGCAAAACTGCAGCGCAGCTGCGCTGCAGGGCAGTGTTGCTTGACTGTTTTAAATTGTAATCTGAACCTTTAAGCATATGTGTATGAATGTCTTAAGCTTCAATGCTTGACCTAAGTGATGTTTTAAGTATATGAGCAAGTAATGGTTATATACAACCCAGATTTGTTAAGTTTTAATAAGATTTACAAAACGAAAGAACAATGCGGATCAAGCATCTATGAGTTTTAAATGTGTAATGAACATATAGCTAGTAAAGTGTGTGATAAAGGTGTATGAATGTTGATGTCAAGTATGTGTGACTACGGTATACTTATACATACCTAACTATACTAAAAGTACGATAAGAAAGTGAAACGAAGGTTCTAAGAACCGAGTTAGCAAACTATGTAACAATTGTAATTACATTGAGAATGTAAGGAAATGTATGACTGATGGGTATGAATCTATGATTATACAATTGTGTAGGAATACACGAAGTGCAGATAATGATAAGCAGTTAAGTTGTAGTTGATAATCTACGAGTCAGGCAAGTCTTTCAGTTCCTAATTGCTCTATAATGTTGATAACCGTTGATTGATTTATGATATGATATGAAATGATAAATTATATATGAAATACATATGAGATATGTATGAAATGAATTATGCTATGCCATGAAATGTGAAAATGTCTATGAGATATATATGAGATTGAAAGTCAATCTACAATTATATGTTTTGTAAGTTAATCTCTATACTTGTTATGTGAAAATCAGCATGCGTATGAGTTAAAAGCTTATGATTATATGAACTGGGCATGATATTATGTGCTATGTGACACATGAAAACTGTAAGAATTTCTAAGCTGTCGAGCTCACCCTTGCAAATAACCACTTTTGCAGGTTAAGGACTCAGGGTAAAGTTACGTCCTACTTGCTTGATAGAGTTCAATAGTATCACAAGAGGATGGAATTGTTTACCTGAAGTTAAAATCTCAAACCATGTTTTAGGTTTTAGATTATGTACTTGATAATTGTTTAACTCTTGTAGAGTTATAAAGTCGTACTATTCGTCGCATAAAGATCATCGAATTAAGATGTAAATTTTATAATGTGACTCTGATGAATCAAAGCATAGAATAAATTTGATTCAAAGATATGTGAATGATGAAGGTTGTGATCCGGAGAAATGAATAAAGGATTCAGAAAAGTTTTAATTATTTCGCATCTTATTATGTATAACATTAAATATGATGTAAAAACAAGAATGGTTAATCATTAAGATAGGTAATTGACTTATGAAGGTTTTGGGATCGATTCATAGATCCTGGAAATAGAAAGGAATGAATATATTAATTAGTATCAAAGTTAAGTTGTATTCATTAAATTATGAAAGGAAGTTGTTAATGGTTAGACAAAGATAGTATCGTGACACACCAGGTCCGAGGTAATGGATATCCAGATTTGGGGGCGTTACAGTACGGATCTGAGGTATCTTAGATCTATGGATTTATATCAGAGACTCTGGGTCCCTTCCTATAGATCTCGTCAATACACATAGTTCCTCAAAACGTCGACTTCGATATGGCAATCTAAAAGTTAGGGTTATAGGAGCCCACTTTTAGATCCTTTTGCTTGTGTTTGAGATATTTTGATGTGAGCCTAGGAATCACAGAGTCGGATCCACAAATCGAATCTCGACTAGATTGCTACGATGGACATGATTTTGATTGTAATAATAAGATATCTAAATCATTATATATGTAATTTCGAGACTTAAAACGACTTCGAAGGTCTTATCCCGAGAGATTGGATTTAAGGCCTCATGATAGTGAAAATTATGACTATGGATGCTCGGGTCTATCAAGGCGGCCATCATCACCAACAAAGAAAGAGGCACCATCATTTTGTGGCAGAGGTTGCTTACGATTTGACCAAAAGTGGTTGTGTCGACGTCGAGATTTTTATTTGTCCCTTTTCGTTACCTGTTTTTTTGTGTTCTCATGTTAGGTGAGATTTGTTTGAAAAAATAAGTGAAAAAGGTCCGATATGTATAATGTCGACGATAGACTGTTAAGAGTCGCCAGTTGGTTTTTTAACTGGTTGTACCAACACAACCGAGAAAAGGTTTACACATTGACCCAATGATGTGACACTGCTAAACGGGTCTATGAAACCGAGATTCATTATGGTCTGGGGAATTTCTTATGCAGAGGGAAGGTGTTAGGCACCCCCCGACATCTGTGTTGCCACGGTGACTGCCACTTTTTAATAAACTGTTATATGGATGTGTGTGTGTGTGGGGGGGGTCAATGTGCTGTTATTTGAAAGTAGTGCTATGCCTCGTTCGCAACTATATACATAGGGTTTGAATTTGTGTAAAAATTCAATTTTAAACAAGATATAGCATTGAGGTTTTGTAAAAAGAGGTTTTTCAAACCCTGTGCTCAATAGTAATTGAGGCCTTTGATACTTCCATTTTATTCAATGTTCGGCTTGATTGCTTTTATTTTTGAGATGCGAAGCATCTTTGAGAAAATAATGTACAAAGCAGTGTCGAACTCCTCATGGGTGTGAAAACCATCGGAGGAAATCCGAACACTGGGAATAAATTTACAAGCTGCTTACAACTGAAAAAGGTCTATCATAGGAATCGAATATAGATTCAGTGGACTGAATCTTTGATCACGTGATTCCTAGGCTCACATGATGCCGCAATTGATAAACGTAGTAAGCAGGTATATATATATATATATATATATATATGTATATAAAAGCTGTAAATATATATATACAGACATGATCGACCACCATGAAGCATCTCCGTGGGGGATCAGAAATGTAAATAAAGCTGTAAAAGCGATCAACCGCCATGGAGAAAACTCCAGGCGAGACGAAATGTACAGAAAACTGTAAATAACGGTCAACCGCCAAGAAGTAAACTCCAGGCGGAACGAAATATAAAATAATATATATATATATATATATATATATATATATATATATAAGCGTATAAACGCACCAGATATAAAATCCAGGCTCATCGAACAAAGTCCAACAACAATTAATATATATAAGTATATATATATTAAAGCAGTAAACGCGCCAGATGTAAAATCCAGGCTCATCGAACACATAGTTCATATATATATATATATATATATATATATATATATATATATATATATATATATATATATATATATATATATATATATATGCGAAAGCCTTTAAACTCTCCAGACGTGAGTCTGGGCTCATCGAACAGAGTTCGACACACAGTTTATATATATATATATATATATATATATATATATATATATATATATATATATATATATATATATATACACGAAAGCCATTAAACGCTCCAGACATAAGTCTAGGCTCAATCGAGGCATAACTCGATAATCTTAGTCCATATATGAAAATATATATATATATATATATATATATATGTAAGTATATATATACAAACTGAAATGAAACCACGAACCGAAGTCCGGGCCTACACACGCAACACGACTCTCAACGTGTAGTGTGTGCAAAGATGAAGAGAAAGGCTTTAAAGTATATAAGAAGGCTTACAGTGGGCTGACAAAGATGACTTCAATAACTTGAAATGGATGAACACTCGGCTCCCGCCGGTAAAAAGTAGCTATATATGAGCTTACAAGTGTTTAAAATGAGAAAGCACTCAGTTTAGGGTGTGTACAGAGTAAATTGGACAGGGCTTTCTCGCCTTTTTTCCTTTCAAAATGGCCACCCCAAGCCCTCTATTTATAGAGGGGGGAGCCATAGGTGTACCTGTGGCTAGGCCGCAGGTGTACCTGCGGCTGCCAGTGCGGCTGCCAGGGGTGCCTCGGGCTTCGCGGGTCCCGTCGTCTAGAAATAAGTGTACGCATGCAACGTGATGTCCGCTCGAACTTTCAAAATTGCAATTCAGGCATCCGACTAAGGTATGTAAGACCTATTTCGGACCGCCGTTGTCGAGAATTACACAATGACATGGGATTAGAGGTTGTAAGAAGTCAGGAAGATGGGACGATGCCCTTCGGTCTTCAAGCTTCAAATTCTATCCGTTACCCTACGTAATAGTCACTCGGGATTGGTTTTCCTTGGCTCTTGTGGGACATTGCTGTGTAGAAATGTATGTCTAAACTATTGAGACGGCGTGATATGGCGTCAAGGTGGCAAGATGACGACTTTGTCCCTCACCGGGGTTATCTCCAGTTTGGGCTGATAAAGCAAACGTTGCTCAGGGTTATCTCTGGGATTGGACTGTTGTAAGTATTGAAGGTCCTTAGTGTCATCTCTGAGGTGTGCCTATCTTCCTGGTGTTATTGCCAGGTCTTGTACTGAGTGCCTCGGTGTAAGCGCCGAGGTTGAAGCTGATTGCATGCATTTGAAATAAACATTTCTGGGGTTATTTCCGAAACTGCAACTGCCTTCCTTGGGGTTATCTTCAAGGTTGGAATCTGCTATTCCCAGTGTTGGGACTAAGACTGAATATCTCGAGGTTATCTCCGGGATGAATCGGTCTTCTCCGGTGGAATTTCCGGTATTAAAACTGCAGGCCTCGGGGTTATCGCCGAGGTTGGAACTGTTACTCCCGGTGTGTGTTTTGGGGTTGAGACTGAACTTCCGGAAGTATCCAGACTGGATGTGAGCTGTCTTCTAGGGTTATCTCTGAAAGACGAATCTGCCCTCCTGCAATGTCAGTAGCAGATGTGCAAAAAATTTCGAGTGTCTACAGATGCCCCTCTTTATCATATTCATGCAATACAATGGCATGGATAGGATAAAGAATCCTAGACACTTGAAATACAACGAGATAAATATGATGCTATTTGGAGCAACATGATGCAAGTGTATGATGCATATGGATGATGTATATGGATTAATTTTCCACATGTTGGGGATGATTGTCGGCTCCCCGTTACTTCTACCAGTGATGGTAATGACGGCAAGCTTGGATGTATGATCCAAACCTATTAGGATGTTGACGTTGGGGCTATCACCAAAGTCCTTAATTCTTGATACAAACTTTACTCCAAAGATGTGTCTCTCGTGTACAAGAGATCTGTGGGGATAAAACTTTGTCTGTTTGAGGATGTGTATAACATATTCCATCCTTGATCCTCCCCGATGATGTTGATTCTCCCTGGTTTGTATCGCTAGGACATATCAATATTCTGTTGGATTTACTGCCAACAGTATGTGTTGTCAGGGTCGCCCGACCTTCGTTAACGTGTGAACCCATGGTTGACCATGCGTTGTAACACCCGCCGGGGATCCATATGATCCTCTACTGATAGGTATATCAACGAATGAACTCCCTGCTAGGGATGAATGTCAAGGCTGCTTGACCTTTGTTGATGTGTGCATCAGTTGATGAACTTATCGGATGGTTTCCGATGCGACATTGGGTTGATCTGCCAATGGCTGAACTTACGTCAAGGCTGCTTGACCTTCATTGACATGTGCATCAATGGAAAGTATGCGTTGTAACCCCCGCCAGGGATCTGCTTGATCGTCGCTGATGTGTGTATCAGCGGAATATGCGTTGTAACCCCCGCCGGGGATCTGTTTGTGGACAGATAACCATGCGTTGTAACCCCCGCCGGGGATCTTCTTGATCATCGCTGATATGTGTATCAGCGGAATATGAGTAGTAACCCCCGTCGGGGATCTGCTTGTGGACAGATAACCTTGCGTTGTAACCCCCGTCGGGGATCTGTTTAATCATCGCTGATGTGTGTATCAGCGAAATATGCGTTGTAACCCCCACCGGAGATCTGTTTGATCATCGCTGATGTGTGTATCAACGGAATATACATTGTAACCCCCGCCAGGGACCTGCTTGTGGACAGATAACCATGCGTTGTAACCCCCGCCGAGGATCTGTTTGTGGAGATTAGGGCAACGACCCTGAATTGAAGGCATTGGACCTCTGTGCAGTATTGTCGAATGTGATATGCAACGACTTGGATCATTGGTATAGTATATCCTGTGTTCGGGCGAATACCAATGAATGATATGAAAGCCACAGTCGGGCCCAGAAAA
Source organism: Panax notoginseng (assembly GCA_016801055.1). Lineage (NCBI taxonomy): Eukaryota > Viridiplantae > Streptophyta > Magnoliopsida > Apiales > Araliaceae > Panax > Panax notoginseng. The sequence goes on from CM029019.1 coordinate 77,352,181, forward strand.
ACCAGGATTTCAGGCTATTATGCTCAATCGCGTAGCGTTTTTATCCCTGATTTGGCCTTTTTAGCTTGTGAGAACTCCTTTGTAACTCGTACTGAACCGAGCTGGAGGGGTAGGACCTACGTAGGGGTGCCACAGGTACACCTGCAGTAGCCACAGGTGCACCTATGGCCAGCCGTGGCTACTAAATGCCTGCAGGTTGCTTTCATAAGTCATTTTCAAGTTACGCCACGAAGGAAATCTGAGAGCTCTTCTTCAGATCTGCTGAGTTTGGACGTCTTTCTACAAATTCTGTCACCGTACAAGTGTTCTACACTGTCTTGGTAACGTATGCATGTACTCTTTTCCAATTTTTATCTGTTGGAAAAGGACTTATCACATGAAATACATTTAAGCACATAGTATTGATTATATATGCTCAAATGACTTGATAAAAAATATTCAACATAGTAAATGTCAGTATTAAACCATGCTAAACATAATGATGTGAAAAAATTTAACTTTTAAAACGGTCAAATTGGCACCTTTTTCTGTTATTTCTTATCATATTGGAGGACAAATGAGCAAAGGTGAAAAAGCAAAGTAATCCTGGTAATTGGGCTACTCTTATGGATTTATGACTTTGATTTTTTAATGCAAATAGTATTTATATGACTATGGGCAGGTGTGCTACTGAATGGCCACCTAGTCATGCCTATGTGCATGTGGATAGTCCTATTTATAGAGGAAACTATGACAAAATTTTCCAAAATGTAGGCATTGAGTAGTCATGCATATCTAACTCTACTGTAGACGTATGTTAAAATAATGCATGCATGCAGTCATTAAATGCATTTTGAAAAGCTCTAGATTAGAAGATACCACACCCCTTCTGAGGTGATTTGGAGACTTGTTGTCCAGATATTATGGATCTGGATCAGCCGAGTAGTTCCCGTAGAACCACTTCTGGTGTACGGAGGAGGGCTTCTGAAGTGCCTCGACCCCGTTCTATTAGACAGCCTCGTCGGTTGGTGGAGGTGGTGATACGTCCAGTCCGGGTTGATGTACCAGACGTCGAGGACGAGGACGAGGATGTTTCGATTGCGGACCCCACTCCTGCTACGCATGTTCCCCGTAGGGACCTCCCGAGTATTCAGGTGGCAAACCCAGAGCTTTTGGGTGATTTGAGTAGACATCCCTCGATGTATTTGCACGCCAACGAGGTATAAAGTTTAGATCTTAATCTTCCTTCTTTTCTATTGATGAGGAGTAAAGGATTCTGATGTCGATCTGTATTTTGTAGGTTCCCGGCTTTACACAGCCTCGGGGGAACTAGTTCAGCATTCACTCTATGTACCGGGCTCTGCATCCTGACTATAGAGCAATTGTGCATGACTGGGGATTTGGAGCATTCTTTTCCATCCTTCCCCGCCGTTGTCCCTAGGGTTACCTCAGGGCATTATTTGAGCGCTGGTTTTACCAGACTAAGTCTCTCCATTTACTGGACTGTGAGGTGATGATGACGTCGATGGATTGTCAGTTTATCACAGGTATGGAGTTTGGAGGGGCGCCAGTGCCTTGCACGACGGATATTACCCCAACTACCGTCAGATCCTTGTTAGGAGTTTCGGCGGAGGCGCTCAAGGGCAGGACTATCCGTACGGGTCCTTTGAGCGTAGATGCTATGAGTGGCCAATTGAGTGAGCCCATACCAGCTGATGTCAGAGTCAGGGATCGCATTCTTCGGCGATTGTTCCTGATGATCATTAGCGGCTGCTTCATAGCAGATAACTCTTCTACGGTGTCGTTTACTTTGATCAGCGCCACGCGACATATAGACCGTATTGGAGAGTATGATTGGGGCTCCTACACCTTTACCTATTTTCTCAGGGGTATGCGTATGCGCTCGCAGGGCTTGACCGAGGCTTGGTTAGGATTTTACCCATTTCTGCTGGTAAGTATTTCTCTTGTCATTTACCATGTACAGGTTAAGAGTGTTAACTGACAGCAAATATTTGCCTTTGTGTTGGCAGTTTTGGGCCTATGAGTGGCTCCCATGTTTACGTCCTGTGAGTGTATTAGGATTGGATACCTACCCACGAGGACGGCGATGGCATCATTCCATACTGGTGGAGGCCCCCCGTAGCTGAGGGTTTCACTCATTATCGCCTACAGTTGGAGTTGTTGACAGGGGATGTCATCACATGGATTCAATATTATGGGGAGCACTTGGCCACTAGATTTGAGGATGGGTACCCGACTGGTGTCGAATACGTGATTTCCACTCGTAGGGTTCCTCTCTTCACAGATGGAGGATGGGAGCTCTATTTAGGAGAGCGTGCTATTAGGAGCACCACAGGAGAGATCCGTATACCGATTCGTATATCCCATTGTTGGGTGTTGATGGTTTTGCATTGTCAGAGGGTCCTTGCACTCAGGATGTGTTCCAGCATTGGTGGATCCCTCGTACTATTGGAGCCCAGACCCGTGCCACTCAGTTCATGGGGGATATGGTTCCAGGATCCGTGATGATGATGGATTGGCTAGCCTGTGTTCGAGATCCGACTCATGTGACACAGATTGACAGCTTGACCCAGCGACTGGACCTGGCACATTTCTTTATCCGGCATTTGGGCAGAAATCCGGCAGAGGCAGATTCGTTTGATCCTTCCAGCGCAGGAGCTGGCCCCTCAGATGACCCATTTGGCTTTGCCGACGCAGATCCTCCTGTGTATAGGCATGATATCCCTGTTGATAGAGATCCAGTGACTCAGGAGGAGTTACATCAGGTGGACAGGATTGATGACGTAGATATTAACACCATTGTCTTCTTCTGATGTGTATTCTCGTTATCTCTTTTGATAGGCCTTTGTTAGCTATTGGGTGGTTGTGCCCCATTCTCGTTATATCTTTTGATAGGCCTCTGTTAGTAGTAGGGCGTATGTGCCCCATTTCCCTATATTTTTAGCTGTACAGAGATGATGTATATAGATGATGATCTACTTAGAAATGTATGTACAGTTTTCTATTCCCTATATCATATTGCCATTTATTATCTGTTATGCATGTATCATGTTATGCATATGTATGTATGTCCAGAGATATTCAGCATTGACCCCTGAATGGTATTATAATACGGCCTACACAGATGTCTTCTTCGACAGTTAGCCGCATAGATCACACCCCACCATTATTGGTGGCATCCCGTCTGAGATATTGGTATGATAGTATGTCACCCTCAGATAGGGTGACCGTAGATCAGCTGTTGCAGCATACCATGACCCTTTTGATGTTTCAAGTTCCAGCAGGATTTGTGGAGGGCATGCTGGAGTACTGGGTACAGGAGAGGCAGGTTTTCTGATTTGGGACCCAGGAGTTGACTCTGACTTTAGAGGAGTATGCACGTTTGACGATGCTGCCACTTGACAGGCCTTACGTGCATATGGCCATTAGTGACATGAGCCGTCAGTTTATGACTCTCACCGAGCTGAGGCGGAGAGTTGTGCAGGATGAGATCACATTCGGACACGTGATATCCCAACATTTTTTGATTGACAGATTTGGCTATGAGGACAGCTATGCTCGGTATTCTGGGGATTTCACCATACCAGAGGACCGGTGGCATTTGGCCATAGTGGATACATTGATGTTGTGTGCCTTATCATATGTGTACATGCCACGATACATGGACGAGTTGGACATCGACGTTATTATGGCTGTGAGAGCTCTCAGGGAGGGTCGTACCATTATTTCGATGATCATGGCAGAGACACTGAGGTCGACCACATTCTGCAGCACTTACCCTACAAGGGTATTCACAGACAATTCGGTCATGCTGTACGTGTGGTTTATGTCACACTTAATGTAAGACCCCGACTTTTATGAAGAAAGAATAATTTTCTCGAAATATATTTTTTTTATATTATGGTGTGGATTGATATAATGTTATAGTTGTGGGTAATATTTATAAATTTTACAAAGTAAGCAAGTGGTTATATAATATTCGATTGGTCGGGGAATATTCATTTTAACAGGAAATATTCGTACGACGGCACAATCATTGGTGGACCCCACAACGAAAGTATTGTCGTAGTTAGAAAACGACATAATTATCTTTTTATAAAAATAACGGCGAAAGTTTTACCGTTAAACTGTTGAACTACCCGGTAGTAAAAGTACAGTAATACGCGTGGTTGCATAGTAGCACCCGGTATTGATTATTGATGCTTACGTGAGAAGTCACTCAGTTATATTCAATTATTACTACAGTAATTGCTGCATCATATCTCTCATATTATTGATTCAATTATTGTCACAGTATCATCTGCATAATATGTTATATTATTAAATTAATAATTGAGACGACAAAGTTATTCATATTATTATTTACAATATTGACAATGTCTAGAAAATTCTGTCAAGGAGAGGTTTGGTCACCTAATTGCGCGCCAATAAGGAGAAATCCTTATCGGAAAACCCCCTCTTTCCTGAGAATGACCTGGTTGTTAAATATTGTGAGTTACGATATTAATGATGAATAAGTTCGTGTTGATTAAAGATAAAATTGATGGTTCTATTGTATGGGAATTATTAGTGTTAATGGAAATCCACATTTATTTCGATAATAATTAATGTCTGGAGGTTATATTGACCAATTGGATAATTAACAAGATAAATGAGCAATTAATTGGTATTAATTCACATGTTTATAACTATGTGTTCACATGTGTGTGCTATTGATTCACATGAATTACTATTAGGGAAGTTGGTGCAAGATTGATAATACTTGCATGACTAAATTAAAAATAGAGGTATAGATGAAGGTACTATACTGTAATTAATTTTTTTCACATGACTATACTATTAAGTCACATGAATGAACTATTAATTCACATTATTTACTATTAGGGGAGGTGTTGCAAGTTTGATAATACTTACAGGACTAAAGTAAAAATGAAGAAAAAGAGGGAGGTATTATACTGTAATATTTTGAGTCCCAAAATGTGCAATTATTGAAACTATATTTTCTTATAAATAGAAGCTCATTCTTCCTTCATTTCTCACCAATTCACTAAGTCTCACAAGAGCAAATATTATAGAGAGAAATTATAGAGAGAAAGAAGAAGAGAAGTTTGCTACCTCACTAATCGAGTATCCAGTTTTCTTCTAAGGTAAGTGGTATTATTTCTTTCGCATTCATGAAGAGAGTTATTTTCTTTCAATACTTGTAAGGGTTGTTATTACATTCTTTATTATTCTGTTGGAATAACCTGTCTGTGCGGTCTATCGCAAGCCTGGTGAATTCTGTTGTTATTCCATTCTTTATTATTCTGTTGGAATATCCTGTATGTGCTGATTACGCATGACCTGGTTCCATACTTTATTATTCTGTTAGAATATCCTGTCTGTGCGGGTTACGCATGACCTGGTTCTATTCTTTATCATTCTGTGAGAATATTCTGTCTGTGCGGATTACGCACGCCTGGTGAATTCTTCTGTTATTCCATTCTTTATTATTTTGTTGGAATAACCTGTCTATGTGGATTACCGCATGCATGGTGAATGATCCTTCGTATTCATTCCTTATTAAATTGTGAAAATGATCTGTCTACGTAGATTACCGCATGACGGGCAAGAATCCATTTGCGGTTTCATATATTCTATTATACTCAGTTGGTTAAAGTTTTGGCTTCTATACTCCATGAAATTAGTGGAATATCCTTGATATTTGCGCTTCATCCAGTATCTTTTCATGGAAATATTCTTCTGAGCATTCTTGAATTTTACTCCACAAAGCAGTATCATGTTGACAATTTGGACGTTATTGATTTCAGGATAAATTAACTTATAAATCTTTAAAATTTATCCTTGAACTTGTTTTATTGAATTCTTATATCATTGTCATCATCCTCATGTTTATATTACGTTGAAAGTCATCTGTGGCCTGTAGTGCATAGATGGACTTGGTATGATTATGACCAGGGATTATTCGGTATAACCATGACCGTAATGTTACAAATGATGTGGTAAAAGTCCTCATTAGCCCGTAGTGCATTGATGGACAGTTGTTGGCATGATCATGACCATTGATGAATACACGAATATCCTTGGCCCGTAGTGCATGGATAATTTGTGGTCGTGATACTAAAGAATATCCTTGGCCGTAGTGCAGGGGTGATTCGATGATGTGGATTATTTATTAAGCTATTCTGTTAAATAGTGTGACAATAAATGTAATGAGGACTCCATTGAGTGTGGATATTGTCTAGATGACAATAATCTTATTAAAACTCTTAGATTATGTTTTGTCGTATTTTACACGACTGTTGTATAATTAAGTTGTATTTGAATTTTGTGCCATGTATTTGGCGACTCAAGATGGGTGATGTATACCTATTTTAGGGGCGTCACAGTTGGTATCAAAGCTTAGGGATATGATCCCTGGCTGAAATGTGAGACAAGAACTAGGAGGGGAGAGACGGGGAATTCCTTCGCTAGTATGACCTACCTTAGTTTATTTGGTATTTAATTGGTCGGTCAGAGTATAGGGATAATATGTGATATGTTAATTAACCCTTGTTTTGTGGCAGTATTTGAAAATGGCATCCGAAAATGTTGAGATAAGCAATGAAGCACATGAGACAGTTGAGTCACCACAGATTAATACCTAGGATAATGTGCAACAGGAAGACAATAATCCTCAGGTAAACAACAACGATCAAATGATGAACGATAGAACGTTCAGAGTTTTTATGCAATTCACGCAACATCAGGCGAGAGCGGCTCCTGTCCAAAATGCAAGTGGAAACATTGACAACTCTCGGACGGTCACCGCTAAGCAGTTCAAGGAGCTGGGACCACCGGAGTTTTTTGGAGAGCCAAAACTACTTAAGGCGGAGACGTGGATAAAGCAGATCACCAAGATATTTGATGTCTTGGGATGCTCCGAGGAGCAAAAGGTTCCCTTTGCCACCTTTATGTTGCGAGCAGAGGCAGATTACTGGTGGAAATCTATAAAGCGTACTCAACCTGCCGCACTGAAGATGACTTGGGAGAAGTTCCAAGAACTGTTCAACGACAAGTACTTTCCTGAAAGTATTCGTCACATGAAAAAGGTAGAGTTCATTAAACTGGAGCAAAACAACATGACTGTGTCGCAGTACGAAGCCAAGTTTGTCGAGTTGTCCCCGTTTGCATCCCACTTAGTTGATAACGAGGAGAGAATGACGAGGATGTTTCTAAGAGGTTTGAAACCCGAGATACGTCAATATCTGATTTCTCATAAACTGTGTTTGTATTCAGATGTTGTAAATAGGGCTCAGTTATTAGAACGCGATAACGAGTCGACCCAACCAAGAGAAAGCAGTTGACAAAATGATAATACCAATGGTAACAGTCATCGAACTGGTGACAACAAGCGTAGAGGGAATCAACATGCCAGAAATGGTAATCACTTCAGTGGTAATCATGGTCATGACAATAAGAGTGAACATTTCAAGAAGAGGAGATTCAACAATGATGGAAAGACGTCAATACCAGCACCTGTTGTTAAGGATGGAGAACGACCGCCGGTCGTATGTTACAAATGTGGAGGGGAGGGACATATCAGTCCAAACTGCGTGATCCAGTCCAAAGCGTGTTACAATTGTGGAAAAGAAGGTCACCTAGCCCGATTTTATCGTGCACCAAAGTCAAGTCTAGCTGGGATGGAGGCATTAAAAGGTGTCCCAGATAAGACAAAATCAGTAGTTCAAGGGAGAGCATTTGTCGTAACCTCCCAAAAAGCGAGGAATCCGAACGAGGTGATCACGGGTAAGCTAATCATAAACTCTAGTGAAGTATATACCTTATTTGATACCGATTCTATCCATTATTTTATTTCTCCTACTTGCTCTCAATGTTTAAATTTGACTCCGGAGAAATTAGACTTTGACTTATCTGTGAAAACTCTGTTGGGAGAAACTTTCATTACATCCAGTGTTTATAAGTCTTGTTTGGTTCAAATCGGTAACCGCACATTACCTGTCGATCTTATTTCTTTGAAAATACTTGCATTTGATGTGATTTTAGGGATTGATTGGTTAACTACTCATCATGCTAAAATCGATTGTTTTCGTAAGGTTGTTAGCTTTCATATTTCTAACCAACCTATTATGCGAATTCAAGTAACCAAACCATTAAAATCAATCACTGTCATATCAAGCCATAAAGCTATTCGTTTATTGAAAAACAGATGTCAAGCATTTTTAGCCCATGTCACAGATTTAAATAAAAATACGTCAGATTTGAATGATATTTCTATTGTTAATAAATTTCCTGACGTATTCCCTGAAGAACTTCCTGGCCTACCCCCAGAGCGTGAAATTGGATTTTGTATCGACCTTGAATCCGGTACAAAACTCATTTCCAAAGTCTCATATCGAATGGCTCCTATTGAACTTCAGGAGTTAAAAACCCAACTACAGGAATTGTTAGACATCGGTTTCATTCATCCTAGTACGTCTCCTTGGTGTGCTTCTATTCTATTCGTGAAGAAGAAAGATGGAAGTATGCGACTTTGTATTGATTATCGGGAGTTGAATCATGTCACCATCAAAAATAGGTACCCGTTGCCTCGCATTGATGACCTGTTTGATCAGTTGCAAGAAGCCAAATTCTTTTCAAAGATTGATCTTCGTTCCGGATATCATCAGTTGAAGATTAAAACTGATGACATTCCAAAGACTGCTTTTAGAACTCGGTACGGGCATTATGAATTCCTAGTCATGTCTTTTGGATTGACTAATGCTCCTGCTGCCTTCATGGACATGATGAACCGAGTATTCAAGGAATATTTGGATCACTTTGTGGTCATCTTTATTGATGACATCCTCATATACTCCAAAACCCGTGAAGACCATGAACAACACTTGAGGCTGATACTCCAAATACTTCGTGAAAATAAGCTATATGCCAAGTTGAAGAAATGCGAGTTCTGGCTTGACAAAGTTGTATTCTTGGGCACATGATATCAAATCATGGAATATCTATTGACCCAGCAAAGATTGAAGCAATTCAAAGCTGGGAGCAACCAAAGTCAGTAACCGAAGTACGTAGCTTTCTCGGCTTAGCTGGTTATTATCGGAGATTCGTGGAAGGATTTTCTCGAATCGCTACTTCATTAACTTAGCTGACTCAAAAAGATACAAAGTTCGGTTGGAGCGAGGAATGTGAGAAGAGTTTCTAAGAACTCAAGAGGAGACTCATTTCAGCACCTGTTCTGACAATACCATCTGGCTCGGAGGGATTTGTCATCTACAGTGATGCTTCAGGCAAAGGGTTAGGATGTGTTCTCATGCAACATGGGAAGTTATAGCCTATGCCTCACGACAACTCAAAGAATATGAGAGGAATTATCCTACTCATGAACTAGAGTTGGCAGCAGTCGTTTTTGCGCTTAAGATTTAGAGGCATTACCTGTATAGAGAGAAGGTGGAGATCTATACGGATCATAAAAGCCTCAAATATTTTTTCACTCAAAAGGAACTCAACATGCGGCAATGACGTTGGCTTGAGCTATTGAAAGATTATGATCATACCATTCAATACCATCCTGAAAAAGCAAACGTAGTAGCTGACACATTGAGTAGAAGATCATATGCGGGTACGAGTGCGATATTGTCAACGTAAAGGCCCATTTTGTATGACTTACAAAGGATGGAGATAGAGTTAAAGACTCCAGGGACCCATGTGATGATGGCGAATATACGAGTAACACCGACTTTAATCGATAAAGTTAAAGCTGCACAAACTACAGACCTGAAGCTGATGCGTATGAAGAAGAAAGTGCAAGAAGGTGTTATTCCGGAAGCAAGAATCGATGAAGAAGGAATACTTCGAGTCAACTCCAGACTTTGTATTCCTAACGATTCTGACTTGAAGTATAAAATCATGACGGAGGCGCACAACACACCGTTTGCAATCCATCCTGGGAGTACCAAGATGTATCGTGATCTTCGACATACATTTTGGTGGAGCAATATGAAGAAAGAGATAGCGGGGTTTATCTCAAGGTGTTTAACTTGTCAACGAGTCAAGGCGGAGCATCAAGTGCAAAAAGGTCCATTGTTGTAAGACCCCAACTTTTTAATGAATAAAATCGAATTTTCTCTATTTATTATTGTGAATAATAAGGTGTTAATTTGATATAATGCTTTGGTTATGGATAAAATGTGCAAATTTTTTTAAAATAAACAAGTGGTTATAAAATATTTATTGTTGTCGGGGAATATTCGTTTTGGTTGTGGAATATTCTTTCTGTCGAAAAATATTCGTACGACGGCACAACTATTTGTGGGCCCCATAACAGAATAACTGTCGGATGAAAAAAACGACAAATTTGAATTTTTATAAATAACGGCGTAATTGTTACCGTTAACACTGTTGGAATACCCGCTGGGTAAAGTAAAGTAATACGCGTTGTTGAACAGTAGCACACGGTATTGCACAGTATTTTTTGAATTATTGATTCTTACGTAAGAAGGCACTACTCAATAATTATTATAGTAATTACTGTTTAATATTTTATTTTATGGATTCAATAATTACTGCGTTGATATTTTATATTATTGTCGTTTCAATAATTGTCACTACACAGTATTTTCCATTATCGGAGCAATAATTCATATTATCTAAATAATATTATTAGATAACATTATTGACAATGTCTAGAAAGTTCTGTCTAAGGAAAGGTTTGGTCACCTAATTACGCGCCAGTAAAGAGAGATCCTTATTGGAAAGTCCCCTCTTTCTTGGAAACTGTCTGGTTGTCAATATTATGATTCTGTAATATTATTTGTGAATAATTAATTACTGATTTATATGATGAAGAAAATATTCATTTTATGTGGATGTAGATAGAGAAAATTTTAAAGTGACAATTGTTAAAAAATTGATATTTTATCTTTTCTGATAAATAATTCATTTAAATATATTATTATATTTTAATAATATAATAATGGTGATATTTTTATAATGAATGTGGGATATATGAGTATATGAGAAGGAAGAGTATTTTTGTTATAAAAAATGTTTAACACATATTTTGTGTGTCGGTGGACCCCATTTCTTGACTGAAATTTGATTATAGCTTGTAAAATCGTCCGTATGTGGATTTCGGTCAATTTCTGTTTAAAATTTGGAAAAATTTAAACTTACAAAGTTGTAGAGAATTGAATTTCCTATGGAAGGACATATGATTCGAATTTTTCTGATAAAATGGCTATTTATTATGAATTATTGAAGTTCCGGAATAATTAATTTTTGAAGTTTTATATATTTTTTAAATGAAAAACATTTTTGTTATGTATGGGGGGGCCCACTGGTTGTTGAAATGGCTGAATTCAGTATTCAAAGTGGGCGTGGGAAATTTATAAAATTATATTAATATTTTATTACATTTTCTGCTTTGGTGTTCTAAGCATTTTCCTATAAATAGGGTGCTTAGGTTAGAATTAAAAAACACACCAGAAACTGAAATCTTTTCTCTCTATATTATCGAGCGTATTTTTGTGAGTATTTTGATGCTTTGAGTATTGCTATACGGTACAAGTTCCTTCAGCACTATATCCAGTATTTCAGTCAGAAGTACTGCTCTTTTGAGGTAAGGGATTGTAAGGGTTATTATGTTTTTCAATTTCGTAATCTTTTCGACCCTCAAAAATTCTGGAAAAATTTGAAATGATAATTTGATGAGTTTTCTAGATTGTGTCCAAAAATGACGATTTTTGGATGTATAGATTAAAAGTTATGAATTTTATGGGAAAAGACTATTTTAAAAGTAAACCCTTATAACTCCTTGTGGTTAACTCTAAAATTGGTGAAATTTTATTGGGAATACATGTATATAACAGAAGTATACTCTATAAATTTCGAAATTTTTGAATAAAAGTACAGTTTATGATAAATGTCTAAATATTCGGTTGTTTTGGCCATATGAAAAATAGTAAATGAATTTTAAAAATTCTGAGAAAAATATATGTTCAATATGGAACTATATTCTGCTAAATCCCAGAAAAAAAAATTGTTTGTACTGATTTGGTATTTTTCATGAAAATGGACTAGTTATGAGTAACTGAATTGAATATGTTATGTGAAGTAAGAAAATTGGAAAATAGGATTTTATGGCTTGAGAATCCTATATGAGGTATATGCAGATTTTTGATGAGGGTTTCGGTTATTGGTGATGAAATCTTATGAGTTTGGCATTTTAGGATGATTAAATGCATTATTTAGTAAAGTGTAAACAATTAAAATAAATTATTTATAAGTTTAAGAAATGTTATTCTTTTAATATCATTATACCAAAATATTGGTATAGATTTTATTGTAGAATTTCTATCTTTTTTATGTCAGAGTTACTATTCATAAATTACTATTCATGAGTTACTATTCACGAGTTACTATTCACGGGTACTATTCACGACAAAATTGGTTTTTTTATTGACCAAATTATCGTTGATTTATGAATCTTACTCTTGAGATTAAATCTATATGTTGATTATATTGTTTTTATTATAATATATAACATTTTAATAACCCTAATGATGATGTTTCTCTTTGACTTGAGTGTAAAGATGAATTGTTGACTGGTATGATCATGACCATTGAAGTTATAATTGAATATCTTTAGCTTAAGTGCAAAGGTGAATTGATCAACATGGTTATAATTATTGTTTATAAAAATTCTGAAATGATTATATATTTCTTTGAGATATTAATATCTTTGGCCTGTAGTGCAAAGATGATCTGTTGTTGAATATCTTTGGCCCGTAGTGCAAAGATGATCTGTTGTTGAATATCTTTGGCCCGTAGTGCAAAGATGAACTGTTGTTGAATATCTTTGGCATGTAGTACAAAGATGAACTGTTAATGAATATCTTTGGCTTGTAGTGCAAAGATGAATTTATTAGTATGATTATGAACATGAACTGTGATTGGTATAACCATGATCTTTGATGTTTCAGGTAAAGACATGTGATGAAATTATCTTCGTCCTGGATACGAAGAGGAATTTAGAATCACAATTATGATTATGAGTTATTCATATGATTGTGGACCAGAACTGTTGATTGATGTTACAGGGATAAAATATTATTGGTGGATTTTTAACATGGAGAAGATAATAGACTTTATGGTCTATTTGACTCTTCTAATGGATTGCTCGTTCCATAGCAACTATGGTTAAAATTTTTTATCATCTACCATATATTCTAAATCTCTGATTTATTACTGTTGAAGGCTATGGATAATTTATTTATCATTAGTCATGATATTCTTTACTGGGCTAGTTGAGCTCACCCTTTTGCTTCACAATTCCTTTCAGGTAATAAGAGTGTAGCTAGGTCGAGCGGGGGTAACAAGGGAATAGAACGGTGGTCTCTAGTTGTGGAGTTCTCCCTAAACAGTATAAAAAAGTGTGTTGTATTTTATACATCATTTAGTAGTTATATTTGGTGAATCAAATAGGGTGAGGCGAACCCAACGTTGGAAGGGTGTTTTGCCACTATCATACAAGATGTCTAATGACATACAATCTCGTGTCATCATAAAACAGGGTTGTGTACATCCACTTGCTGAGTATATCTACGAGCACTACCTATATAATCTTGGTGTTTGGTTGAAGTATAACTCTAAATTAGAGACAGTGGAGATAATGATATGTCAAGAGAAGACTCACCATTGGAAAGAATATGATACTACTCTTCTCATTTTTCTTTGGGGTCTATTGGGTCAACCAAGGATAATTCTGTAGACATATGATATCTATAATAACCTAGACGCATGGGCTCCCATGTACGAAGGTTTCCTTGAGCACTTCCCAAAGATTCTAATTTCTAAAACAGTTTTTGACTATATCTTTATGTAAGGTGCCATTGTGACGTGCTATCCAAGGTTGGGATGAGAGTCACAGTTGGTATATATTTGTATCAAAACTCACAGCATATGTATTGTTGTATTTTGCACGACAATTGTTGTAATAAAGTTGTAGTTATTTTCTGTACCATGTATTTGGCGACTCAGAATAGGTTGGGTGATGTATACCTGTTTTGGGGGCGTCACAGTTGCAACCACTTGAAATTCCAGAATAGAAGTGGGAGCACATTACCATAGATTTTGTTACTGGTCTTCCCAAGGTTTCTCAAGGCATAGATGCGATTTTGGTCATTGTTGATAGATTAACCAAGTCTACTCATTTCTTACCGATACAAGAAACTTTTACACTTGAACGTCTTTGCTAGTATGTATATAAACGAGATTGTAAGACTGCATGGTATGCCAGTATCCATAGTTTCTGATCGAGACCCAAGATTCACTTCAAGATTTTGGGTTAGTTTGCAAAAAGCTATGGGCACGAATTTACGATTTAGTTTGACATATCATCCTCAAACGGACGGCAATCAGAGAGGACTATTCAAACTCTTGAGGATTTATTAAGACTTTGTATCCTTGACTTTAAAGGAAGTTGAGACAAGTTCTTACCATTAGTGGAGTTTTTCTACAACAACAGTTATCAAGCAAGTATTGGCGTGGCTCCATTTGAGGCATTGTATAGAAGAAAGTGTTGTTCTCCAGTATGTTGGGATGAGGTGGGTGAAGTAACATTGTTGGGACCAGATTTGGTACGTATGACTACAAAAAATATTCAAACGATCCGACAACGTATAAAAACCTCACAAGATCGACAAAAGAGTTATGCTGATCTTCATCGAAAGGACGTGGAATTCAATATTGGAGATCATGAGTTATTACGTGTTGCTCTATGGAAAGGAGTTACGAGATTTAGAAAGAGAGGAAAGCTCAATCCTCGATTCATTGGCCCATTTTTAATCCTTGATCGAGTAGGAACTGTGGCCTATAGACTCGCCTTACCGCCAAGTATGTCTCGTGTTCATAATGCTTTTCACATATCTATGTTACGTAAATATGTGAAAGACCCGAACCACATTATTGAATTAGAACCAGACGAGATAGAGGAAGATTTAACGTATGAAGAGTTACCTGTTAAAATCTTGGATAAGAAGGATTATATTCTACGCTCCAAGGTTATACCTCAAGTTAAAGTTTTGTGGAGAAACCACGATGTTGAAGAAATGACATGGGAGTTAGAATCTGAGATGAAGTTAAGATATCCTCACCTCTTCGACATACCAGGTACGTACCCTAATTTCGAGGATGAAATTTTATAAGAAGGGGAGGTTGTAAGACCCCAACTTTTATGAATAAAGAATAATTTTCTCGAAATATTTTTTTTTATATTTTGGTGTGGATTGATATAATGTTATAGTAGTGGGTAATATTTATAAATTTTGCAAAGTAAGCAAGTGGTTATATAATATTCGATTGGTCGGGAAATATTCGTTTTAACAGGAAATATTCGTACGACGGCATAATCATTGGTGAACCCCACAACGAAAGTATTGTCGTAGTTAGAAAATGACATAATTATCTTTTTATAAAAATAACGGCGAAAGTTTTACCGTTAAACTGTTGAACTACCCGGTAGTAAAAGTACAGTAATACGCGTGGTTGCATAGTAGCACGCGGTATTGATTATTGATGCTTACGTGAGAAGTCACTCAGTTATATTCAATTATTACTACAGTAATTGCTGCATCATATCTCTCATATTATTGATTCAATTATTGCCACAGTATCATCTGCATAATATGTTATATTATTAAATTAATAATTGAGACGACAAAGTTATTCATATTATTATTTACAATATTGACAATGTCTAGAAAATTCTGTCAAGGAGAGGTTTGGTCACCTAATTGCGCGTCAATAAGGAGAAATCCTTATCGGAAAACCCCCTCTTTCCTGAGAATGACCTGGTTGTTAAATATTGTGAGTTACGATATTAATGATGAATAAGTTCGTGTTGATTAAAGATAAAATTGATGGTTCTATTGTATGGGAATTATTAGTGTTAATGGAAATCCACATTTATTTCGATAATAATTAATGTCTGGAGGTTATATTGACCAATTGGATAATTAACAAGATAAATGAGCAATTAATTGGTATTAATTCACATGTTTATAACTATGTGTTCACATGTGTGTGCTATTGATTCACATGAATTACTATTAGGGAAGTTGGTGCAAGATTGATAATACTTGCATGACTAAATTAAAAATAGAGGTATAGATGAAGGTACTATACTGTAATTAGTTTTTTTCACATGACTATACTATTAAGTCACATGAATGAACTATTAATTCACATTATTTACTATTAGGGGAGGTGTTGCAAGTTTGATAATACTTACAGGACTAAAGTAAAAATGAAGAAAAAGAGGGAGGTATTATACTGTAATATTTTGAGTCCCAAAATGTGCAATTATTGAAACTATATTTTCTTATAAATAGAAGCTCATTCTTCCTTCATTTCTCACCAATTCACTAAGTCTCACAAGAGCAAATATTATAGAGAGAAATTATAGAGAGAAAGAAGAAGAGAAGTTTGCTACCTCACTAATCGAGTATCCAGTTTTCTTCTAAGGTAAGTGGTATTATTTCTTTCGCATTCATGAAGAGAGTTATTTTCTTTCAATACTTGTAAGGGTTGTTATTACATTCTTTATTATTCTGTTGGAATAACCTGTCTGTGCGGTCTATCGCATGCCTGGTGAATTCTGTTGTTATTCCATTCTTTATTATTCTGTTGGAATATCCTGTATGTGCTGATTACGCATAACCTGGTTCCATACTTTATTATTCTGTTAGAATATCCTGTCTGTGCGGGTTACGCATGACCTGGTTCTATTCTTTATCATTCTGTGAGAATATTCTGTCTGTGCGGATTACGCACGCCTGGTGAATTCTTCTGTTATTCCATTCTTTATTATTTTGTTGGAATAACCTGTCTATGTGGATTACCGCATGCATGGTGAATGATCCTTCGTATTCATTCCTTATTAAATTGTGAAAATGATCTGTCTACGTAGATTACCGCATGACGGGCAAGAATCCATTTGCGGTTTCATATATTCTATTATACTCAGTTGGTTAAAGTTTTGGCTTCTATACTCCATGAAATTAGTGGAATATCCTTAATATTTGCACTTCATCCAGTATCTTTTTATGAAAATATTCTTCTGAGCATTCTTGAATTTTACTCCACAAATCAATATCATGTTGACAATTTGGACGTTATTGATTTCAAGATAAATTAACTTATAAATCTTTAAAATTTATCCTTGAACTTGTTTTATTGAATTCTTATATCATTGTCATCATCCTCATATTTATATTATGTTGAAAGTCATCTGTGACATGTAGTGCATAGATGGAGTTGGTATGATTATGACCAGGAATTATTCAGTATAACCATGACCGTAATGTTACAAATGATGTGGTAAAAGTCCTCATTGGCCAATAGTGCATTGATGGACAGTTGTTGGCATGATCATGACCATTGATGAATACACGAATATCCTTGGCCCGTAGTACATGGATAATTTGTGGTCGTGATACTAAAGAATATCATTGGCCGTAGTGCAGGGGTGATTCGATAATGCGGATTATTTATTAAGCTGAGTCTCAGCGATAAAAATTGATGAAAATATTTTAAATCATAGAAGATAGTAGATATCATGCTCTACTTGACTCTTCTAATGGATTGTTTATTCCACTGCAGTTAAACTTGTTGTCTATTATATTCTATCAGTTTAACATTGTTGAAGGCTAATGATAATTTATTCTGCATTATCTTAGCCATAATATTTCTTACTGGGCTAGTTGAGCTCACCCTTTCTTTCACTGTTCTCTTCAGGAAATGAGAACGTAGTCGGGACTAGTCGGGGAAAGGAGTGACGGTCCAGATGATAGCATTAGGAGTCCTCACTATTCTGTTAAATAGTGTGACAATAAATGTAATGAGGACTCCATTGAGTGTGGATATTGTCTAGATGACAATAATCTTATTAAAACTCTTAGATTATGTTTTGTCGTATTTTACACGACTGTTGTATAATTAAGTTGTATTTGAATTTTGTGCCATGTATTTGGCGACTCAAGATGGGTGATGTATACCTATTTTGGGGGCATCACACTTGAGACCGATTGGCACATTCAGACGACACGGGTATTGTTTCACCCATGAGATAGCTATGTTGTATTCCTTCCAGCCTACGAAGTGTACAGATCCTGCATCTTGGTCCGTTTTCTTAGCCGGGATTGTAGATCCGTTTGCCATCTTGTCGTGTTCAAGGCTCAGTTCACCCTACATTTCATCACTCATGCTTCGGGCATAGATTATCTTCCTCTGGCTGGTTTGAGGGGCATGACTACCTACCACCTACTGGTCGTGATGTCGCAGTTTGACCAGTTCTAGGACTTTCATCCTTTTGATGGGGCGTTAGGTCAGCGCTTAGCTTCTCGCCATCTATCAGCAGAGGACCGATCCCGTGTGTATGCTTGTTGGGATCAGCATGAGATAGTTGCTTTTTCTGTTAGCCATCTGGGTTATTCGCTAGAGTATTCTGCTTGGATGGAGACAGAGACTTCATCGGCTACGGTAGTATCCATAGTGCCGAGCATTGCTTCAGATGATGGAGAGCCCATGGAAGACACTAATTCTCATACCGAGGAGGAGGCATTTACTAGGTTTCCAGCAGCTCTCTTAGATTCTCCCAGTACTAGCACTGTCGTGATTCAGCATTTAACACAGTACTTTGAGTAGAGTCTTCATCTGATGACCTTTGAAAGAGATCAGGCTAGAGCCCTAATGTTGACAGCTCTTGATGGGAGAGACGCGTCTCTGTTAGAGAGGGACGGGGCATTAGCTCACATAGATGCCGCTGTTGTTGAGCGGGATTCTGCTAGATCAGCCAGAGATGCAGTGATAGTTGAGCGGGATAGAGCCATATCTGCCTGGGATGTAGCCGTCACAGATAGTACTACAGTGAGGTCCCTTACCACTGGCATGCTTGCCGAGATGAGTGCATATATCGATGAGCATCGCGTCACCATGCAGATGGCCTCGGACTTGCTGACTCGTGTAGATATCCTTGTACAGGAGACCACAGCATTACCTCCTTCTCTTGAGAGAGATGCTATGTTAGATCTGCTAGCTCGTATGCATACCGATCTGTAGATAGCATTATATTTTCCTGCACAGGCTAGCTTAGCCATTTTGTCATGTACAGTTTACATTGTGTATATCAAACAGTATTATATATAGCAGGGAAATATATTTTTGATCACTTCCCTTTTAGATATGCTTGGATACTTGCTTGATATTTGACTACTTCAGGGCTTGTGATCTTGATATATTCTGACCTTCTCCTTGCTGGATGGACATTGAGTTGTCTCTGGATAGTTCAGAATGGATCATGGATCTGTGTATATCCCTACCATCTTTGGTGTCTTGGGACTAGTTTCTGTATGGAAATGCGGAGAGGAGTGTGGCTTTCCTCTCTGAGATTGACCGCACCACAGATGGTCGCCAGTACTCCTATTTAGGAGGAGCCTGGTTAATTCCATCTCTTATGGATTGGTGTTGCTCTTTAAGGTACAACCGCAGCTTAGATGGTCGTCGAATCTCCTATTCAGGAGGAGTTTAGGTAATTCCATCCCTTTGGTCTGAAGCCAAATAAAATGTGATGGATTGAAGTTTGATCACAGTACCGTTGAAAAGTATTTGTGTTTTGGTAGGGGGTTAGACCGAACCATGAATGGCTACCTACATACTCCTATTGAAGAGGAAATCAGGTCTGCGTAGTTTGAACCTGGTGTAAGAGGTTCAACGCTGTTTATGGTAGAAAAAGGTGTAGGAATATTTTTGTTGTTTTTGTTTTTGTAAGGAAAAGGGTGTAGAAGTGTTTTTGTTGTTTTTATTTTATTGCGACCGGGCCATATAAAATATGGTTGCCTACGTACTCCCGTGTATTAAGGAGATCAGGTCTACGTAGTTCGCCCCTCAGGGCGAGTTGAAAAGCGTGATCCCATGTGTAGCGTAAACTGCGGGGAAGAAAGATTAATCCCATGTATAGGTCAAACTGTGGGGAAGAAAGTTTAATCTCATGTGCAAGATAGACTGCGGGGAAGAGAAAGTTTGATCCTAGGTTGAGGATAAACTGCAGGTGTGAAAAGTTTGATCCCATGTTTGGGGGGACAAACTGTAAACGCGAGAGGTTCAATCCCTAGTGGGATGACCAAAGTTGTAAGAGCGCAGTGAAGCTAGGCTGCTGGCTTAAAGAGTATGTTTCCCTGAGGGGCAAAGTGTGGAAAAGAGTTGTATGTGGTAAAAGGTTAAAGAACCGGAATGACTGGTGATCTAATGATCCAACACCAGGATGTTTACTTGATGATAACTTTAGACATAGTACCGTTTCACGGTGTCCGAGTTGATAAGTTATGGAAATTCATCGCCGTCCATTTCCTGCAATCTGAGAGCACCTCCTGTCAATATTTCCTTGACAATAAACGGGTGTTCCCAGTTAGGAGCGAAGTTTCCCTTAGACTGATCTTGGTTGTCAATGATCTTCTTCAAAACCAAGTCATGTGGTTTAAACTGCCGTAACCGGACTTTTCTGTTGTAGGATCTGGCGATCCTTTGTTGATATAACTGACCATAGAAGATAGCCGCGGTTCGCCTTTCATCTATTAGAGACAATTGGTGATACCTGTCTTGTACCCATTGGTCTTCATCCAGCTGAGCGTCTATCAACACTCTGAGAGATTCTATTTCTACTTCTATGGGGAGTACTGCTTCCATCCCATAGGTTAATGCGTAGGGGGTTGCCCCAGTTGAAGTGCGCATTGACGTTCTGTAGGCTAACAGAGTAAGAGGCAATAGGTCAGGCCATCCTTTGTGGTTGGCGGACATCTTTTGCATGATCTTCTTGATGTTTTTGTTAGCCGCTTCAACAGTACTATTCATCTTTGGACGGTAGATGACGGAGTTAAGGTGTTTGAAGTGGAATTTACTGCATAACTCCTCCATCATTTTGTTGTTGAGGTTCTTAGCATTGTCTGATACAATCACCTCTGGTTATCCATATCGACAAATGACATTGTTTCTGATGAAAGCAATGATGACTTCTTTAGTAACCCTGGGGAAGAAGGTTGCTTCTACCCACTTGGTAAAGTAGTCGATCATGGTGAAGATAAAGCGATGTCCATTAATAGCTTTAGGCTCGATGGGCCCGATCACGTCCATTCCCCACATTGAGAAGGGCCAAGACGAACTCATATTGTGGAGCTCCCGTGGAGGGGCGTGGATAGCATTCCCATGAATTTGGCACTAATAACATCTCTTGACGTGGTCATTGCAGTCAGCCTTGAGAGAAAGCCAATAATGTCATGTTCTGAGGATCTTCTTTACAAGTAAAGGGTCGCTCATGTATGGACCACATACTCCACCATGGACCTCATCAATGAGTCTCTGAGCTTAATCCTTATCCAGGCATCTAAGTTGTTTATAAATAACGGCGTAGTTGTTACTGTTAATACTGTTGGAATACCAGGTGGTTAAAACACAGTAATACGCGTTGTTGCACAGTAGCACACGGTATTGCACCAATTATTGATTCTTACGTAAGAAGTCACTACTCAATAATTGTTACAGTAATTACTGTTCAATACTTTATTTTATTGATTCAATAATTGCTACGTTGATATTTTATATTACTGTTGTTTCAATAATTGTCACTACACAGTATTTTCCATTATCGGAGTAATAATTCATATTATCTGAATAATATTATTAGATAACATTATTAGCAATGTGTAAAAATTTCTGTCTAAGGAGAGGTTTGGTCATCTAATTACGCGCCAGTAAGGAGAGATCCTTATTGGAAAGCCCCCTCTTTCCTGGGAATTGCTTGGTTGTCAGTATTGTGATTCTGTAATATTATTTGTGAATAATTAATTATTAATTTATATGATGAGGAAAATATTCATTGTATTTGATATAGATGGAGAAAATTTTTAATGTGACAATTGTTGAAAATTAATATTTTATTTTTTTCTGATAAAAATTCATTTAAATATATTATTATATTATAATAATATAATAATGGTGATATTTTTACAATGAATATGGGATATATGAATAAATGAGGAGGAAGAGTATTTTTGTTGCTAAAAATATTTAAAACATGTTTTTCATGTTTTTGGACCCCATTTTTTGACTGAAATTTGATTATAGCCTGTAAAATCGTCCGTTTGTGGATTTCGGTCAATTTTTGTTTGGAATTTAGAAAAACTTAAACTTACAAAGTTGTAGAGAATTGAATTTCCTATGAAAGGACATAAGATTTGAATTTTTCTGATAAAAGGGCTATTTATTATGAATTATTGAAGTTCCGGAATATTGGATCTGAATTTATTTACTTACGAAAAATATGTAAAACATGTTTTTTATTTTGGTGGGCCCCACTTGCATGTGTAAGATGCTAAATTTAGAATTCTTGGTGTGCTTAGGAAATTTATATATAAATATTAATATTTTATTAAATTTTCTGCTTTGGTGTTCTAAGCATTTTCCTATAAATAGGGTGCTTAGGTTAGAATTGAAAATCACACCAGAAACTGAAGTTTTCTCTCTCTATATTATCGAGCATATTTTTGTGAGTATTTTGATACTTTGAGTGTTGCTATACGGTACAAGTTTCTTTCAGCGTTATATCTGATATTCCAGCTAGAAGTAATGTCTTTTCGAGGTAAGGGATGTTATTTTTTTTATAAATGATATTATTTATTTAAATATCATTATGCCGAAATATTGGTAAGATTTTTCTTGTAAAATTCTTATCTTTTCATGTTGGGGTTACTATTAATGAGTTACTATTCACGAGTTACTATTCACGAAGCATGATGATTTTTCTTATGGAATTTCTACCTTTTAATGTCGGAATTACTATTCACGTATATGACACTATTCACGAATACGACACTATTCACAAAAAAATTAAATTTTCTTTTTTGTGTTCAAGATTGTCTGTTATGGTTCCTATCTTTAATTGAATCTATGTTTTGATCTTCATTTTTGAATTGTGCTCCACAATAGTTTATTATGGAGTATTTTTGAATATGGATAAATTGAAGTACGAATCTTTACTATTTGTTCTTTTGTCTCACTAGATTCGTTTTCTTTAAAATATATTTTTCATCGTCATCAGTCCTAAATAATGATATTACTGAATATCTTTGGCCTGTAGTGCAAAGATGAATGATTTCTTGATGAATATCTTTGACCCGTAGTGCAAAGATGAACATGACTGACTGATTAATATATTTGGCCTGTAGTGCAAATATGACCATTTAATTTAAGATGTATATTAATTGATGTTACAGGGATAAAATATCGATGATGGACTTTTAAATTCATAGATAATAGTAGATTTTATTCTCTATTTAACTCTTCTAATGAATTGTTGTTTCCGCTGCAGTTGTTGATCTAAAACTTGTTGTCTATTGTATTCTATCAGATTTTTCCTTGTTGAGGACTAACGATAATTTGTTCTATATTATCTTAGTCATAATATTCTTTACTGGGCTAGTTGAGCTCACCTTTTTCTTTTTGTTCCATTTTTCTTCTCAGGAGGCGAGAATGTAGCAGATACTAGTCGGGGTATAGAATGATGGTTCAAGATAGTTGTTTTAGTAGTCCTCACTATTTTGTAAAATAGTGTATCAATAATTATAATGAGGACTCCATTTGAGTTTGAATACTGTCTAGATGACAATATTTGTATTTAAACTCACAGTATATGTGTTGTCGTATTTTGCACGACAATTGTAATAATAAAGTTGTAGTTGTTTTCTGTACCATATATTTGGCGACTCAGAATGGGTTGAGTGGAATGAACCTATTTTGGAGGCGTCACAGTTGGTATCAGAGCTTAGGGATATGGTCTTTGGCGGAGATCGGGGAATAGAACTAGGAGGGGAGAGACGAGTAAATCCTTCTCTAGTGTGTCCTACCTAAGCTTATTTGTTGGTTGGTCAGAATATAGGGATAATATGTGGCATGTCAATTAACCATTGTTTTGTGACAGTAAAATGGCATCTGAAGATGTTGAGATAAGCAATGGAGCACATGCGACCGTTGAGTCACCACTAATCAATACCAATGATAAGGAAGGCAATAACCTTCTTTGTTCGGCTACTCCAAATTCGTTTTGGATCTGTTATTGCTGGTTTGGTAACTCCGACTTCTTCTTCTTTGATTTATTTTGGTAACACCGACTTCTTATTCTTCTTCTTCTTCAATTTGTTTTGTTTTGGTTGTTCGTGATTTTCTCTTTGTTCGGCTATTCTGAATTCATTTTGGATTTGTTCTTGCTGGTTTGGTAACTCTGACTTTTTCTTTTTCGATTTTTTTGGTTGTTCGTGATTTCCTCTTTGTTTTGTTTTCGATTTGTTTGGTAACTCTATTCTTGCTGGGAATTAATATGCAATTATTTTTGAATTTATTTTTATTGTTAGATCCAATATATTTGAATTTGAATTATTAATTATGGCAGTTATTTCTCCTTAATTTTAGGTTTTCTTATTATTATGAATTTAATCCTATATTAATTCCCTAAATTAAGGAATCCTAATTGTACTAATATTATAAATAAATATTAAAAAATGTATTATTTTTATAATTATTTTTTGATACACTAATGGTGTAATTACTTTTTTAATTATCATATATTTATGTAAAGAACCCTAAAGATGAGAATCAATTGGGCTTGATAATTGGTTTGTTTACGGGCTAAAAGTAGCATGTTTTTGCAGACCGGTATCTACAAGTCTACTTTGTCTACTTTGTCTCCCCAAACTAAGAATTACGAAGATCTACTGACCAGAACACCGTAGTTCGACAATTTGATTACTCCCTGTATCTCTTCTAAACATTTCACTTTCTAATCATAAATTTCGATCTCTCAACCGAGTCGCAAAGCGTATTTATTGGGAAAGAGTATAGGGAGCGAAACAAAATGGCTTTCATGGCGGTTTTGGAGTCAGATCTCCGTGCTCTCTCCGGCGAAGCTCGACGGAGGTACCCTGCAATCAAAGACGGAGCTGAACACGCGATTTTAAAGGTTTTTCCCTTTTCTTTTGTTAATTGGCATAACAATTAGTTATTACATTAATCTATATTCGAATAGAGTGATGAAATCAGTTGTTTTTTTTTAAATCACATTTGGATTAGATGCATATTTTATGTAATCAAGAATCTAATTTCGTGATGTTCTAGTTCTAACTGACCAGTTAATGAGGTTTAAGCTAAGGTGAATTTTAAGTTTTCGGAAAAACAAAAATGAAAAAAAAAGTTCTGTATAAAGTCATAGTCTGCTGATTGAAAAATTTGAACTGAAACTTTAAGGGAAGATTTTAGAATATGCATATAAATTACTATGGTTTGGCAGTGTTTAACATTATGTGATCAGAACTTCACAAATCAATTTATCATGTATTGCCTAAGATTACTTTACTCGTTATAGTTTAAATTCTTAAATAGTCATCCAAAGAAATTATTTATTTTATGCAAACCTTAATATTCATATAAAATGTCAATAAAAATAGGGAAAAGGGAATATGTTGCAAATGCTAGAACCAAACTTGGCTATAGATCAAGCCCAAAACGATGCATTAATAACATAGTGAAATGTCTAAAATTTCATTAATAAAAATGCTAAAAAGACAAAGATTTCATTAATAAATGAGTGTAACTATAGCCAAGCTTGGCTATGGCAAGCCAAATATTCCCTTCCCCATAAAATATATTACTCATTTTAAATCTCAATAAAATATAGTACTCATTTTCTTAGGACGGAGAGGTATTTGTTTACCCTGGAAGTAGCAATTACTTATTACTCTACCAAGAACACTTAAATTCGTTGAAATTTTAACCTTTTAGTGTTTAACAGAATTTTTTTAGCCCTCTCTACTTAATGTGTATATGGTACCTTTATCGTGGTGAACTTGAATATCATATGTATTTTGGTGGAACTTTGCAGCTGCGTTCGTTGTCAAGTCCTAGTGAAATTGCACATAATGAGGATATCATACGAATCTTTTTGATGGCTTGTGAGGTTAAAAATGTCAAGCTGAGTGTCATTGGATTATCCTGTATGCAAAAGCTCATATCTCATGATGCAGTAGCTCCATCAGCGCTAAAGGAGATACTAAATACCCTTAAAGACGTAAGTAAATTTAGATTTTTTCTGTGCATTAGGACTGTAAAGAGATTCAGCCTGTGCAATGGCCTCTTTCAGATACAGAAATACTTAAAATATTTCTTGTTTTTAATTTGCAATGTCATTTTTGCAATGCTTTTTTGTGTTCATGTTCCTTGTTAAAATTTAAAAGGTATGTAGCCTTATGGATTACAATCACAGAAAGATTTTCCGTTTTATTCATTGCTAGAACTGCATTGATGCCCATGTATTCTTTAGTGCTAATGGATGCTTAGTGTTGTCGTCTTATGTATATTTTTGACATAAACGGAAGATGTTATCGATAAATAGAGAAGAAATTACAGAGGAAGTGGAGGACAAGAAGTCCTCACAAAGAAACAAAAAGAAATCAAATATAGCAAGTGGAAAAAAGTTAAAAACGAAGCATTAGTGTAGTACCGATTGCCAATCTCTTCTCCCAAAGCATGAGCCAAAGAGGTAGAAAGGAATCTGCTGTTTATTGATGACCAATGGAGCATGATCAATATATTTTTTCTTCGTTTGGAAGGAATTACTCATAAGAAAATAATTGCACAAATTTATTTACATGGAATGAAATTCTTAGAGGGTACTTAAGATTGCTTATAATGACTCAAATCTGTTTATAATCAATTTTAAGAAGCAAAAAATGCTTGGTAACCTAATTTTAAAATGACTTATAATAACTTTTTATAAAAATACTGGAGCTTTTGATTATTTGCCAAATCTAATAATTAGGTTTGACCAAGTATATTTTTAATCTATCCCCATTTATTTTAGTAATTCTACCCATTACCTATATTTATTTATCTAAATATTCATTTTTAGTAATTTACTAATCTATCCCCATTTATTTTATTAATTCTACCCATTACCTATCCTTACTTCTCTAAATATTCCTTTTTAGTAATTTACAATTGAAATAAGTGACGATCATTTTTTTATTATATCTAGCATTTTTTACTTCTTACTAAATTAAGCGCTTTTTCTTTACCAAACACAAACTACTTTCTTAAAATTAATTATAAGTAAAAGCTGTAATTAGAATCACTGATCACATTTTTTAACTAATCCAACCACAGTCTTAATCTTTCTTTCTTTTACTTTTTGAATATGAATAGGGAGCAGCTATAATCTGTTCTTGTGTTTCCCTTGTTTGGATAAGGAGTGGATTTGTGATAATGGTGGGCGGGGATATTGAATTCTTCCCAAGAATACCAATGGAACTAAAAACCCATGGGAGAGTGTATATTGCCACAATAAGTTAATTTTAGTCTTCTTGTTGATGTTGTATTCAAGGGTAAATGATCCACTTTTTACTGCTATCTTATCCTATTTTTTTGTTTCACAAAGCATGGTGAAATGGTGGATGAGAGCGTGCAACTTAAGACCCTACAAACAATATTGATAATATTCCAGTCTCGTCTACAACCTGATACGGAGGTAATAATTTATACATCTGTTTTTATTGTCTCTCTTCTACTAATGTATTTTTTTGTTGACTTTTTTATATTAAAAAATAAGATTTTTATTGGGTGTTTTGAACATGGTGTTTTTTGTCTTAAGTTTTCCAGTAAGCCGCAAAATTTCATGGTTTGAAGTAGGGGTTGGCATATTTATGTGGTCTAAAAAAATTTTAATATCCTTCTCCTGTATTAATTACAGTTAAAAATAAATTCAGAGTTCTGAGTCCTGTTTGTTCTTGTGTTTTCTGTGACCTTCATAAATCGAATGGAGCAAATCAAGGGTTAATAAACTTATTTTGCTTTACTGCTAACTGTAACTTTTGGGTAGGTTGGGTGGGTGCTGGGCTTGTTGACTATTTATCCCTTAATTGTTCCATTAATCTCAGGAGCATATGGCTCAAGCTCTTGGTATCTCTCTGCGGCTTCTTGAGAACAACAAATCCTCTGATAGTGTGCGGAAGTAAGTAAACTTAAATAAAACAAATTAGATTGGTAGAGATGTAATCCACCCTTCCCCGCTGAATTCTTTTTCACCAGGCTGATATTTCATTCTTTCTAATTCCTATTACAAAAATTATCTTTTCATGTGGATTATCAACAGTACTGCTGCAGCAACTTTTAGGCAAGCGGTAGCTTTGATCTTTGATCATGTGGTTTTTGCTGAGTCACTTCCTACTGGGAAGTTTGGTTCTGGAGGATACATTACTCGAACTAATTCAGTTACCAGTGATGTTAATCGCAGTATTAATCAGTTACGTAATTTCATGATGATTCAGCTACGCTGTTCATCCCACTTCATGTTTATATTTTAATGTAGTCAACAACTTGGTTTGTATCTATTATGTGCAGCTGAATTGCTTGTGGTTAATTCATTAATTTTTCATGGGATTCTAGCGTTGGTTAATATGTTGTAATCTGTACAGTTCCTTATTTGTTTCCGTATCCTTCTCCCATTTTGCCTCTTTCCTTTTCCTAAACGCATGTTGGTGAGATATGTGCATCCGGTGCATTAGCTTTCTCAATTTGCATCATATAGAATTGGAATATCACTGCTGACTCCATAACTACATCCACTTTACTGAACTCATAAACAGGTCGTTGGAGCAAGAATTTATATCTGGAGGGCCGTCAATTATGAGGGAAACCCTGACCAACTCTGGAAAGATGGGGTTGCGATTGCTCGAGGACCTGACAGCTCTTGCTGCAGGTGGATCTGTATGTACAAATTTGAAATTAGTGGATGGTTTCTCCTCTATGTGTTTGATATCACTTTCCACAGTCTTTGGTGCATTTAGGAATAGTTTCAGATATGCTAGTAGTTGAATGCAGGTACTGATTTATTATATTACAATTGACATAGCCTCAACCTTACAGGCAGTTTGGTTGCGTATCAGTTCTGTGCAACGGACTTTTGCACTTGATATACTCGAGTAAGAAATCTATCTTTGTCATCTATACTGTTATATTCCCAGGAATTTGTCTCTCCTTGAATGTGCTTGATTTATGCTACTAACTTTCATGACTATTTTTTTTTAATTTTTTTTTGCTTTGTCAATTTGACGAGGAACGGAACAAAAAGATTAAGATCATTAATTATTATTTGTTGGCAAATTAATTGCAAGTAGTTTATTTTAGTTAGAGAATAATTAGTTATCTAGATAATGGGTCATAGTTTATTTCCTTTAAATAAGAAGTTTCTTTAGCCATAATAGAAATATGGTTTCTTTTCTATATAAAGTGATGAAATCTCCAACGTTGAAGAATAGAGTTTAATATATTGACTGATTTGAGATTGACTTTGTGCTATTGTTGCTTTTGGCCATTATTCTTCTACCTTTCCAATCGGTTCCACTCATTTACACCATTCCTAAACCTTTAGAACTTGGCCTGCTTCATATGCTCAACTTTTGATTTTATCGTATCACTTAGCCACACACCTTTCAACCATTTAATGGTTATCCATAATTATACTCAATTTTCTTGGCCACCATAGTTGCCAAAGTTTGCTAAATAGTCAGCATCAATATTGCAAAAAAAAAAGACTAGTTGTCTTGCCGGAAAATCTTGTCAAAACCCTAGATTTGACTTGCCATCGCAATCAACAAAACGGATTACCTTCATTACCCAGTTACCACCATGGCGGTAAGCTTGTTTTAGAAAGAGAAAAAGAAAATTGAAGAAAAGATGAAGAAGAAGAAGCATCGTGGGAAACTCCTTCATTGACGCTGAATCTTCCATCCTACCCCAGCACCGCCATTACCTCCACTGTCCAATTCCAGCATTCCGACATCCAGCTCCAGCACCAGCACCAGCACCGGCGTCGCCTCCCACGGCCACTTGCAGCATTGACGCCACCTCAGCATTCAATTGCAGCACCAACCTCATCTCTAATCGTCAAAAAGATAAAAAAGGAGAACACGAAGTTGTGATATCTCCGCTGCCCATGTCCGGGTTTTGCCGTCGCCAATCATCTCAAGCTGCAGCTGATGTTGACCCCCACTCCCAATGTCGTCAAACCAAGCTACCTTCATCACCTTCTCTGTTGTGTGCGTTCGTGCTGATCAAATTTTATGGTTTTGATTAATATGCAGAATTCAAATAAACGCATCGTGGTTAATTACAGTTTCATCTTTGTACCCCCCAAATTTCAAATAAGCAGCTCATAGTTAAGTTTCATATTCGTTAGTTCACAATCCAGTCCCTTAACTTTTTGATCTCACATATCAGCCCCTGAACCTTTTGTTTTGACATATCAGCCCCTTAACTTTCATTATTTATCATTTTATATTTGCTCGTGACATCACTAAAAAGATTAAAAAAAATTCAGCCAAAACCATTACCCCAAAATTCTTACACACATCTTTGGCCACTGATTATTCTCCAATTAAAAATAAAATAAAATAAAAATTCTATATATAATTTTGCACCATTGCTAGTGCAGAGCTTTGTTCAAGAATGGATGTTGGGCATAAAAATGGCCTCATTAGGTGCAACAATGAAGTCCTTATAGGATTTAGCTGATCTTCTTCCTGATTGACCAAATGATGAAGCTTCAACCTCATAATTAAAACAAGTGCTGAAACAAGGTGCCCTTTCATTATATAGTTCTTTGGTGTCTTTGCACTTTAATAGTCCTTCTAAAGGTGAACATATGGTTATAGTGAATGAACTTGAGAAAGAAATTAAGCAACTTGGCGAGATCATCAAAGAGTCGTATGTTGACAAAGCTAAAGTTGAAGAATGAAATGAAGTTGTTGAGAAATCAATTGAAGATCATACTCGAAAAGTGATCCATAACCATAAAACATCGAGCTATCAAGACATCGATTTTGTCATCAATAACAGCTCCAATAAAATGGTGGACAAGAAAGTAATATCCTTTTGGTTTTCAATCTATTCATGTGATTACAAGGAAATACAAGAATTCTCGAGTATGTGGAGTAAACATTGAAGCTTAAAGAGTTTTCCCTACTTTAAAACTCGAGGACAAGTTTATTGATTAGGAGATTATTTCCTTATTATATTAGATTTCTTTAGACATATTAATAATAGGGGTTCTTTCTTTTTTAAAGTGATGTATTCTTTAACGTTAAAGAATAGAATTTAATATTACTTGAACTGAGACTGGCTTTGTGCCATTGTGGCATTATTGTTCTTCCCAGCTCTTAGTTCTACTCATTTACCCCATTCCGAAAGTCTTCAAACCTTGTCCCACATCACAAGTTATTAATGTTTTTTTCGTTGAAGTTGTAAAGCTTGAATGTTGTGTATATATTTGTAGTATTTATTTTTCTTTGTCTTTATTCAGCTCCTATTAAGAGTTTATTCCTAGATAATCTATACTAATATGAGCTGACTCGTACCTTAATTTAATAATGTACTGTCCTTTGTGTTATTGCTAACACAAATGCCATATTTTTGTTGGAAGCAATAAGAAAGGCTTACTCAGTAGACAAATGAAGGAAAATTGCCATGATTTATTCTATATTAAATCTAGTATACCTAGGAGGAGGGGATTTAAGCCAATACAACTTGGTATTTAAGAAGCTGTCTCTGGTGGGCAAGTGGCTATGGCACTTTCCTTTGGAACCTAATTGCCTGATCAGAAGCAAGTATGGATTCCTACAGAATGGTTGGAATGCTAGACCACCTCCATATGTTACTCCTTGAAAGTTAATCTCCTAAGTGTAGGACTCTTTTCATTCTCTTGTTCGGCTTTGAGTGGTAAATGGCATACTCGTCTTTTCGGAGGATATCTGGATTGGGGATGCTACCCTTTCATTGGGTTTCCATGGTTTTTTTCCTCTTGTCCGTTCACAATTCTTTCATCCCTAACTTCTAGATTGGGAAGGCGAAACACTTTCTTGAAATTTGCACTTTTTCTGATTGACAAGGAGGTGGAGGATTTTCCATAATTTATTTATCTTTTTAATGCAGATTCTATGTCTCTGTCTTTCAATAGGATTGTTGGTCTCTCTGTCCTTCCGGAACCTTCACTTGTCGGTCTTTTGCACTTAATTACTATGTTTCCTGTATCAGGTCATAAAGACAGTTATGGTATCAGGCCTTGAGAACATTCTAATGCATTACTTGTTACACTTTTATGTGGTTTGGAAGTAACATTTTTACATAGTAGTTACAACAGTTTATAAGATTGCTATGTAGGCATAAACCTTAAGAGGTGCTATTTCACTGTAACGGTTTGTTAAAGGTATTTGTCTATCTATATGTTTGACTTGAACTAGTCCTTGTTCTTATCTGTCCCCACAAGCTGCGGCTGGTTTCTGAAAATGTTTGTTTCAGAGTTTTCACAAGATTTTCTTTTCTTTTCACTCTTATGATGATTTACTTCCCCCTCTTGCATTTCAAATAAAATATTATCACAAGAGTGAAAAATAATCATAGGGAGGGGCTTGTTAATTTAAAGGAGTTATTTGATAACCACACCAATTTTTTCATAGCGAGGAACTTGTTATTTTAAAGGAGTTATTTGATAGCCACAACATAAGTTTTTAAAAGATGATCCGAGTTTAAAACTTTTTTGTTGTTTTGTGATTCTTCAGGTTCATTTTGTCAAGCTACGTTATGATGTTCAGAACTTTGCTTCCATATGAACAGGTGATTCCAAATGGAGTAGTTTTTTTTTTGTGGAAGTTTTCAGTTTTGGTCCTGCTGCTTGTATTTTTGCCCACCAAATAAGAAGAAACTATTGTTGGTAGTCATCTTATATAAAGACAGCATGGAAATTTGACAGGTCTTACGTCACCAGATTTGTTCACTTCTCATGACTTCACTTCGTACCAACACTGAGGTGATTCTCTGGTGGATGTGGTCTTATCTAAATATTTTTAGCAGTCGGAGTTTGATGAGCTATATTGATAAGAATGTAGTAACTTTATTATTGATGGGTTTAATCAGCTTGAAGGAGAAGTAGGAGAGCCTTATTTCCGTCGCTTAGTCTTGCGATCAGTTGCCCATGTAATTAGGCATTACAGTTCATCCCTTATCACGGAGTCTGAGGTATGTCCCTTTATTCCTATTATTATTTTGTTATCCTATAAATATAATGGTTGTAGAAGCAGGGCTAGAATGACAGAGACTGATGACTTTCTGTCTAGCTATCAATAGTTGGGAATAACGTTTCACTTTTTTATTTTACTTTCATTTTTATTTACTATTATTATTATTATTATTATTATTATTTAAGGTTTGTTGATAGCTAGGCTGATAGCTCTTTACCACATCAAATCAGCCATTTTCTTTGGAAAATAAAACTATATTATAAAGCGCCAAAGGCCTGGTGATGAAGATTTTCTTTTAGAAAATCTAGCTTTAATCCTAAAGCTAAACCTTCAAAATCTAGCTTCATTGAAGATTTTCTTTTAATTTTAATATTCCACTAGCACACCTTCAATCCTAAACAAACGTTCCTTATATAGGAATACAAACAGACAACATGATAACAAACGACAATAAACTTTTAAAAAGTAAAATCCTTTTAAGGACAATAATACATAACTTTAATAAAGTAGATTCTTACTTCATAAAAGTAATTTCCTTTTGGTGACGCGTGTCCTTGAGAAGAAAGCAAAATGAAGTGAAGACTGAGGATAGCCAGAAATGCTTTAAGCATTGGATACCCGAAAAAAAATGAATTATTGAGACTGAGCACATGAACCACCAAAAAGGGTCATGCCTTTAAGGGCTGATATTAACTTCTTTTGAGAAGCAGTAAAGTCATCCATATCATAAGATTACAGTGCCACGGAACAGACAAGTCTTTAGCTGCTCTCTCCACATCGAACTTAGGCCACCATTTCACCGAAACTTGTCTAAGAAGATGGTAAGCACCCATTCCTACATGCTGATTAATTGGGTAAAATGCAAATGTGATCACTGACCACTGAATTTTAGATGATTTTAGGTATTGAGCTCCTTTTTTTTGGTAAACGCAAATCGAGCTCCTTTCTGTCAAGAAATTTGGTATTGAGCCCTCAGGCTCCACATGTGCGTTGACTTGCCTACGTGGTACACATACACCACTGACATGTATTTTTACAAAATTAATTATCAAAAACATGTTCCTCAAAATTGAACCAAAGACCTCAAATTTAAAATTTTAGATGTGACCACCGAGCACCACAAACCTAGCTATTAGATTATCAAAGAATAAGTTTTGTATTAAATCAATTCATTTCCCCCCAACAAAATTTACTAAATTATATATTAAATTATCCAAAAAATAAATTATATACTAAATTACCCATTAATTTAAAACATCAGCATCTTCAGATCGTTTTGATCTGAGCTTTCATTTTCACTCCAAAAGAAACATATTCTCAAACCCACCCAACCCAACCCAACCCAACCCAACTAATCTAATCTAATAAACCCAAATAAGAAACGAGTAAAATGCAAATGTGGCCACTGAATTTTAGGTGTTTTTAGGTATTGAGCCCCTTTCTTTTGGTGAACGCAAATCGAGCCCCTTTTTGTTAAAAAATTTGGATATTGAGCCCCCAGGTGCCACGTGTGTTGACCTGCCTACGTGGCACACGTGGCATTGCTGACGTGGATGTTTTCCAATTAATTGCTTAAAAACTGGTGAAGCCTAGGATTTGAACTCAAAACCTCAACTTTGAAATCTCGGTCATGAGACCACCCACCTCGGTCCTAGCTGTTAAATTATCTCAAAGATTAAATCTTATACCAAATAAATTCATTGTGCCAAATAATATAAAGTAAACAAATTACACAATTAACATATACTAAATAAAGTACACCATTAACAGATGCAAAATAAATTCAGTTTAGTAAAACTAAATCTTGTCAGTTCCAGAATACACAAGTCTCAATACCTCCATCATCATCTTCAACAATCTCATCATCATCGCTAAACATCCAGTCATCCACCATTAATATCCCACCAGATCTATGCCTTATGCACAATTTAGGAACATTATCATTTCCCATCAAGCTCTTTCTCTTCCCCCAAATATATAGAACCCCAACTTTTTTGGGATTGATTCTCTTTAAAAATGATTGTGATTCCACGATTGAAGTAGAATAGATTGAATTTCTAATAGAAATTTAACATATTTAGTTACGATGGTTGAGGGGTGGTTGAATATATGGTGGACAACAATGGTGACTGGGGTTTTTTGACTTCCTCTCTCTCTCTCTCTCTTACTGTTTTTAATTTTTAAAAATATAAAGTGGATTTGAAAGGGGGATTGTAAATGAAAAGGTTGTGGGCATGTCAAAAGTATGGCTGTTCATACGAGTTAATGTCCTGTTCTTGTATTGGTGTGTTTGTGTTCTGGGTTCTTAGATTTAGCGATCCATTATGATTTCTTATACGGAGAGATTTTGTTCTGTTGATAAGAACTCATCTCAAGTTCTGGCATTTCTGTTTTTGCTTGATTTGCTAATGATCCATGTTAATTTGAAATTATTTTTGTTTTGATCTGATTTACCCGTGTTTTATGAATTTTGTCTTGCTGAATTTGGATTTTTGCGATCGATTTATGTTTGTCGGAGTTCATTCTTTGGTCTTTGAAGCCGTGTGGCTTTACACGTTTCTTGGATCTGGCTGGGTTTGTAACCTCTGTAGCTTTTGATGTTTGCTTCACGTGGGCCTGTCATTGTTGTCTGCTGATAGCATATTGGATTAATGTTTGCGTCGATTTGAATTTTCAATTTGGTTTCATCCCCGCTAAATTGAGTGTCAGTTTGTTTTATTCCTTTCTTTCGGTGTCTTAATTGATTGTTATGCCCCATTGCCATCGTAAACAAATTAAAAATTACTTCAAAAACTAATAAAATTATTTAAAAAATTCAAAAAATTACTTAGAAAAACAAATAAAATTATTTAAACAAATTCAAAATATTTCACTTAGAAATGTAGCATCTTAATGATTTCCTTGTTTGGATAATCTGTTGTTGGAGCTAGCTTTGTGGGAACATATGGACCAGTGAGAATGGCCTCGAACAGATCATCATCAATAGCATCCATGTATGCCTGCATACGCACTTTCCAGTTAGAAATTTTTTATCTGTTTAGAAGGGGTGGCTTACTTCCACCACCAAGCTCGGAACAATTTTTATTTTGTGCCATGGATCTACTCAAAGTGTAATATTTGTGTTCATGAGAACTTACTCTGATACCATTTGTTATTTCCCAAGGGCACTTGTAGATCTAGAAGGGGGTTGAATAGGTCTTTTTAAAATTTTAATTGATTAAAGGAGTATTATCAAATACTTGATAATTTAATTAAGCACAACGGAAAATTTGAAAAATCCCTTTGAAGATCTAACAATAAATATCAGTTCTGACAGATTGAAAGATAAATAAATCAGCAGAAAAGGTAAATTTTAAGTGGTTCGGAGAATGAATAATTCCTACTTCACTCTTCTACTACTCGAGTAGGAAATCCACTAAAGGTTTAGTCACACAGACAAGGACACTTTACCCTCTTCAAGCCCAACAGACTTGGATATTTAGTCACAATGACTAGGACACTTTTGCCCTTTTAAAACCCTGCAGACTTGGATATTTGGTCACAAAGACAAGGACTCTTAGCTCTTAGATGTCCTGATGATTGATGTTTGTTGTGAGGTGCTGCTAAGTTTGTGTTAAGCTTTTCTTCTCACGTACTTAGCAGCTCGAACTTTGTATATTGGATCGTTGAGTTCATTCTTTTACTTTAGCAGAGTTTTTGGCTTTTTGATCAATGTTTGTTACTTTCAAAGTTAAATCCTTGTAGCCCTTTATACTCTGCTGAGAAGTCTTCCCGTTGCAAAATGCCCGTTGGTGCATTTAATGCTCAGACATACTAGGATCCTTGATGTTGACATTTTAAACCCAGGAGACGGTTCCTTTTTCCTTGCCTATCACATCAGTATGCTTTCTCACCTAACACCCTTGATGTGTCACTGTCACCAACAAGCTGGTAGGCACATAATCTGATCTTCGATTTTTGCCAAGGATATTTTGAGAGTGCATTAGGACCTTTAACTTACAACGCTTCAATGTCAGTCAGTTTGTTAGACTTGACTGCTCTACGATCGAGTCTTTATCAGCGATCGTTTATCTAGCTGGAAGGATCAGTTGTTCACTTAACGATTTGAAGTGACTTTACGAAACAGAGAGTTTTAATTACTCCAACAGTAGTTCAACGATCAAGAATGTATTTGTGACCTTGTGCTTCCTTTGTGATCTTGTACTTCAAGTAGCAGGGTAACCTTACGATCTTACAACATCCTATCAACTATACATCATGTTAGCTTTTTTGAAGATCAACCTAACATTATTTGATTTTTCTATTCTAAGTCCTTATACAATTGATCAATTCTTTATAAGGACTGTATAAATCGTACTGGTACAAATATACATTAAGCTCATTCATCATCAAATTAAAATATGCAAACTTTAACAAAAGTCACCTAGGGATTTACGTCTAATACGACCAACAATAACAACAGCCTCAATCGACAACCATCCCCAAATAAAACCTTAAGCTAAGTCACTACCAGTACTTTAACAGAGTTACTAACAAAATGAGCTAATAGAGATAAGATGAAAGCATAAATAATAAGTTAACTTCTAAATCTCTATCTTGGCTCTGATACCAAATACACCAGAAATCATAGAGATTAAAACACTATTTCCAATTGCAATTAATCATAGATATAAAAACAGCGGAATATTATTAATTTTAAAGCAAACTTACATAGATAGGAAGACTGACAATTTCCAAACTGAATCACACTCTCAAACTGATGAGCACTCTTTTATACAAATTTTTCTTTCACTCTCCACTAGCACACCTTCAATCCTAAACAAATGTTCCTTATATAGGAATACAAATTTACAACATGATAACAAACGACAATAAACTTTAAAAAATGTAAAATCCTTTAAGGACAATAATACATAACTTTAATAAAGTAGATTTCTACTTTATAAAAGTAATTTCCTTTTGCTGACGCGTGTCCTTAAAGTGATGAAGTCGAGAAGACAACAAAGGAATGAAGATAAGATTGAGGACAGCCAGAAATGCTTTAAGCATTGGATACCCGAAAAGAAAATGAATTATTGGGACTGAGCACATGGACCACCAAAAGGGTCACTAGAAGATGCTTCATTATCGCTATCCTGCATATCTTCAGTATCATTATTATTTGTAAGAAACTCTAGAATATCATTTCTAGAGATGCCTTTAAGGGCTGATTTCAACTTCTTTTGAGAAGCAGTAAAGTCATTCGTATCATAAGATTGCGGTGCCACGGGAATAGATAAATCTTTAGCTACTCTCTCCACGTCGAACTTGGGCCTCCATTTCACCGAAACTTGTCTAAGAAGACGATAAACACCTTTTCCTGCATTCTGATTAATTGCATAGGACCATTTAAAGATCCTTGGAATATCATAAACACAAAAAAATGTTAACGTAGCCTGATTGTCATTGAGGCTGCTAAATGTTTGATAGTATTTTTCAAACACATCATCAATCCTTTTAGGAAAGATAGCTGAGACAGGACCCCAATAGTAGAACCAAGTTTGGAATCATGCCGGAAAGTCATTAATCTTCATGCTGTTTGAGAGTTTAGGGTGAAAGAACCAACTGTGGGTATATTTGTCATTTTGATAAAAAATAAATTTTTCCCAAGCTGAAATATAATCAAAATAATTATAAGCTTTAGGAAACATTTTTCCATTATCGAAATGTTTATGCTTTCTTAAGTCCTGATCCCATTCTTTAGGACTAATAATCTTAAAGATTTTTACCGTAGAAAAAGTCAGATTGTAGCGAGCTCTTGGTTTATGAGATATTTTAATAGATCCTGTTTTTATTAAAATATTCTCAAAGAATTCTCAAGTTTTTGGTAGGACTGTAGGAAGATCATGAGAGTATGAAAGATATAATTCTGCTACCTCTTGTGGAGATCTTGCTAAATCAATATCTTCAATAATCACAATTTATTTTAGAACTGCGTCAATATACTGGGAATCTTCAGAGACTTTTAGCTCGGGTGCTTTCCCCTTACCATGATGTTTCATAGATCCTAAAGACTGTCCTTTAAGAACTTTATTTTTTTCCGTAGCTAGTTTAGTTGTTCTTCTTGGAGATCTGTCAAAAGAAAGGACCCAAATATTAGTAGTATTTTGTAGGAACTCTCTTGTTAAGAAGTCTGGAATAGAATTTGATTCTCCTTTTATGAATTCAATGTCGAACTCAAAAACAGCTAGCAAAGCTTGCCATCTAGCAAATAGTTGTATTGAAACAATGTTTTTAACATCCTTCTCTAAGGCTTCTTTAGCCGATTTACAATCCACTCTAAAGGGTAAATTTCTGATTTAAGAGATCTTGGAATTTAGAAACACATAAAACTATTGAAAGGATTTCTTTTTTTTATGGTTGAATAGTTTTTCTATGTAGGATCCCACACCCCCGAATATAATCGATCCAGAATTTCTTTATTATGTTTAATCTACTTAAGAATGCCTCCATAGCCAATGTTTGAAGTGTCGGTTTCCACAATTTTTTGGCTGCAGGGTCAGACAGATTTAAACAAGGTAATGTTTTTCCTTTTAGCTTAATTTGTTGCACTGCTTTAGTGCATTCTTTCGTTCAGGCTGTTGGATTTTTATTAAGCCTTTTATAAAGAGGAACGGCATCTATTGCTAATTTTTGATAGAAATCAGCAATAATTTAAACTTCCTAGGAAGCGCTGTAACTGAGTTCTATTAGATATTTCGTCAAGAAATTTTTCAGCAAAAACAATGGCTCTGTCAATTGGTTTATAACGTCCTTGACTAATAATATGCTCAAGAAATCTAACTTCTGTTTGACAAAGTTGAATTTTCTTTCCTAAAACAACTAATCCTCTCTTAGCAACAGATTTAAACACGTTTAAGTGTTTTCAATGTTATCAATGTTCTTTGAGAAAACCAAAACATCATCGATATAGACAATCATAAAATTTATATAAGGATTAAAGATGTCATTCATGATATTTTGAAATACAGGAGTATTTTTTAATCCAAAAGGCTAGACATTCCATTCATAATGCCCGAATGGAACAGTTCTTGTCTTATTTGAATTTGCCAATATCCACTGTTCATATCAAATTTTGAGAAGATCTTTGCTTTTAGAAATCTATTCAACAAATCCCTTTTGTTAGGAATCGGATATCTTATCCATTTAAGAACCTTATCTAGGGGCTTGTAATTGATCACTAGCCTTAGAACCCCTCTTTCCAATTCAGCTGTATTTTCTACATAAATTGCAGGACATGACCATGGTGAAAAACTCTTCCTAATAAGGTCTTTTTCCATAAGGTCAGCAATTTCTTGTTGACATTACTTTAAGTATCTTTCGTTCATTTGGATTGGCCTTGCCTTTGTTGGGATGAGCTTTTCGTCAAATCCCTCTATGTAAGGAAGGGATACCGAATGCTTCTTTCTTTCGCTTTTTGGAATATCAACACATATCTCGTTTCCCAAATCTTGCTAATAAGCCTCGACTTTTAGTCTAAATTCTTCATTCTTTAAGTTGCTCAGTAAGTCTTTTTATTTCTATTTCCTCTTTCAAAAAGAAAAGAAAATTTTCTTTTCTTTTAAGAAGATGGTTAATACCTTGAAACCTTGGTTCAGAAATGAAATCAAATCTGACTTCGACAATGGCTCAGTCAATTGGTTTATAACGTCCTTGACTAATAATATGCCCAAGAAATCTAACTTTTGTTTGAAGAAGTTGAATTTTCTTTGCTAAAACAACTAATCCTCTCTTAGCAACGGATTTAAACACGTTTAAATGTTTTCAATGTTATCAATGTTCTTTGAGAAAACCAAAACATCATCAATATCGATAATCATAAAATTCATATAAGGATTAAAGATGTCATTCATGATATTTTGAAATTCAGGAGTATTTTTTAATCCAAAAGGCTGGACATTCCATTTATAATGCCCGAATGGAACAGTTCTTGTCTTATTCAAATTTACCAATATCCACTGTTCATATCAAATTTTGTTAAGATCTTTGCTTTTAGAAATCTATTCAACAAATCCTTTTGTTAGGAATCGGATATCTTATCCATTTAAGGACCATATTTAGGGGCTTGTAATTGGTCACTAGCCTTAGAACCCCTCTTTCCAATTCAGTTGGATTTTTTACATAAAACGCTGGACATGACCATGGTGAAAAACTCTTCCTAATAAGGTCTTTTTCCATAAGGTCAGCAATTTCTTGTTGACATAACTTTAAGTATCTTTCGTTCATTTGGATTGGCCTTGCCTTTGTTGGGATGAGCTTTTCGTCAAATCCCTCTCTGTAAGGAAGGGATGCCGAATGCTTATTTCTTTCCCAAAAAGCATTAGGAATATCAACACATATCTCCTTTCCCAAATCTTGCTGATAAGCCTCGACTTTTAGTCTAAATTCTTCATTCTTAAGTTGCTCAGGAAGTCTTTTTATTTCTATTTCCTCTTTCAAAAAGAAAAGAAAGTTTTCTTTTCTTTTAAGAAGATGGTTAATACCTTGAAACCTTGGTTCAGAAATTAAATCAAATCTGACTTCGACAATGGCTCTGTCAATTGGTTTATAACGTCCTTGACTAATAATATGCCCAAGAAATCTAACTTCTGTTTGAAAAAGTTGAATTTTCTTTGCTGAAACAACT
Source organism: Panax notoginseng (assembly GCA_016801055.1). Classification (NCBI taxonomy): domain Eukaryota; kingdom Viridiplantae; phylum Streptophyta; class Magnoliopsida; order Apiales; family Araliaceae; genus Panax; species Panax notoginseng. The sequence goes on from CM029019.1 coordinate 77,394,010, forward strand.
AATCCTCTCTTAGCAACAGATTTAAACACGTTTAAGTGTTTTCAATGTTATCAATGTTCTTTGAGAAAACCAAAACATCATCAATATAGACAATCATAAAATTCATATAAGGATTAAAGATGTCATTCATGATATTTTGAAATTTAGGAGTATTTTTTCATCCAATAGGCTGGACATTCCATTCATAATGCCTGAATGAAACAGTTCTCGTCTTATTTGAATTTGCCAATATCCACTGTTCATATCAAATTTTGAGAAGATATTTGCTTTTAGCAATCTATTCAACAAATCCCTTTTGTTAGGAATCGGATATCTTATCCATTTCTTATTTAGGGGCTTGTAATTGATCACTAGCCTTAGAACCCCTCTTTCCAATTCAGCTGTATTTTTTACATAAAACGCAGGACATAACCATGGTGAAAAACTCTTCCTAATAAGGTCTTTTTCCATAAGGTCAGCAATTTCTTGTTGACATAACTTTAAGTATCTTTCGTTCATTTGGATTGTCCTTGCCTTTGTTGGGATGAGCTTTTCGTCAAATCCCACATGTAAGGAAGGGATGCCGAATGCTTCTTTCTTTCCCAAAAAGGATTAGGAATATCAGCACATATCTCCTTTCCCAAATCTTGCTGATAAGCCTCGACTTTTAGTCTAAATTCTTTATTCTTAAGTTGCTTAGTAAGAGCATTAATAACAGTTTCCCTAATCAACTTTTTATCCTCAATTTTGAAGAATACATCAACAAATCATTATCCAACAGTTTCCTTATCCTTATTTGACTCTCTATTTTATTCCCTATATAGGATTTTACTCTCCAATATGAGGGAATCAAAAGATCATTCTCTATATATATAAAATGACATTTCACACCCTCATTTAAGTGGATAACTCATCAATCATACACATATTTACATTTTTTTTAGTACTTCATTTTAAAATTATAAACTTAATATTGACTTTAAAAAAAAAATTAATTTCAAACATATTCAAATTTAAAATTGATATAAATTTATTTAATTTGTGTCAATATAATTATAAATATTATAAAAGTACTAGTAATTATAAATTTATTATTTTCAAAATTTAAATGAATCATATTAAATTTAAATTTAAAAATATCACAAATTAATTTTTTAAAAGTTAATATTGATCTTATGTACATTTGCAACTACAATCCATTCAATACTCTCTCCGTAAATTACTTATAATTTAAAATAAAATAAAAATTATTTTACAGTGGAATATAATTGATAAATTATACTCTCTTTTATAAATTATAAGATTATTATTAATTTGATGTTTTGACTGTTGGAACTTTTAAATTTTAACTTTTAAATTTCAAATTTTATTATTTAAGGAATCAATATAAGAAACCTGTTGGGTACATAGTGAAAAAATTGAATCCCTATTTTGCAGAATGACCCAAAAACACTGCAGAGTAGGGATAAAGATAAAGAAACTGTTGTGAATGCTCTAAGTCTTTTTATTTCTATTTTCTCTTTCAAAAAAGAAAAGAAAATTTTCTTTTCTTTTAAGAAGATGGTTAATACATTGAAACCTTAGTTCAGAAATGAAATCAAATCTGACTTCAACACCCCCCCCCCCTATTAGTGCCTATCCCTTTAGTATCAATAAATAGTGGGAAAAGTAAGCTAATAAAAGGTGTACCAAGAATAGCTGCTTGAGTCATATTTTTGACCAACAAAAATGGGGTTTCAAAGTAGACTCCATTATTACAAACTACTGCATCAGAAAGTTTTATTATTATTATTTTGTTCCCTTCTTCTAAATATAATGGTTGTAGAATCAGGGCTAGAAAGACAGACAGATGACTTTCTGCCTCGCTATCAATAGTTGGGAATAATGTTTCACTTTTTTATTTTACTTTCATTTTTATTTATTTATTATTATTATTATTATTATTATTATTTAAGGTTTGTTGATAGCTAGGCTGATAGCTCTTTACCACATCAAATCAGCCATTTGCTTTGGAAAATAAAACTATATTACAAAGCAACAAAGGCCCGGTGATGAAGAGAGGGGGGAGGGGGAGGGGGAGGGGGGAGGGGGGAGGGGGAGGGGGTGGGTGTATCCAGTGGCCATACTGTGAGCCGGTGTCAGCAGCTCTGTATCAATGGATATAATGTGTAAAGAAGTCAAAAGAAAGAATAGAAGCACTCGGGATTTAGCAAACAAATTTTATTTTGAAGAACATGAATGTGTTTTTGTTAGTTGGGGATTCTGTGAGGATTGGGAGGATTAATTTGTCTCCGTGAGTATCCTCCCCTCTCTACTTCTGGAAACTTTTTTGCTCTAAGTTTTTATGTTTATTTTTTTTTCTTTTCTAGATATCGTCTCCTTGTTTTTGTCATGGTCCTTTTCCTTCTAGATATAGATTCAAATCTACTCTCGCAAGAAAACAGGGGCAGCTTAGATTTTTTGTATGTCAAGCATGTTAGGAACAAACCGAAGAATTTAGAATGGTGAGTTTATTGGTGCTGTTGCTGGCATTCCTACATTTGTTTCTAAAAATTAAATTTTGTAAAGGCAACCTTTGTGCCAAATAGTTAACATTCTTTTCTTTGTTTGGAGATATTGTAGTGTGATGACATGGAAAGTCTTGTTTAAAGTGTCTTGGTTATCAGATTTGTTTTATGTTTTAAATTTTTTATTATTCCACACAACTCTACTCTGTCTTGTACTGGCAAAATCTACTAATCTACTTGTGGATTTGGTTGTTGATTAACTCGCAACATGTCTTCATTGTGGAGTTCTAACTATTGCTGTAATTGTATTTCAAAATTCCTTATAATATTGTCCCTCTGTGTGGGCATCTTCAATTGAATGCAGGTATTCCTCAGCATGTTAGTGAGGGTCATATCTCTAGATTTGCCATTATGGCATCGCATACTTGTCCTTGAAATCTTGAGGGTAACTCCAGCAACTCAAGTGCAGAATATTATTTATTTATTAATTATGTGTGTGTATATATATCTGCAAAACCTTTATCTAATAATCAGAAGTTAAATTTGACAGGGTTTTTGTGTGGAAGCACGTACTTTGAGAATTCTCTTCCAGAATTTTGACATGTAAGCTAATTAATTCCGTTTTACCATATTGTTATTCACTTGATGTGAAGTATGTAATTCCTTCTAATTTCAATTTTTTTCAATTATGTTGCTGTTTGACTATTTGGTTGCAATTTTTACCTGAATCAGTCATGTGCCCAACACATGATCAATTTAATGTGGTTTGACATTATTAAAATATCAACTTTCTTCAAGTCGTATAGGGCCACTCTTGTAGGTATTTAGATCAATTTTTTTTAAATGTACGAATTGGTAGTAGATAAAATTGTGGTTAAGTTCTAAAAGAAAAAGCTTTCCCATTAGAAATTTTAAATAGTATATTTATAAATTTTTTAAAACATTCGAATTATAAATAGTTTTAAGTGGGTTTTCTTAAGATGACCATTTTGCCCTGCAAGTGGGTTTTCTTGAGATGAGTATTTGGGTATTAGATAATTAGTTGTACAAATGAATTGGTTATTTAAATTGTTTTTTATTTTTTAATTATTTTTATTTACCAGTGAAATTTTTGTTTTTAAATTTTTTTTTTCTACTATTTGATCTATGTTATTTAGGTGTTTAATTATTAAAATAGAAGTATAAATGACTTATTTATGGTATAAAGGTAGGTCACAGTACAAATGTACAGTCAAAGCTTACTATATCAGTCATGTGTGAAACATTTGACCGGTGCGATTTATGGAACTGAACCGTCAAAAAGGACATAATTGTTTGAAAGTATTGATAGTTAGAAGGAACACAATTGTTAGTTTTGAAACATTGGGAACAAAATTGAAAATGGTTGAAACTGAGGGACATTGCAGTTTGACCATTATTTTATTAATTAAATATTTTGCAACCTTGAGAAGATAAAATTTCCATCTAGTTGCACATCCTTCTACTGGAATATATATTCATAACAACACAAGGTATTAAGTCCTTTGCTTTGATATATGCTGTAGGCATCCCAAGAATACAAATGTTATCGAGGGTATGGTGAAAGCTCTTGCTCGGGTCGTTTCAAGCGTACAGGTGAAAAATTTACATCCTTAATTATTTGTACAACTTGCATTTCTTCACTGAAGCATTCTCTTTGGTGTAAATTTTTTATTTTGGAAAAAGAAGAAGCATTATTAGATGATAGTCAAGAGAGTACAGATGAGGAGGAAATGGAATCCTCTAAATAAATAGTATAAAATTAACGAAGAACTTATGAATCAACTTATCCAAAAAAAAAGAAAAGAAAAAGTAAAAGTCCAATAATAATCTAGAAGGGGGGTCCAATAATAATCTGGTTCACAATATACAGCTCGGGTATATTGCTACATCCAGTCTCAAGCTGCATCCTATTATTCCCAATAATAAATACTCTTTGAATAGACGGAGAAACCTTTACAAAGTTTTAAAGATTAACTTACAACTATCCACAACTAACTTATCTTGGACAACGAACTCCCAGCTCTTTTTTCAAGCTTAGTTGTACCTTTCCTTTGAGTTCAGTTCTAAGATCTGGTCTTGAAACAACAAGTTCTTACTTACCTAACAAGTACACTAGAGACCCAACTCCCAACTGACCTCTCTAAGACTCTGGTCTTGGTCAAAGAGTTTTTTGTCTTTCTCACAGATACATAAAATAAACTAGCTCTACCATTTCCTTAAAAATTGTTTTTATTTTGCTTCTAAAGTAAGCAGATAAAGTTTAATACAAATTATATAAAAGTTTAAATAACTTTTATATTAGATACTTCTTAAATAAGCAGATACACAGTTTAAGATCAACTATTTAAAGAAAAGTTCAAGACTTTTATGCGATATGCTTCTGTATAAGTAGATATGTAAATTGATGCACTTTGATAAATATTTTCTTTTCCTTTAATAAAGAATGTGTTTCTATGATGTGAACATATTAGAAAAGATTTTCTTTATAAATAAAGAGTGTGTTTCTATGATTAAATAGATATAGAAAAGATTTTCTTTTTCTTTATCTAAATAAAGAATGTGTTTTTATGTCAAACATATCTAGCTCTGAGTTCAAAAATATAAGCTTAAGTAACTTATATATGATGCAACAAATATTTTATGAATGAATTAAGATTTGTGTGCAAAATACTTGTGATAACAGTTTATCAAGTATAACAATTTAATCAATTAAATAATCCTTGATATATGAAATAAATTTGTTTCACTCACGTATATATATTATATTATATTTGATCTACGTTGTGAAAATTTGGAGAAATAACTTCCGAATTATATCGGTATCTAAGTACTGACCAAATTGTTTGTTTCACAATCTGATAATTATATAAATATTTTTCAATACTTATATAAGTTATCTTTATCAATAAAAAGCCACCTAGGATTTTAAAGACCGTTCGGAGAATTTCAAAAAAATAACTTTCGAATTATATCGATATCTAAGTACTGACTTTTTATATGATATTTGATCGATGAAATCGATGAAATATAAATATATATAAATGTGTATAACAATTTATATTTGTTTATCTATATAAGCAAGTATGAGATAATATAAATATAATAATTTAATAACTTATCTCAACTTTTTTGACCAATTATATGTCTTCGAAAGATTAAAACTTTTGAAATACAAGATACAGAGAAAATTTCTTTAGAGAAAAAAAATGTAAATGTAGTTAAGGAGATATAGCTTTTCTTTGCTTTGTAAATTGATAAGTTAGAAATGAAGAAAACGATTCCTATTAATAGAGTTTTGTAGTTAAGGGCAAAATGATCTTTTGGAAATTCATTTTGAATTTAATGGTCCGGATTGCAGGATGAAAAATTGAAGGGCTCGGATTAATTTAGAACACATTGATTGGGAAATCAAATTTTTGTGCAGGAATGTTTGCCAAAAATGTTAGCACATGTTATAGTTTCAAAATGTTGGCATATGACACAACTTTCATTCGGTTAAAACACAAAGGCTTGGCCATGCCTTTTTCTCTTTCTCTTCGGCATATAATGGGTAAAATGCAAATGTTGCCCATGAATTTTAGGTGTTTTTGGGTATTGAACACTTTTCTTTTGGTCAACGCAAATCGATCCCCTTTTTATTCGAAAATTTGGATATTGAGCTTCAGGTGCCATATGTGCGTTGACCTGATGACGTGACACACTTGACACCGCTGATTTGATCTCAAAACCTTAAGTTTGAGGTTTTGGCCAAGAGACCACTCGAGCCCCATAATCTTAGCTACTAAATTACCCAAAGAATATTGCTATATACTAAATCAATTCATAACAACTAAATAAAACAAAAAGAGATGACGAAAAGAGGGGGAGGGCAATTATTTTGATAAATATTTTATAATAATAATAATAATAATAATAATAATAATAATAACAATAACAATAATAATAACAATAATAATAATACTACTAATAATAATAACAATATTAATAACAATAAAATAAAACATATTTTTAATGAGATTAAAGGGCATAAAAGTAAATACAAATTAAACACTTAAAAATTACACAAATAACAAGGATTAATAAACTATACAATTAACACAAATTAAACAAAATACAAGAAAATACATAAATTAAAAATAATTACACAATTAACTTAATAACTCAAATAATACACAATTAACATAATTTAAACAAGTTAAGTTAAAATAAATTACACCATTAACAAATTACTATAAAATAAATTCAGTAAACAAATTAGACAACTAAAATTAAAATAATCATAACATCTAACACTCATCATCGACGATACCCAAACCTTTATTGCCTAATACGAAGAGCCATCTCCGTCTTTGTTTCCAAAAATTTGAAATCCTCAGTCTCCGTGTCGCTCTAATAGGAGGAATCGAGGAAGCATGCCGCGGAATCGGAGCAACGATTGTTGTACTGTCAATGTTTTTCTTTTTCTTTTCCGGTGTACTTAAAGGTTAGATCTCCGGCTTTGTCGCAGGGAGTAAGTCGGATTGGAACCACTGAGTATGAAATTTTCGTCGATTCGACATGAGTTTCTTCTTATTTGTGCGTTTAAACCTTTTCCTATTCTTTTTCAATTTTGGAAAAGCACTGCAATATCTTTAGATCCAATCAATGTTCTTGTATTTGTATTGTTGAAAAATTGATGATTCTGTTTGAATTAAAGTTTCCATAGATAATTTGCTTTTGTTTGTAATCACCAGCGATGTATATGTATATTTCATGGTGGCGTAGATGGGTGAACAAGAACAACAACAACAACAATAATGAATTGATTTAGTATAAAACTTAATCCTTTTAATATTCTGCTGGGGGAAATGAATTGATTTGGTATAAATCTTAATTCTTTTGCTAAAGTAACAGTTAGTCTTGTGTAGGTTAGGTGGTCTCATGACCAAGTCTCAAATTTGAGGTTTCGGGTTCGATTCTTGGGGGGACAGTGTTTTTTGACAATTAATTGGAAAATGCACATGTAAGCGGTTTCACATGACAAAAATGTCGATGTCAGCGGTTCCACATGGCACAAATGTTGACGTCAGCGGTGTCACATCATCAGGTCAACGTACAAGTGGCACCTAGGGGCTTAATATCCAAATTTTCGAACAAAAAGGGACTCAATTTGCATCGACCAAAAGAAAGAAGCTCAATACCCAAAAACACTTAAATTTCAGGGGCAGCATATGCATTTTACCCGTCATATAATAATAACATGCACACCCCTTAGCCCATTTTTCATTCACAACACATGCACACACACATGCACGGTTTACATACACTTGTACACACACGTGCACATGTCTATATATATATATATATATCATATACATGGATATACATATATAAATATATTTAATATTTTCTTTTTGCCCAAAGATTTATTTTAGAAAATCTTTAAAAAGAAATAGGAATATCCTTGCCTTCGGAAATGTTAATATTTGAATTAATTTAATTAACACTTCATATTTAATTTATCAAGGTGATGACAATGAGCTAAAAATAATTTTCTATTATAACTGCTCCCCCTTAGTTTATGCATACACAATAAATTTTTAAAATTTCTAAATTTTTCGGAAAACAAATTTATCTCAACTTGCAACAGTTTATAGCAATGTAGCAGTTTAATCGCATTCTTATGCCATAACAGTTAATATATATATTTTCTTCTCCCCCTTTGTCATTATAAAAAAATGGGGAAATAGAAAAAATGTTCATCACCTACAAAATCAGTTTGTAGTTAAACATGCTTTACGAAACCTGCAGGAGAACATGTGAAAAGATAAACATAGGAAAGATATAACATGCAGAAGTAGTAGTAGTTAGTATTTAGGTACAGTCATCCCAAATAGTTAGTGATAGCATATATATAATTACAGTCCTCCCGAATAGTTAAAAATCTGGCAAGTGGATACGGGAGAAATGTAGACCAAGAGGAGGAAGAGTATCATCTGGAGGGGTTTGAGCATACTGTTCTTCCTTAGCATAGCTTGTACTTGCAGAAAAATGATATAGGGTACAAAAACCTTTTGTAGTTCCATCGACATGTATAACATATCTGTTAGGTGATGGATAGATAATTGTAGAGCTTCAATTTGAGTCAACAAATTTCTTTGATTTTGTAGAGAAGGTTGAGTCAAACTATTCAGGGCATCGATTTGGGATAATAGATTTAGACGAGACTCAGGAGACTCATTAGTGGTGGTTTAAAAATTATCAGTGGTCTTGGGAGGCAGATTTAGGTACGAGACAATGTTACTACTTTGCACAAACTGAGTTTGGTGATTAAGAACATTGATATCAAGATGTTGAAAGACAAATGTGAGAACAAGACCATAACCCAAACAATTATTGTGATAACAGTACTCAAACGAAGTTAGCAGAAAATATGGAAGATTGTAAGGCATATTCTGAGTTAAAACACACTTCATTAGTTCTAAATCAGTAGGATGGAGAAGTTTGTTCTCTCTGACAGGCATAATGTTGTGCCTAAAAATTATAGCTAGAAATTGACACTGGGGAGTCAAGAGAGCCAACTTTGCATGGAAAGTCAAACAGTTGAGCAGGTACCAATTGATCAGTGACAGTGGTCAAATTGTGTTTAAATGTGATGCAATTACTGGTAGAGATGCCTATGGATGAGTATAGTCATAGACTCTAGGAAGTTTTAACACACTGTTGCCTATATGTAATGCATTTAAAATAAGTTGTTCATCAAAATGACATACTCCTGATCTAGTATGCAAGTACAGATAACAGTTAAGAGACCATTTGAGTCTCTGACAAAGGTCATATGAGAATAGAATTCTGCGAGAAGAGCATGATAAATTTGCCTATTTGTAAAAGTAATTAGACATTCCCATCCCACATGTTTGATTTTTTCAAGCAAGTCAGGAAAACTGCTAAAAGAAGTACTCATTCCAGGAGTAAGATTGTGTCTTAAATGCCTATATTTGACCTGTACAGAAAGAGTGACCAACTGTAGTGCAAATGTATCAGGGTGCAACTCAGAAAGAAGTGGTAATTTCTTTCTTTTGGAAGAGTAAACTTGGTCCATTGTAAAAACTATATCTGGCAAACGGGCGGGCCGGGCCAAAAAGGCCCGGGTTTTGGTGGGCTAGAAATGGCCGGCCCGTGGCCCGTGGCGGGCGGGCCGGGCCGGCCCGCGGGCTTCGGCCATTAAATTTTTTTTTTTTTTTTTTGCAAACTCTTTGTTACACCAAAAATAATAATAATAAATATTAAAAATAATAAAATAATTAATAATAAACAATAATACAAACAAACACGATTAATTAATTACATACATTAACTACATATCTCAATTAATTAAAATTGTAATAGTATTATAAATTAGTATTATTAATTAATTTTTAATTATAGTTAAAATATATTGAAGATTACATTAAAAACAAATAGTTGTTGTAGCTCAGTTGGTTTGAACTCTTATTTATTTACTTACAAGTCTTGTGTTAAGCCTCACAACCTAACACTTTATTTTAAAAAAAAAAAAAAAATTTGTTGGCGGGCGGGCCGGGCGCCCGCGGGCCGGGCCTCCACGGGCCGGGCCAAAAAGGCCCGGGTTTTCATGGGCTTAAAAACAGTGGCCCAAAGCTCGGGTTTTGGCGGGCGGGCCGGCCCGGCCCGCGGGCTTTGGGCCGATTTGCCAGGTCTAGTAAAAACATAGATAAGAGTAAAGAAACAGACAAGGATGCAGAAATATAAAGGACAGACACAAAAAGATGAAGGATATATGCAGCAAGAACATGCACTATCTATTTATAGAAGTAGTACATAACTTATAGTTCGAGCATTCATGCATATAAAAGTAGGCACTCATTGATCAGATAGAGATAGATAGGGCATATAAAGCACAAATGTGACTGCGGTGAAGATAAAGAAGTATACAAAGTGTGTCGGCAAAGATATTGTCCAGTCCATTAAATGTACTGTCAAAAAGTCTGTTTATTCAAGTGAAAGTCAAGGGAGGGAGGGAGCAGTAATACCTACTAAAAACTGTAACAGTGACCTCATGTTTTTATAAAACCAGGTTTTGCAAAACTGAGAAAAGAAGTTGAGCATGTCTTATCATAGCAGTGAAATAACTCATAAAGACTGTGAAGCTTGCAAACAAACTTCAATGGAAAAACTTGGAGGAAAAGAATAGAGAGAGAGAGAGAAAAGAGATAGGGATAAAATTTTAATTCATTATTTTCTTTATATTGTTTTTACCGGAGCATATATAAAACTCATGACAAAAGACAGCTAATAAATAGAATTAATATCCACCCTACAGATGGAATGGTAATGCATAAAAAGAGGACCCTTGATCATTTCCTAGCTCTGCCTTTTCCCTTTTTGCCCTTGATATAACTTCTCATCCACGTGGGTTCTCTACTCATTCTCCTTGACTTTCTTAGCTCATTCAATGTTGTTATTTCCTCAAACTCGGCTGCTGTATACTCCTCTACTCCTACCTCAGTGTGCTCTGGTTGCATATTAGACCCTTTACTTATCTGATGTTCATTATCTTGTGCCCCAAGTAATCCATGGTTGTAGCAGCAAAATGACACTTTGAGAGTTTGGCAAAGAGGGAATGAGATCTCAAACAATCCAAAACTTGAGTTAAATGTTGCACATGAGACTGGAGGTCCTTGTTATACACTAGTATATCATCAAAGAATATAATCACAGATTTCCTTAAGAATCTTCGAAACACTGTATTCATTGTTGCTTGGAAAGTTGATGGAGCATTGGATAACCCAAAAGACATTACCAAAAATTCATAATACCCGGAATGTGTCCTAAAAGCTGTCTTATGAATATCTTTTGTCGCCATTCTAATTTGATGATAGCCAGACCTGAGGTCGATTTTTGAATAATATGTGGCTCCATGTAGTTCATCAAGAAGTTCATCCACTGTTGGTATGGGAAACCTGTCTTTGAGAGTAATCGCATTCAAATTTCAATGCTCTATAATCTACACAGTCTCCAAGTACCATCTTTTTTTTTTACTAACAAAACAGGTGAGCTGTAGGGGCTGGTGCTATGTTGTATGATACCTGATTCCAACATCGCCTAGACTTGCTGTTCAATTTCTGTTTTCTGATAGTGTGGGTACCTGTATGGCCTTACATTCACAGGGTTTGAATTGGGTTCCATAGGAATGTGGTGGTCAAACAACCTCATAGGAGGCAACTGTGAAGGTTCAGAGAACAGTTCTGCATATTGCTCCAATAGATCTTTAATCTTTGGAATTGGGTGAATTAGGGTGTCTGATTGCTTGAAGGGAGTAGAATTTATTTCAGTGTTAGGACCTTGTAGAGAGTAAAAGGATATGGAATTTTCAAAAGTTGATTTTTGGTTGGAGATTAACAGAAGCATGAAACATTGGCCTATTTCCTTTCTCTTAACCATCTGATATAGGTGATTGGCATAGATAGATTCAAGTTTTGTGTTAGCTTGAACGCCCTGCAAACACACCTCTTTATCTTCATATAAGAACTTGATATATGATTGTTTATAGTTTAGCTTAAGCTCCCCAAAGGTCTCCTGCCAAGCTACCCCTAGAATTGCATCAGCACCATGAAGGTCTATTATGTAGAAATATGTTATGAAGCCATGCCCCCAGTATGGTAAAAGGAACTTGTTTACATTGCCCCAGACACGTGAGATTTTCTCCATTCCCCACAATAACAGAGAATTGTTGAGAAGGAACGATATCTAACCCCAAAAACCTTGCAACTCTTGCTTGCATAAAGTTATGGCTACTTCCACCATCAATGAGAATTTGAAGTGCCTTCCCTTGGATGTAACCTTGAAACCTTAAACACCTGGTACTAGTGTTACCAATGAGGACATACAAAGTTCCAATAGTCAGGTCTTGTACTTGCTCTTCTTCAATATTAGTTACAGTTTCAACTTCTGTTTGTGTTTTCCAACTCCTCACAATCTTCAGGTATTATACCTTCTAAAACCAACAAGGACATTTGCCCTTTGCATTTGTGACCCTTATGCCAAGCCTCCTCACAATTGTAACGCTGTCCCTTTTCAATTTTTAATTGTCTTACAGCTGCAGACAATCTCTTAATAGGTAACTTGTGATAGGGATTAACAATTGTTGTATGGTTATTGGGTTTTTCTACCAAAGGTGTTGGAGTATAAGGGACCAGGGCTTGTTTATAACTTGGTTTAGAATTAAGCATGGGAGTGGGTGTAGGTCCCAAAATGGAAGTGTTATGGTGCATCCTTGGTTGGAAATTAGTCTGTCTACCAAAACCAACCTTCCCTTCATACAATTTAGATAACCCAATGGCATGTTGTAAATTATAAGGTTGAGCACTAATTACCTCACATTGAATGTCCCACCTTAAACCTCCGATGTATCATCCTTTGAGAAATGACTCTGGTAGACTTGGGATTTTGTTGGAAATCTTCTGAAATTGGGCTTCATATTCAGCTACAGAGCCAGTTTGACAAATTTTGGGGAGCTGTGTGTTTGGGTCCTCATATGGGGAGGGCCCAAATCTGATGTGCATCTGGAAAGTGAATTCATGCCGTGATCGTATTTGGTGATTGGTTTCCAGCCACTGAAACCAACTTGAGGCAGCCCCATCAAGGTGTAATGCTACTATGGATAACTTGCTATCTTTAGAAATTTTGTAATATTCAAAGTATTTATTGACTTTGTATAGCCATTCTGTAGGATCACCGCTTTCGAATCTGGGAAAATCAATTTTGGTTTTGGGATGGAATTCGTGAAATTTGGTATTAAGGGTTAGATCAGGTGGAGTTGCGTCTGGTCTATTTGGTTGGGTATCTCGTTGTTCCTGCAACACAGCAGACATGGTTTGTTTAAACTGTTGCATGAAATTTTGGGCAAATTGATCAAATAGTTTTTCTATTCTATCTGGGTCAGCCATGGTACTGCTCTCAATGAAAGCACCAGTGAAGCTTGCAAACAAACTTCAATGGAAAAACTTGGAGGAAAAGAATAGAGAGAGAGAGAGAAAAAAAAGATAGGGATAAGATTTTAATTCATTATTTTCTTTATATTGTTTTTTCCGGAGCACATATAAAACTCATGACAAAAGACAGCTAATAAATAGAATTAATATCCAGCCTACAGATGGAATGGTAATGCGTAAAAAGAGTACCCTTGATCATTTCCTAGCTCTGCCTTTTCCCTTTTTGCCCTTGATATAGCTGCTCATCCACGTGGGTTCTCTAGTCATTCTCCTTGACTTTCTTAGCTCATTCAATGTTGTTATTTCCTCCAACTCAGCTGCTGTATACTCCTCTACTCCTACCTCAGTGTGCTCTGGTTGCATATTAGACCTTTTACTTATCTGATGTTCATTATCTTCTGTACCACTAGCCTCAGGGTTCATGTTCTCCTGCTCACTGTGTGGACTCATAAATCCTTGATCAATCTTCTGTTGTCCCTTGTCTGTAACAGACTGTGAGAGTTTATCAGATACGTATAAATATGAGGTGTTCAGATACTCATGACAAAATCCAGTTCAGACAGATAAACGATTTAACCCGCACAATATTTCAGAAGGAAATATTTTATCCCAACACAGAGGTTCAAACTTGTAAAGTTTAACTTATCACAGTAAGCATAGCTACATCCCAACACAACAGTTAAATTATACCTGAAAGCTCGTTAAAATATGCATGACCACAGATTTTTAGTCTTCTCAACAAACTCAACAGTTAGCAAAAACACATTAGGTTTTTTTTTAAAAAAAATTTAGGGTTTGAGAAGAATAAAAAAAACTCATCGTTTAGCAAACCCAAAAATTGACAGATCCACCATTTTAAAAAAAAATCGTTGTTTAGCAGAAAAGAAAAAAAATGATGGACAATTTTTTTTTACAGATCTTTGTAGTGGAAACCCTGGACAGGTCATAAATCAGAGAGATGACAAGATTCAATCAGATTTGAAAATGGCTTTCGCCAAGTTAAGAAAGTTTTTGAAAGATTTGATGAAGAACTTGTAGATCTAAACAGAATATACAAGATCCGAAACAAAGAAACACCATTTTTGCAGAGACGCTATCGGGCTTGATTCCCTTCTCTAAAAATAGATCTCTCTTCCTTCTCTGTAGTAGCACTCTATTGTGAGTAAGTAATTGAGAGAAACTCGGGGAGAGAGAGAAGGCGGCAAAAGAGAGAGAAAGGGAAAGATAAAATGAATTAAAAACAATATATTTGATATTTATATTTAGTTTAATTATACTGATCTAACGGCTGATAAATAATCTTAAAAGTGATCAACGATTGAACCGGAGTTTTAAAACTTTTGAGCTGACCTTTTGACTTCGATCTAATGGCTGAGATGAGGTTGTTTTTTCTTCTTATGATCGTACGGTTACAAGCTTGAATCTTAGTGACTTGTGTAGCTGGCTTCTGATTGGTTCAAATTGATAGACACGGATGGAGCTTATTCTGACCGTTAGATGAATTCTTTAGATCAACAGCTCAGATTTACTCTGATTTATTTATATTTATATATATAATTACTTATATATATTAAATATAGATTAATAAATATATTAATAATTAATGAGATATTTATACATGTATTTATATATTAATTAACAACTAATATGCATATAAAAATTTATATTATAATTTTTTTATTTTGTGATATGAATTATATATTATATATATTAATAACTATAGAAATAATATAATATATGGTAACTATATAATTATATAAGTATGCTAATAGTAAAAGAAATTTAAAATATACAGAGATACTTGTGTTTATAAAAACTGTTTATAGATTTTTATGAATATTAATAATGCACATTTAACTAGATAGTAATCTAACTAAATATATTAGTAAATATAGGCATTCTTAAACATGTATATATAATATTTTTTTTAATATTAATAACACATTTTTTAAAAATTAGGAAAATAAAAGTATTAACTAACTATAAGTTGTAATATTAAATCTATAGTAGAATATAGTATCTATAAAGAGAATAAATTTTTAATAATTGATTTTTTTTAAAGTTATATTTAAATGCAATAATAATTATGAGCAAATATTCAACATTCCAAAATCCAAACGTAATTTACAAAATCTATCAGAACTTAATGGTTTAGTAAATATATCAACAAAATTTTATTTTGTGTCGATATGTTCTAACTTGATAATGTCATTGTTTACATGATCACATAAGAAATAATGTCTGACATCTATATGTTTTGATCTAGCATATAATACAATATTTTTACTCAGATTTATAGCACTTGTATTATCACATAAGATTGAGACAATTAAATTTTTTATTGTAATCAGCCAGGGTTTGTTTCATCCATAGTATCTGTTCACAACATCGTGCAACAGCTATATATTCTGCTTCGGTGGTTGAGATAGATACTGAGTTTTGTTTCTTAGAGAACCAAGAAGCTAAACACCCACCTGGAAATTGACACGTTCCATTTGTACTTTTTCGATCAACATGATGACCGACATAGTCAGAGTCTGAAAAGCAAACAAGATCAAATGATTGACCTTTAGGATACCATAGACCTATGTCTGTAATTCCTTTGAGGTAACGAAATTTTCTTTTTACTGCAACAAAATGTGATTCCTTAGGGTTTGATTGAAACCCGACACATTTACAGACACTGAACATGATGTCAGGTCTACTAGCTGTGATGTAAAGAAGGCTACCAACATTTTTTTCCATTTTCATCCGCAGTTAGTTTATCAGTAGTTGACATAGGAGTATTAAGAGGTTTCACAAATTCTAAACAAAATTTTTTAATCATTTCTTTGCAGTATTTAGATTGAGAAATATGAATCCTTTTTCTCCTTGATTTGCAATCCTAGGAAGAAATTTAATTATCTCATCATACTCATTTCAAATTCCTTACTCATGCTTTTAGAGAAATCATTGCACATATTAATGTTAGTAGAGCCAAAAATGATGTCATCAACATAGATTTGTAAATTAAGGATATCATCATTTTTATATTTAGTAAATAGAGTAGTATCAATGGTACTACTTTTAAAGCCATTTTCTAGTAAGAATTTACTTAACCATTCATACCATGCTCTGGGGGCCTATTTTAAACCATATAAAGCTTTGTGTAGTTTATACACATACTCAGGATAATCAGCATCTTCAAAGCCAGAAAATTGTTTAACATAAACTTCCTCCTCAATAACACCATTTATAAAGGCAGATTTGACATCCATTTGAAATAGTTTAAAATCTTTATGGCATGCAAAAGCTAATAACATACGTATAGACTCAATTCTAGCAACAGGAGCATATGTTTATCATAGCCAATACCTTCACGTTGATTGAACCCTTGGGCAACTAGTCTTGCTTTGTTATGTATGACCGTTCCGCTTTCATCTAATTTATTGCGAAACACCCATCGAGTTTCAATAATGGAAGTTTCTTCGGGTTTTGGAACTAATTCCCAAACTTTGTTTCTTGTGAACTGTTCAAGTTCATCTTGCATAGCCATAATCCAATCTTCGTCAAGCAACACATCTTTTATATTTTTAGGCTCAATTTGAGATAAGAAAGATAAATGACCGACTAGGTTTTGTGCTTGTGATCTCGTAAGAATTCCTTTATCGATGTCACCGATTACATTTTCTATCGGATGATTTTTAATGACATGCGACTCTTTGGGTAATTCATTTAACTGAGGATTGAGATTTTCAAGAGGATTAATATTAATAGGTGGAGATGCATTATCTAGTTTTAGTTCTTCCATATTTCTGAGAATGTCTTCAATGACAACATCATTATCTACTAGCTCTTTATATTTTGGAGGGGGTTTAGACTCGTCAAAGGTTACATTCATCGATTCCTCAACGACTAAAGTTCTTTTATTAAAAACTCTATATGCTTTACTATTAAGTGAATATCCCAAAAATATACAGCTCGGGTATATTGTTACGTCCAGTCTCAAGCTACTCTCCAGGACTTCCTATTACTCCCATTTATAAATACTCTTTCAATAGGCGGAGAAACCTTTACAAAGTTTTAAAGATTAACTTACAACTATCCACAACTAACTTATCTTAGAGAGCGAACTCCCAGCTCCTTCCTCAAGCTTAGTTGTACCTTTTCTTTGAGTTAAGTTCTATTCTAAGATCTGGTCTTGAATTAACAAATTCTTCCTTACCTCACAAGTACACTAGAGACCTAACTCTCAGCTGACCTCTCATTATTATCTTTCTTTGTTTAGGATCCTTGTTCGTGCAGCTGACACCTTAGAGAAGTTAACGAGTGAATTTCTTTGTTCAGGAACTAGTGATGAGAGGAAGGATCATTTGGTTGGGTGAAAAACGGCTTGTCTTTGTAAGCAGGAGGGGGGTTTGTGGCTGGGTAATTTGGATCTTTAGAATGTTGCTCTAGTTGGTAAATAGCTTTGGAGATTTCTTTTGGAACCTCATTCCCTTTGACATAAGGTTATTAGGAGCACGTTCGGTATGCATGTAAATGGGTGGGATGTCGGGCCTATGGGTTTGTTTCCCACGCTAGTCCTTGAAAATTCTTCTCCACATGTTATACTACATTTATTCGTTATTTGAGATGTTGGGGATGGTCATCGATTTGATTATGGGAGGATTCTTAGTTGGGAGATACTCACTTTTCTCTTACTTTTAACCATTTATATTATATTTCTTCATTACATGATACTCCCATTTCTAATTTCATAAAGCGTGAAGGGAATAAATGTCCGTGATAACTTCTCCGGATTTGCGTGAACTAGCGGATCACTAAGTGGAGATGCTCCCCCTGACGAGGTTGGGGAAGATTTTTATAGGTATCTAATGATTCTAGTATCTTCATACGGTTAAATAAAGACCTTTCTCTTTCGGCGATAATCGCACCGGACCTCGTGGGTACTTCCTATTGAAGCCAAACCTAAAGCTGTGTTCGAGAGATAGTTGTCCATACACTGATAAGGGATGTATGGATTCTTGCCATTTCTTGTGCTTTTCATTTCTCCAAGAATCTCACTGATTTGGAGACTATTGAAATGGAATCTCTACTTATCTTGTTTTTTTCGATTCATTTATCCTCTAATAAGCACATCTGGACTTGAGATTCAGCTGGTTTTTTTTCTTGTTGCTACTCTTGTTTGACCCGGTTTATTGTTCCTAATCCATTTCCATTGGCTTCGTATGTTTGGAAAGCTAAAGTCCCTTCTAAAGTAAAGGCTTTTGTGTGGTCTCAGGTTTTACAAAGATTAAATACTAATGATCTCTATCAAAATCGCAAAAGTTCCATCCCCGGACATTTTGTTTATGTGCAGGTAGAGTAATAAGACTCATGCTCATTTATTTTTGCATTGTTCTGTTACTTGGGGCTTGTGGAGTGTTAGGAGAGGAGTGGGCATGACTTGCTACAGTGAAAGATGTATTGCTAATTCGTTTTTGAGAATTTGGAAACGATCTAGAATTTTATGGAAGTGTGCCTTTTTATCTATTTTATGGGGAATTTTAATGAGCATAACGCTAGACTATTTAGAGAAAGTTGCTTATCTTGAGTGATAGGATTATTTTCCTTGCTTCTTTTTGGACTTTTCTATGGGGGCCTTTATAGGTACCCCTGTGACTGATTTGTGTAGAGATTGGGGGGCTGCATTTTGTTAAGTGGGATGCACTTTGTTAAGTGCTCTTTTTTTATATAATTTTTTTGATTTTTTTATAATCTGTGGATAATAAACTTTTTGTTCCCCTTTTATTGTATCATTTCTTTTTTTATTAATAAAATTTCTTGTTTAAAAAAAAGAAGGTATAAACAATTTTCGTGTCATAAACAGGTCGACACGTTTAACGGTAAACGCGATAATCAACATTTTGATACATTTAACACAATTAAACAAGTTTATTTAAAACAATTTGTAAATAAATATGATATATCATTATAATATTTACCTTAAATAATGAGTTTTAGCTTTCTTAGTTACTTTCTTTTGCTAAATAAAATTTTTTGAACTATTTCTCAATTTGCGTGTCAGTCTTGCGCAGGGGCTATGTTAATCTTCCATGTATGGTTCCAATTTTATCGGATGTCCCCGTAGGGACTTTAGTTACTTTTGTAGCCATGTTATCTTGCATTTTCTAAAACATAAAACGTTGTAATGAATAAATTACATTATTATTCAATAAATAAGTGAATGATGTTTATTTTATTTAAAAATTTTAGTTTATGTACTATACGGTTAAAAGGGTCGACACGTTTAACATGACTAATAACGGGTTAGTGTTGAGGATCTTGATACAAATAATTAAACGGATAGTGTTAATGCTGACCTATTTAGTGTAATACATATAACCTGACGCGACACGAATTCGCCTAACACGACACAATTGCCATTCCTACTGAAAAGGAACATCACAGTAGTTGGATCCATATTAATCATTAGCCTTGGTCTTTTGGAGCTATTATCACCACAATTAAACACGAGTATGTAAGAAAGAGAAAGAGAAAGAGAAAGAGAGAGATGGAAGAGGATTCGCACTAAAAGGCTTGAGAATGATATGTAGTAATATAGATAAAAGGAAAAAATGAAGATGAGCAGGAAAGACAAATTCACCGTATATCATAACATAAAGTAATATATATATATATATATATATATTTAAATCGTATATTTATTTATTCTATATTATATAATCAGAACATTAAATAATTTTTTATAAAACAATTGTTAAAAAATTCAATCTATCATGTATAGATAAACAAATAGTTATATTTATCAAATAAATTCAATGTTCTAAAAGGCGCTAGGCGGGAGGCAGGCGGCCGGGGGGCCTAGCACCTAGGGGGCCTGAGCGGGATTTTTTATTTTAAGCTAATTTTAATATTTTATCTTACATTTATCCACACAAAACAATAATATAAAGCAAAACAATCTGTAATAAAGATAATAAAGGCCTTTGCTTAAAGTTCAAATACATATCCATATTGTCAATGTCAAAGTTCAAACACAAACATGCAATTGTTGAAAGTTCAAACATATCTTTAACGTATTAGTTTTATTCATAAACAAGATTGCTATTAAATAATAAAATTTAAAATTTCAAGAATTCAATTCAATATTAAAACTTAAGAAACTAAACCTAAATTTAATAATTATATTGAATTAAACTAAATATTGCATATGCATCATTTATATAATTTGAAGTTGGTACAAGTTCAAAAAATTATAGATATAATAAAATTATCCATTTTGACTTATTATTGTTCACTTCTTGTTGTTATTTAATATGCTACACCCTGTTTTATGAATATGGTAAATCATTAAAAAAATAAATATATCAAGATCTGGTTTGGGTAGTTATTAAAAAAAAACTCTCCGCGTAGACCCCGCTTAGACCTCACCTAATTTCCTGGAGGGATTTTTTTGCCGCCTTTGGCCTAGGTGAGGCGCCAGGGGGGCCTAGGCGGGGAGCCGGGGGGCTAGGCAGGGATTTTTAGAACACTGAATAAATTCATGCAAAACAATACCTAGGTTTAAAATTGGAAAAGGTTATCATTCAAATGTTTCAAACAAATCTATTATGAACTTATGATTCAGATGTTTCAAACAGTTGTCTTTATTTAGCTCATTAGGTTGTACTTAATCATTTAGGGTTTTTCTTTCAAGTTTTGCCAAAAAGCCCCCAAGTGGGATGCTATTATGGTGATTTTATAAGGTGCTATAACTTTCATTGTTTAACTGACTTTATTATTCAGATATACTAGTTTGTTTAGGTTGGGTTCTCATTATTATTCATTTGTTTTTGAGTCATCATTATGGCTCTCATAAACTAGTCTTGATTAAATGTAACATGGAAAAAAGTTGATCAATGTTGATATTCCAGTTTCTAGAAACATAGTTACTTTAGGTTAGGTTTCTTTTCTTTTATGTCGTCCTTTTTTCTTCTTATAAACTATTCTTGGATTTTCTTAAAACAAAAATTGATCAATATTAATATTTTAGTTTCAAGAAACATGCGACGAGAGCTTGGCAGCTGTTGCAGGAATGTTTAGCAGTAAAGCTAAAGGTAATTATTTCATTACTAGTCAATTTGAAGATTTATACGTTGACCAAAAACAAAATATGCATCAATGTACTTATAAGCCTCAGACTCTTTACTATTTTCCTTCATGATGCATAATTATATTAAGGAGTGGCTATGATTTTCTTTACATCTAAAATTATTGTTAGAATTCAAATGCTTTTTGACAGTTTGCTTTGTATGATTACTCGGTGTATCAGCTTAATCTGGTACCAGTATTTCCATTGTTGAAGGTTCACTAGATTTTAGCACAAACTTGTTAATCATGTCCCATGAAGCTTACTTCAACTGGCAAGATAAATTGATTGAATTCAATTAGACAGTTGAATGAAATAATATTATCAACAGTCATCTATTTTTCATT
Organism: Panax notoginseng; assembly: GCA_016801055.1. Taxonomy (NCBI): domain Eukaryota; kingdom Viridiplantae; phylum Streptophyta; class Magnoliopsida; order Apiales; family Araliaceae; genus Panax; species Panax notoginseng. The sequence continues at coordinate 77,415,968 of CM029019.1, forward strand.
TTTTTTAAAACTAGTTAAATAGAAAGCTGTGGCCATAGTTGGTGGATGGGGTGTGCTTGTTTCCTATTATTAATCTTTTTGATTAGCCAAGCTTTATGTGAATCACTGCTAGTGTCAAAATAATAATCATCTCCATTACAAGTAGTCCATTAATGCAGACTTATTTCCGCCACCTTGGAACAGGACAAAAGTTTTTGGAGATGACTGCATATTTCTGTATTATTAAATAATACTTTTCATACCCAGAGATAGAAAAGAGGCAAGGTTATGCCTTAGTGAAACTTATCTCAACACTTTAAATTGTCCAAAAACATCACCTACAGAGTCAAACAGCAGCACGGAACTCATAAATGGACAGATTGGTGAAATCCAAATTCACTGAAAGAAGTCCGGTGACGATAAGAGATGTGCCGGAGTAAGGAGACGTGTGTCATCAATGGCAAACTTTTTGATGTTTCATGGCAGTGCGTGGGATGTTTTTGCACGTCAGCAAACCAACCACCATGCTCGCCTGTTGAAAATGATCCTTCTGATCTATTAATGTCACTAGTTGGGGTCCTAATTTTGTGTTAGTGTGTGTTATAAAGAGCTGGTTGAGTTGTGTTACTATTGGTGTTTCTGGTGAGTGGCGACTGATTTTGCAAGTCACTAATATCACATGTGGGTGAGGAAGTTTGTGGACTGTGATGCCTTGTATATTAATTGTGCCTAATCACTTTAGCTAAGGGATAATTGTTTTTTACATCAGTGTACTTTTGGTTAACTTACAAATGTCTTACTATACTTTTTTTTCTTACAGTCAACTAACTCAACTTTTGTTTTCTAACGTTACAAAAACCGTTGAGCTAGTTTGACTTTTAACAGAAAGCTGAGTTGGCATATGATTAGGAAAGAGAAACTCCACCTTAATCATGATTTGGCAATCTAACTGATGATGTGTTTTATTAACTCATTTATCAAAAAAAAATTAATCAAACAAAAATAAATTAATTATTTCTCCTCTCTCTCTTCACACCTGTGGCTACCAATTATTTCTCCTCTCTCTCTAGTCTCTCCACACCTTCATCTTGACCAATCACAAAATAAAAAAAATTGGGTACTCTAATTATCTCCATCTGTTTTCCATAGTTTTTTTCTCTAAATTTGTTTTAGTTACGATCTAGAATTGAAAATCCAAAATAAATAAGATATATATACAAATCTAGTTTTGAATATTCAGATCTTGAAGTAGAGCTTGCTAGATCTAGAAAAAAGAAGTTTCAATTGATTCAAAATAATGGTTAATTTCTTGGTCTATTTGAAATCACTAAATAAAGTATGTAACTTTACATGATCGGAGTAATAATACATAGCAGCAGGAGTCGAGGGGCAATAATATTCGTATAGAAGAGAGAGAGAGAAAGAGAAGGTTGAGTCTTGGGGTAGTTGGAAGAAAGAAATTAAGATGTGGAGGTCGTGTAATTTGTTAAGACAGAGCTCTCCTCGTTTTCGACTAATTCTGTTTGCGGCGGCGGTGGTAAAGAAGGAGAAGGGGATAATGATGGCGGTATTGCTATATCATTCTCGGAGGCGAAGAAGCTGATGAGATTGGTGAAGGCCTTGAAGATGAAGTTGGGGACCGAGGGGAAAAAAGTGATTGGTTATAAGGAGATTCTACAAGCTTGTGAGACCATCGGTGTTGCTAAATCTGTTGATGAGGTTGCCACCTTTGCTCGTGTTCTTGATGAGGCTGGTGATGTTCTTCTCTTTAGAGATCAAGTTTACCTTCATCTTGACCAATCAGGAAAAATAATAATTGGGTACTCTAATTATCTCCATCTGTTTTTCATAGTTTTTTTCTTTAAATTTGTTTTCAGTTACGATCTGAGATTGAATATCCAAAATAAATAAGATAAATATACAAATCTAGTTTTGATTATTCAGATCTTGAAGTAGATCTTGCTAGATCTAGAAATAAGAAGAAGAATGTGGTTTGACATATTACCCTCAAATGATTAATAATTTTGAAAAAAAATATTTGAAATAATTTTTTTAATTACACATAAGCATGTTTAGGCTTAGTCATCAATTTATATTAAAAAAATTAAGTCACGTAAGTGTCACGGTAAAGATCCGTTAAAAATTTAACAGTCAAGACGTAATGTGAATTTTTTGTTAGTAAAGTATAGTTAGTTAACTGTAAGAAAAAAAGTTGAATTAATTGACTGTAAGTTGACCTAAAGTAGAGTGAGCAAAAAAACATCAACCCTTTAGCTAATGACTTCAAATGGAGGACAAGTAGGTGCGACTTACTTATCTTAGGGTTTGTTTGGCTGTTTGCCTGTTTGGCAATAGGCTTTAAAAACTTGAAAGAGTAATATATATTTATTGATATTTTTTTCTTCTTTTTATACATTTATTTTATTTAATAATTAAAATATAGTAATTTCAATTACTGTTAATATACACATATAATATTGTATTAAATAATTAAAATATTTTTTGTGTTTTAATGGTACTTAATAGTCTTTTGAAATGGTAATATATGTGGGTAACTTTTATGTCTAATGTATTTTGAAGTAAATATATATCTATATGTATACGTATACGTATGTACGCATATATATAATTATATAAGGGATTGATCTATTCATAATAGGGTAAACATCATATCTATCGTCCAATACCAGAATAACGGCTGATATTAGAATTGGAATTACTACATCTGCTACTAATAATAGCTGACGATGGATACATCTACTACTATTAGCAGCGGATGACGTTTTTGCAATTTTAATCATGGCCGTTGAATGATATATTGGATGCTAATGATAGTATTTGTCCTAAAATGGTTCATAGCAAGTACTCCCTCCGTTCTTTTTTACTTGTCGTTTTAGAGAGTGAACTTATTTCCTTTTTACTTGTCATTTGTTGTAGATTTCAAGAAAATTTTAATGACTGATTTTCCCATATTATCCCTATATTAAATACCAACTTGTTTTTCTTTCATCTTTTCCAATAAATTTTAGAAGGGGTAGTATTGAGATTTTATAAATATTTTGGTCAATCAGACAAAGCATTTATTGCATTTCTTAATCTGTGTTTTTTTCTAAAACAAGTAAAAAATAGCGGAGGGAGTACTTGATGTGGATCATTCTCCATATATTATAAATGTATAAATTGTACATTGTTAACAACTTATCATCTTATGGACGTCTAGGCGGACACCTTATCGTCTAGGCGCTTACGGTCCCAACCACCGCCTCGTCTTAGTGCCTTGACAACTATGATTGCGTTGTAATATTCCATCCATCAGTATGATTTGTGGAATGGTCATTGGCCAGACAACATGACAATTTGTACTTTTGACAGGTATTGAGTGGAGTTTAGACAATGATGCATCAAATGCTGCTGTCTTGGTAGCAAGTGAAGCTCATGCAATTACTTTGGCAATTGAGGGTTTATTAGGGGTTGTTTTTACAGTGGCTACCTTGACAGACGAGGCCGTGGATGTTGGCGAGGTAATATTTTTTGTATGTGCTTCTTTCTGTTAGTTATGCCTTATTGTAAGCTAACATGTCAAATGACCCTCTTGCTTGTTATGCGTGTATTTATGTTGGTGAAACCAGCTAGAGTCTCCCAGATGTGATTCTGATCCCCGTGCAAAGTGTACAGGAAAAACTGCAGTTCTTTGCATGTCCATGGTTGAGTCAATGTGGTTGACCATACTTGACGCTTTGTCTGTGATATTGGCAAAGTAGGGCTAAGTTGTCATCTATCTCATATAGTTTTAGAAAAACCCAATTTCTATCTTTCTGATATGTAGTTAATTTGGAAGGTCGCAAGGAGAGGCTATTGTATTGGAGATGCTAAAAGGTTATCAGGCATTCACTCAGGTGACTCTGATTTCACCGCATTGGCTCAGCATATTATCATCTGCTTTTGCAGTAATAGTGTGAATTTTCATTTGATCGAAGAGAAAGTCTCATTTACATGGTCTTACCATTCTAGTCTAGTTATTTTGATCTAATAGCATCCATAAGTAGCAGCTTTTGCCATTGTAAATGATTTATGTGATTATTTCACAGGCATGTGGGGTTCTTCGTGCTGTAGAACCTTTAAATTCTTTTCTATCATCCCTTTGCAAATTCACTATCAATATACCCAACGAAGCTGAAAAGAGAAGGTACATTCAGTCCAAGACTTGACGTATAATGTTAAGTCTTTTCTTTTCTTTTCTATATCTAATATTGTGATATGGCAAATTCTCATCAAATAGTTTGTATTTGATTTAATTATAAATGGTTTTAGATGTGCCAATGTTTATATACTTCTCTACATTGGCTAATTTTGGACACATCAGTTGTTGTTGAAAGAGTTCTCAGAGTTGTAGTTAGCATAATGATATAATCCCTCCAGTCCAAAAATAGAAGCTCAAATTTGACTTTTTGAAGTCAATTTTAGATACTTTTAAATTTAGAATTGATAAGAATTTATTATGTTTTAGGCAATACAAATATATAAGTCGTAAACTATCTAAAAAGTTCTAGTAATTATAAGATTTATTGTTTTGCAAAAGGTCGTTATTGATCTTATATTTCGGAACAGAGGAGTATATTATTGTAACTAGTAATTTTTTCCCTGATTTATATATCTTGAACTTTGTCGTAAGCAAAGAAAATAACACCTGGTATAAGTGGTTGTAGTATCTTCTCCGCATCTAGCGCTATGATGAGCCATAAAAATACCCGGGTCTACATGATAGAACACTTTGTAAGTTGTAGTTGTTGTCGGGCAGAACCATGAATTCATATCAGGAGTGTTTACGAAAATTTATAATACTAATCTAAGAACTAGTTGTGTTTATAGAAGTAATATATATAAATATATATATGTGTGTGTGTGTGTGTGTGTGTGTGTATATATAGATACATATATATATATATATATTATTTTTCATATCAGATATTCTAGTGAGAGTAACCTCTCTATTAAAGTGACCGTCAAACGATTTTTCTTTTCATTTCACGAAATGCATCAATATGGAATTTATAGTGAAAGCATTGTCGATTTCTTTCTTAATGTACAAAAACAACGAGTCTATCCTAAATAGCTATAATAATTGTATAAATTTGTAAATTAAAGAATTAAAATAACTTGTACTTTATTATAATTGAGTCCATTACCATTTTTTGTCCATATATATATATATATATATATATATATATATATATACACACACATTTACATATATTTTATATAAAATACAAAAGAATTTTGGGAGGGTTATAAGTGAAAAATTTAAGAAAGCTTAGGGCCAAACTGAAAGTTTTTAAAAACCGGGTGGGGCCATGGCCCACCCCAACTATACATTTGGTCCACCCCTGGTAGCTGTTGTTGCCTGACCTTATTCTCTATAAACATTATATAGGTCTTGGTTCAAGGCCTCTAAACATTAGTTTTTTCATCAATCTAATGGATTTCATGCATGTTATTGCACATACTGATTTCCTAAATCTGAACATTGTATTCGTGTTGTTTGTTTTGGTGAACAAACTAACTCTAGTAAGACAGGCTACTGATGAGATTCAAATCTTGAACGAAACCTAATTATGAAGTTCAGATGCAAATTAGTTTCACTTGAATAGTGAAAGTTATTTACCTTATTGGTTACTTATTTTTAAAACAGATCAACATTAGGAATTAAGGTATCTAGCTTGAAATTTTGCTAATAACTTCTTTAAGTTCTTGATTGCTCACATACAAAAATGGTCTTGCAAGATAATGCGACCTTCAGCACAGGGTATATGTATTAGGTAAAATTGCCTAGTATGGAGAAAGTGGTTTCTCGCATAAAATGAGAAAGAAAGACCTGTAACACCATGCTCAATGGCATTGATGGCCTTTTTATTCTTTATTCTAGTTAATTGGTCGGCGGTCGCTCATATATTTGCATGGGAATGGTGGTGCCTATCTCCTAGTTGCTTTATCCAAATTTACGTGGTTAACTGACTATTAGTTATTAGATAGGATAGTTGAATATATTTGTGTTTGTTGTGAGATTTATTCTTTTTATGCACCACATCTCAACTGAGTTATTGGAGTTTAGATGTTGACTTTGATTTTTTTTTTTCTGAAGTGTTTTGCTATCCCCTGGGCCGAAACGGACAGAACTTTTGGTTGAGCAAAGGGATACTGTTGTCCTTACTACTAAGAATGTGCAGGTACTTGGCTGGTTCTCTTGTTGTACGATACAAAATGTTTCTTTCAATCAACTCTCTTCCTGGCTATTGTAAAAGAATAATATATCTTTATATAGGAAGGGATGCACTTACATCTGGTTTAAAAATTTATATTATTACACCACTCTATAGTTCTCTGCATGATTATTATTTTTTAACCAATTGTTAGATTTTGTTTTATTAAAATGTTTCTTTCAATCAACTCTCTTCCTGGCTATTGTAAAAGAATAATATATCTTTATATAGGAAGGGATGCACTTACATCTGGTTTAAAGGTTTATATTATTACACCACTCAATAATTCTCTGCATGATTCTTATTTTTTAACCAATTGTTAGATTTTATTTTATTATTTTTAGTTTTATGACATTCATATTTATTTTTCTCTCCAAATTTTAACTTCACCGGAGATAAGGAAATACTCTATCCATATATTAGAATACTCAAATATTCCTTTTTTTTTGAAGAGTGAATAGTCTAATATTCAATAATATGTACCAATCTCTGATTGGCTAAAATTTTCAGCGTGGTGGTTGAAGGATGAGAAATAGATTTAATGGTCGTTTTGGCAAAATATAATTGTACAAAAGTTATTTGTGAGGTGTAAGAATTAGAAATTTTAAAGCTATCCCTCCCCTCTTTACATATACAACTTCTAATCAGTCACATATTTGATTGTTTATGGTAATGCAAGTCAGGCCCTGAGGACTCTCTTCAACATAGCTCATCGATTATACAATGTCTTGGGCCCCTCATGGGTTTTGGTATGTCGTATTTTTTGAATCTGAATGATTGTTGGTGAAATTTATTCCTAAAAAGTGATACTTTTTAATATTATAGGTATTGGAGACTCTAGCCGCTCTTGACCGAGCAATCCATTCTCCACATGCAACAACACAGGTAATCTTGGGGTGATAAATTTTAAAAAATTGATTCGACAGTCGCAAATTCATTTACATTTGTTAGTCAATAGACGTTCCTCTACTTTTTTGCAAGATTCCTGTGAGGTAGGGAGTTGATCCACACTTGTATCTGTTAGGGATTCATATAAATATAGAATCATTAGTCTTGAGACATATGCTCATTTATTTCTGCATTATCTTATTGCTTGGGGATTGTGGAGCTGTCTCTTTAGAGTGCTAGGAGAGGAGTAGGTGTATCTTGCTACGGTGGAAGATATGTTATTAATTCATTTTAGAGAATTTAGAAGTAAGAGAGATGCCAAAATTTTATAGAAGTGTGCCTTCTTTTCTATCTTGTGGGGAATTTGGAATGAACGTAATGCTAGGTTGTTTAGTGAAAGTTACTTATCCTTATAGCTATTGAATTATAGAGTTATTTTTCTTGCGTCTCTTTGGGCTTCTGCTATGGCGGCTTTTAGAGGTATCTCTGTTACGAATTTATGTGGAGATTGGAGGGCTGTACTTTTTCAAGTGCTTTCTTGTTTTTGATCTTTTAGTATGCTGAGGGTGGACTTCTTGTCCCCCATTTATTGTTTTATTTCTTCTCTATTAATAAAATTTCTTCTTTTATCAATTTTTTTTTGTCTTGAGCAGAAGTTATAGCATGGTATTACGGCGTACATTAATATTAATCTGTTTGAAGCGCGGCTGGATATCATCACTCATATAAGTTTATCTAGAATTCTAGATTCTGGATGCAAGTAACACTGATATTGTTCTGGTAGAGTTAATATCTGATTCCTCCTGTCCCTATAATGGAATTTCAACCCAACTAAAATACAAAATTTCATGGACTGGTGGAACAACTTGGTCAATTCTTGTTCAGACCATACCCACTATGATCCAGCCGTTGTCTTTGGCAGTTTCAACTCTAGGTACTGTTTATTCTGGCTGTGAAAATAGTCTTTTTGCCTTCAGGGTTCTTTTGCTCTACTTTTTGCAGCTCGCTTTGCCTCTCCTGTGCACCCTATTCTTGGAAGTTCTCACTCTACTAGCTTCTATCTAAAGTTAGGAAGTGCTTTTTCTCCTTTGGCATGGTTTTTTTTGTCTCCACTAGCCATTTCCTAAGCCACATACCTCAACATTGTGTACTAGTTATAATTCCAGATGTTAAGAAGCTTGCTAAAGCGTTACATATTTGGAAGTACATCAACAGTCGTTGGACTGATGGAAAGTGTCCATTCACATCCTCTAACTAATTTGGAGTATTTGTGAATTATTTATAATCTTAGAATTAATAAGGAGAATGAGGTGCTGCGCTAGAAGGATGCTAAGAGTCTCATCATATTTGTGAAATTCTTTCTATTCCACAATGATCAGAAGGAAGATTTAAGCCATTCATTCAGTGCTCAGCTTCAAACATGGGCTCTCTTTCTCTCTCTGACAGATCAATTATCTAACACCTTTAAAATTTTCTTTCATTTTTATAAAACAATCCCTTAGCCTTTCATGTGGTATATGCTTTTCAAGTGAAAGAAGGTTAATGGAGCTAAATTTTTTAAAAGCAAATATTACTGCGCAGATTGTCAACATACATCTTTAATATACTTTGGGGAAGTTTTGTAAATTAGTTTGATGTTCATGGTGTAAAAACACAATGTTCTGGATAATCTTCTTATTTACATCTCCCTGATTAAATTTTTTGTTAGATTCACTGCACGTCTTGTTTCACAAAGTAGAAAATGATTAAATAATGTCAATGCAAAAGAAACTCATGCTTTTGGAATATGGCCTTACAACTTGAGTTGGAGGTTTGTTTAATGATGTTTCCAAAGAATTGTTCGCCATATGAGTTCTTGCTAGTTTGTATTAAATTTCCCTTTTCAATTTTTTTCTGAGTTGTCTATAATCATGAAGGAGGTCTCTGCATCTGGTGTAAAACTTACTAGAGAACCATCCGGTCAATACAGTGATTTCAACATTCTCTCATCTTTAAACTCGCAGGTGAGTTGTTCTCTTTCTCTCTCTTGTTATTAGTTTTCTTTTGTTCTCTTCAACTTTGTACCCTGCTTGTCTCTAACATTTGCTTATCTACCACGAAGCTATTTGAGAGTTCCGCAATGATGCATGTATCTGCGGTTAAATCACTTCTGTCTGCACTACGTCAGTTGTCACATCAATGCATCGCTGGAACTTTAGGTGGCTTCGGACAAGGATCAAGTCAAAAAATTGGAAGCATCAGTTTTTCGGTGGAAAGAATGATTTCTATTCTTGTTAGTAATCTTCACAGTACGTATTAATCATCAGTTTCCTGATATGTGAATTTATTTTCTTTTCTTATATTTGTTTCCATTTTTTGCATCTACAGTCAAGTTGTAAGGTAAAATCTTTTTTTATCAAACTGTTCTAAGAGATTTATCTCCTGCTGCCTCCATATAGACTTTTTCTTTTTTGACATTCTTCTACTGAATAGTTTGAATTATGTATTTCTTGTCTGATTCAAGTCGGCAGTAACTCAGTTATTTAATCTTATAGTCGTACATTATAGGTAATTGCATATTTCTTTTTGGATATTGTATTGTGTTTCTATATCTTGTGGAGAATTTGATGTTAAAATTTACTTCTTTTTTTATTTTATTTTTACCCACAAGGAAAATTTTTTGTGAGGGGGCATAGGAGGAACAGCTGTGGCATTTTAGGAATGTTCTCCTAGTTATTACCACCACTATACTAATTGAAGACTACTCAGAATGAACTAAATAATGTAGGTCTAGGACTTAATGGAGTTTGCTCCATTTTTTCCTTTTCTATTTCTCCTACCAGGACCAAGAAATCATGAATTACTGCCTGAAATTCATGAAGTTCTGGAAAATTAAAAGTAGGACTAATATAGTGAAGCATCCCATGCAGTATATGTTTAGAATTGTTTTGTTTAAGCTACTCCAGCAGGAGCCATAGGATTATCTGTAGCCTGTTTCTTTGCGTTATGAATATCTTCCTTGTCAAATCAAAGTCTGTTAGCAGATTGTGAAGGTATTCATTGGAGGAAAATAAGAGATTTGTTTGTATGGTTATCTTTTGATGTTTAGCCCCTTGACTGCTTTCTTGTTGTCTTGTGATCTAAGATGTACATAAAGTTTGCTGTTGAAGTTGTCTATTTGGTGGTGATTTCTTGTGCCGGTTGGTGCCTTGGTAAGGAGTCTCTGAGAAGAAATTTGAACAATCTAAAGCTCCACTTGGGCTTGATGATATGTAATTTTGGTAGTCCTTCACTTTTTCCTCTCAGCCTGTTAGACTTTGGGGGCTAAAAAATTAAAAAAAAATTCACCCTCCTCTGCTACCCTGACTGCTTGCTTTCCTCTGTGTCGTCAGGTTTCTCTCCATTTTTTCTCTGATTAAATTTAATCTTACTTATGGGAGCTATTACTTAATTATGTTTTAACTTGGGTGTGTGTGTCTTGATTTCTTGACATGAAATGTTATATCAGATTGGGTTGGAGAAGGCCATTGCATGGTAACGTGGTAAAAAGATTCGCTGCCAACCATGAGTGTGGTTTCTAGAATAACTGCAACTACTTTCTGCAATAATATGGCACTTATATCTGTTGCTTTCCCCTCCCAAAATACCTAATTACGAGGGACCACACTAGACTGTCTTATATATCAGTTATATTGGCGTTTGGAAAATTGATATCTCATTCGTATAAAAATATACACACACATACATTTATCTACACTAATGAAAGATAATTTAAAGCAGAAGTGCAATTGGATTAGCATAGTAACATAAAAGTTTGCTGGTTATGCATAATTTTTTTTCTCCAAGTCTTCTGGTAGGGCATATAAGTTTTGTTCATACAGGACTCTTCATCTCAAAACACGTGGACATCAGATACACTATTTTGGCACTTAACCAGCATTAGTCAGTGTTCTGGTTTGGAGCTATAATGATGCTCAACTTTAAATGCTTATTACTAATATGTTTAGCCACGGATCTGGATTATTTGAAGTACTGTTACTATAGATTTTATTCATATAACATGTAACATTGACCTTGAATTAGCATTTTATGTCTGTTTTTATTTTGTATTTTCTGTCTTTAGAAAATTTATTTTGCATATCTACCATATTAATTCATGAACGTCACTGAAATATGCCTTAAGAATGTTCTTTGTGTGGAGCAGCTTTAAAATTTCAGTATGAAGTTACTTACCAAAAAAATATAAATAAAAAATTGCAATATGTAGTTTGGATGTGTTTATCATGTCATCTGTTGAACATGAATATGGGTATTTTCCTGATTAAATTTACCTTGAATTAGGGGTGGAGCCATTGTGGAACGAAGTTGTTGGCCATTTTCTTGAGGTGATGATATGTATCATCTACTATACTATGTGATGCTGCCACCATTTACGCTCATCTTGATATCAGAAGAATATTTTGCAGCTTGCTGATAGTTCAAATCAGCATTTACGAAATATGGCGCTTGACGCATTGGATAAATCAATTAGTGCTGTTTTAGGTTCAAATCAATTTCAGGAATATGCATCAGCGAAACCTCATCCCGCATCTGGAAATGTGAGAACATCTCATTTCATTTAGTTAACATGCCTAAAATATTTTTACGGTCATTTAATGTTGCTTCTCTTTGACACACATACTCTCTAGATAGAAACCATGTTTACAGAGTTGGGATCACTGGAGTGCGCTGTCATATCTCCATTAAGGGTCCTCTATTTTTCAACTCAAAGCATTGATGTTCGTGCTGGATCTCTGAAAATTCTACTGCATGTGTTAGAGGTGATTATTGCATCCTTGGACCATTGAAGGAAAAGCTTCTAACTTTGTTTATCAGTCGTAAAATTATCCCACCTTTCTTTTCTCAAATAACTTTTTTCTTCAGAGGCATGGAGAGAAATTGCGTTATAGCTGGACTAATATTCTTGAAATGTTAAGGTGAACCTTATAATAGTTTGTTTGCTTCCTGTTCCCTGTTCTGTTTGTTTAGTTAATCTTCCGTGGTTACTCTACCTTGCTAGGTCTGTAGCTGATGCGTCAGAGAAGGATCTGGTCACCCTTGGATTCCAGGTTAGTAAATCAAAGATGGGAATGAGATTTTAAATCATGTAAAAGTTTATTGAATATTGTATAATCAACTGCATAGGCACTCACACCCAGATGCACATCAAGTGGTTCCTTTTTTGCAAGTTGTAAGTTGGAATATATGTAACATATAATGCTATTTTAGAGGAAAATCATGTACGCACTTTATTTAGTGAAACCGTTATGCTCTATTGAGAAATCCTAACAAAATGTTGGGGAAAAAGTTAAAGAACACAAAATCCAAATTGGGAATGTAGCTGTCATGGTTCAAAGTTCCGGTAGCGGCCTATGTTTCGGTAGGTCATTTTTTGACTCGGTATCGGTTTCGGTTTCGGTTTCGGTTTCGGTTTCGGTATTGGGTTCGGGCGATATGCACAATTGCACTAGTTAGGAGTCTATATTTTCTTAAATAAAATTATGAACAAATCTAAATAATAAAGAACAACAAGATGGATCAAGTAAGTTCACAAAACAAACTATATAATATACATTGCACTATCCAAAGGATAAAACAGACATCTCGGAGACATGTCTAATGCTACATTGCATAAAAATTGCACATAAGCACAGTCCAAATGATAAAATGGACATCTCGCAAACGTGTCTAATGCTACATTGCATAAAAATTTAACAGTAAATTCTTAAGATATTTTCAAGTTATACTTAACTATGTATTATGTAGGTACATTTTTTTAATTAATATGTATATTATATATATATATATATATATATATATATATATCTAAGTAAAATGCTTATATATATATATTTATTTATTTATTTCTAAGGAAAATGTCTACAATTTTTTTAAGTTGTAGTTAACTTAAGTACTATATAGTTTGTATAACTATTTTTTCGCTAAGTAGTTTAAGTATGAATACTAGTTTTTTTTAATACTAATTTAGGTACTAGTTAACATGTATAAATTACATTTTTGTTTGTGTGGTGTTTCTTCCCTTCACGTCGAAATTTCTCTGCTATTTGGTCCGAAACTGTTCTACACTTCCGCTGCATTGATAGGCCCAAATTTCGCCGAAACATACCTTTACGTGAATAATTGCTGATTTTCGTATTCGTGTCAAGGTTTCAGTTTGGCAAGGGCCGAAACTGCTCTGATACGATGATAGTTTGGCCGATATGCTGAAACTTTGAACCATTACTAGCAGTCCATTACCATGTTCCGTGTCCACTAACCGAGCTGGTCGGCGTTTCCTGGAAAAATAATCTTCATAGAATATTAAGTAATACTAAAAAAATAAGGAATACTTGTAATCTTTTTATATTGAAATATTTCTCTTATAATGCAATTTAAAACTATATGTTTTGTAGAGTCATGATGTATGGCTGTCTCCAGAAATTTAGATATAGTAATTTTGCAAGTAAAATGACTTAAAGGAATAAACATCTGTTGTGAAATCAAATCAAAAGGATGATAAAAAGTAGGAGTGAAGTACCAGATAAATATATTCAGGACGCTGTGCTAGAATTTTATTAACATCAATGATATCGCTGAATGTGTTTTAAGACAGTAGGTGACTTATTTCATGCTTTGCTAAAGAAAGGGGTGGTATTTTGGTTTGGGAAAAAGAATTTAACTTTTGTGTTTCTTTTAGTATTTATTTATCTATTTAATTTTTCTGTGCACTGTTACACATCATCCTTTCCAATATAGAGACATGCATGGACTATGGTTTTGTAATTGCCCCTCGAATATTGTAACGGCTTCAGAACTATCTGAGCTCTGTGTAGAAAGATAATATTCTTCTAGCTGGATTAATAGCTTGATGTGTAGATTACTAGATTGACTGGCAGCTTTCAACTTGTACTTATGGTTTTATGTGCTCGTGCCAACTTCAATTTCGCCTCATAGTTCTTGAATTTCTTAAACTAAACACTTGATAAATTATTGTCTCTTTGAATTGCTTCAATAATCATGAGCTATAAGATTTCTTAGCTGCATTTTTTATTGTATCGTTGTCACTGGATTTGATTGTTATAAAAAACCCTTGTCATAGTTTACATCCTACAGTTTTCATGTTTAGTAGTCTGTAGCTAGATTTATGTAGTTCAGTAATGTTATTTTTGCAAAATTCAACTTTTTACTTCATTATTTATATTTAATTGGACATTACATTCTTTTCTTGTAGAGCCTACGTGTCATCATGAATGATGGACTATCAACTATACCTGCTGACTGCCTTCACGTGTGGGTTTTATGTTTAGCATTTTCTCTTTTTTACTTGTTATCTATTGCTTCATTGCTTTGTTTATCGCTTGACTAAATTGTTATTTTCAGGGTTGGAATCTTATACTTCTTAAGCACTGCATTCATTATCAATCAAGAAAATTAGGGATTAAATTAGTAGAATTATGTATATTGCTTCCACTCTGAGGGTGTTTATGGTTTTAAGAACGTATTGTTAAATGGATGCAAAATTGCAAATAAATATATGCATGCTTGTATGCTGATATATTTTTGAATTTACAACCATAAATTTATTTTCTTATTATTGCTTTACTTTTCCCAAATTCATGCATTTGGCTTTCTTGATTTTACAGATGTATTGATGTTACTGGGGCATACAGTGCTCAAAAGACTGAGTTGAATATAAGTTTGACCGCCATAGGACTTTTATGGACATCTACTGATTTCATTGCAAAGGGGCTTCTCTATGGGCCGATAGAGGAGGATATAGGTTTAGCTTGGAATTATTATTTCATCAGTTGTCTTTGAACTAGACTATAGAGGTTCACTTTTTTCTTCCGTATGAAAACTCTACAGGAATTCAGAATGTACAATCGACTAATAAGCAAAGCAATGGTGAGAAGGGGGAAGAGCAGACTCTCAACCTAGCTACTATTGTTGATCATGACAAGCTGTTATTTTCAGTTTTCTCGTTACTTCAAAATCTGGGAGCTGACGAGAGGCCAGAGGTATATTTGCTTGTCATAATACTGGATTTAGCTGTATTGTTTTATTAGAACTTTTTGATAGTGGAAACAAGTTCAATCTTTATTTGCCTTTTTTACTTATTTCGTTCATTCAGTCTGCAAAAGTGTCTTGTCAGTTTAATTGTAATGCAAAGCTCCTGTTCATGATATTATATTTTCTTGATCCACATACTTTGATTGTACATATTACATTTAATTTAACTTGAATTACAAGCTACCAGCCAAGATGAGCAAAGAAATAGATTGTTGATAGGTGATTTACCCTTATGGTGGTTAATTCAACTCACCCAGTAAAATGTTAAAAAGGTCTAATTGTTAAGGCATGGAAATTAGGGAAAGTGCTTTATTAATCATGGCTTTTGACAAATCTAATAACTACTAGTATGCACAAGTTAAAACTTCACTAAAATGCCCAAAACATATTCTAATGACATGATTTGGGGAATTGCATGATTCGGGGGATTGAAAGATATGGGGGAGATTACTAAGATATGATTGATTTACTTTCCAAATGTACTGCAGTTCTAAGCCTATATAAATACTATTTTATATTACATGATACATAATAGAAAAGAATCTTCCCTTCTCAATTTCTCCACATGATATTTGACCTAAGTTATCTTGTCAATCAATTTAAAGGTCTTCCTTCAGGCGCCATAGCTAGCGGCTAGTATCTTCTTTATTGTTTAACTTCATCTTAAAGAAAAATTAGGTGGTTAGAGTTTAGTCTCGTTCTTTTGTTGGAGTTGTAGTTTATTTTACTTTTTTTTTGTTTTCTGTCAAAAGTAGTTAATTTCTTGGGTGAAAATAAGTAAATGGGTTGTTGATTGGAGAGTAAGGATTTTCATGGAGCAGAGGTTTGAGGAAGGCGTGTGTTCTTCGATTTGTTGGGAGGCTTAAGAGTTCCATTATTGAGGAAGGCAAGGAGTCCATCGCTATTGTTGGAGACGAGTGTTCTTCGGTATTGCCTAGTGAGAACTGTAGAAACCCATTTTAGGGTAGAGAGAGGACAAAAAAATTGTGAATGAGAGGTTTATTTCTTTTTATTAGATTTCGCTATTTATTTGCAACAATTCCTACGATTTAGCTATTACAATCCCTACAATTAAGCTAATCACTACAATCAAGTTATAACAACCAATCCCTCTAATTTAACTACAATTATCCTTGAGAGTATCCCTATAATTTAGGTATAATTATCCTAAGAATATTCTATTTACATTCTAACACTGCCCCTTAAGTTGGTGCATATATATTTCGAATGCCCAACTTGACACATAACGGATGAATCATTTTTGCACTCAATCATTTAGTTAAGATGTCAGCCAATTGATATTCCTTCAATCCTTCTTGACGAAAGGGATTCAAATGAGATTATTAGTCAACTTCTCTGTTAATCTCATTGTATTTCGTTTTGTCATGTTGTACTGTATTATTTGCAATGCTAATGACCGCCTTATTATCACAAAATAATCTCGTTGGCTCTTTAGTTGCTATTCCCAAATCCTTTAATAACATAAGTAGCCAATTAGTTTGCATACACCTAATGCAATCGGTTGATATTCTGCCTCAACAATAGATCGAGCCACAACAGAATGTTTTTCGCTATGCCACGTGACAAGGTTGCCACTGACAAAAGAGCAATATCCGAAAGTAGGCTGTCTGTCATCTACAGAACCAACCCAATTTGCGTCCGAGAAGGCTTCAATATTCATGTGCACATGTCGTGAGAATAATGTCTTTACCAGGAGCGGATTTCAAATATCTCAGAATTTTGTAGACAGTATCCATATGGCAAACCCGTGGTTCATGTATATATTGACTTGCTACATGAACAACATAAGAAATGTCAGGTCTAGCGTGAGAAAGATATATCAATCGACCCACTAAGCATTGATATCTCTCCTTATCCACAATAGGTCCAGTACCACCTCTGAGATAATGATTTGCCTCAATAGGAGAATCAACAAATTTACACCCCCAACACGCCCGTCTCTGTCAATAAATCAAGAACATATTCTTTCGTTGTGATAGGAAGATGCTATTAGAAGATCCTGCAACCTCTATATCGAGAAAGTATTTCAAGGAATCAGATCTTTGATCTCAAACTCGTTAGCAAGTTTAGCCTTGAGATTGACCATCTCCTCTTTATTATTTTCAGTTACCATAATGTCATCAACATTAACAATGAGAACTGTAATATTACTAAATCCTGGTTTGACATAGTGTAAACCAAACCTTTTTATGGCTTTATATAAATTGTCAAACCATGCTTTAGGGGACTGCTTTAATCCATAGAGACTTCCGCAACTTGCAGACTTTTGCCTTAGTTGCCGATGAAGTAAAGCCCGACAAAACTTCCATGTATACCTCCTCTTCAAGATTGTCATGAAGAAATACATTCTTCACATCAAGTTGTTGAAGGCTCCATCCAAAATTTGTTGCACAAGAGATAATAGTACGAACAGAGTTTATCTTTGTCACCGGAGCGAATGTTTCCTGTAATCAATCCTATGAGTCTGAGTCTATTCTTTTACAACTAGCCTGACTTTAAGTCTCTAAATCGACCCATCTGACTTTTGTTTCAATGTATAATACCCATTTGCATCCAACTGGTCTTTTCCCATAGGGAAGAGAAACCAACTCCCACGTGTCATTTATTTTTCAAGGCATTCATTTCCCCTTTTCCCATAGGGAAGAGAAACCAACTCCCACGTGTCATTTATTTTTCAAGGCATTCATTTCCCCTACAATAGCTTTTCTCCATTTCTCATCTCTGATTGCTTCTCTCCACCCTTGTGGAACATATATATAGGACAACGGAGAGATAAATGAATGATACGAAGTGGATAGATTATTATAGGACACAAAGATAGAAATAGGATGTTGAGTAGTTGATCTAACTCATTTTCTTAGTGCAATAGGAAGATCAATATCAGAATTAGAACTATTATTAGGGATATTAGAATTATTACCATCAGAATCCATAGGGTCCGGAGAAACATCAACAGAAGGTCTTGGACTAGTACTAGGACTAGGATCGGAGCAGGGCTGTTGTGGAGGCACAAAAGGTATCTTGTCGAACTTGTCCTTGTCTCTGCGGGAATAGGTCTTTCGCTCATGTCTATTCAATCTATCATATGACTCCCCTTAAGAAGAATTATCAATGGCTATAGGAGAAATGATAGTAGAAGAGGGATGAACAACAGAACTAGGCTCAAGGCACATCAACTAGGCTCTGTTAGAATGTAAACAGAATATTCTCCGGATAATTATAGATAAATTATAAGGGTACTCCTAGGATAAATATAGTTAAATTAGAGGGATTGATTATAATAACTTGAATGCAGTGATTAGCTTAATTGTAGGGATTGTAGTGCTTGATTGTAGGAATTGTTGCAACTTATTTTGCACTATAAATAGAGAAAACTAATGAGAAGGAATAAACCTCTCATTCATAAATTTTATGTCCTTTATCTCTACCCTAAAATGGGTTTTAATATGGAATCAAAGTATGCTATTCTTGGGCCTAATTAAACATTTCTTCATGGCCTTCATTTTTACCCATTTGCACCACACTTTTTATGGATCAAAGTTACCCATTTATTAACTAGTAGCAACTTCTCAATTAGGCCAACAAGTTGCATGTAGTTTACTAGCTCTTCAAAGGCCATAGTGTCATTTCTTCTCTGGGCTTGCTTATCTTGTGTGGGTCTCATATTTTATCAGGTCCACGTGCAACACTCAATAATTCGGGTTACACATGAGGGAGAGTGAGTTATATCTTGTCCCACATCGAATAGCTTGAGAAAATATGTCCAATATATAATGACTTGGGTCAACTTTTCTCATTGCCAAGTGGTTTTGAGTTAGAGACCCTAATTTCTTTGTATGATAGACTTGGGTCCATCTTATAAATCTATAAAAGCCTATTTTCCCCAATTCTGACGACTTTACCAGCTTAATTTGAATTTGATATACAGTATTTTCTCCTTCTCTCCGATTTCTTTCTTTCCTGCAAGATCCTAGTAGCAATGGCGGCCCAAGATTCTGACAACTCCATCCCTATTCTTGCCGTTCCGATTTCCGTCACTCCTCCCGGTCACAACCTTACTGAGTCGGTTCCAAACCCCAACCCCCAAATCATGGATGGCCCCGCCGGGAACTCTTCAAACCCCCTACCCAACCCCTCAGAGTTTTTTGAGAGTGAAGAACAATACCCTCACGCCAATACTCCCTCTATTGTCACCGAGATCGAGCTGCGTGCCATCAGAAGTCGGTATCAGATTCCGGACACCCATCTGGTGAGGGCTCCGGCACCGCACGAACGGATGTACCAACGACCGGACGGGTGGACTGCCGTACCGGTAACTGTTCTAGAGAAGGGAGTTAGATTCCCTCTTCACTCCTTCCTTGTTACTCTCCTGGGATTTATCGGGGTGGGATTCGCCCAACTGGTGCCTAATTCATACATCCACATCCTGTCCTTCATAGCGTTCTGTTATGAGTTGGGGATACCCCCCACAGTTGATTCTTTTTTTACTCTCTTCTCTGCTGGGAAGTCTCGGGAACGAGGCTTCAAAGTGCTGAGCAAACAGTCCCCCAAGCCCAACGCTAAGTTCGAGAAGCGACCTTTGATGGATACTCCTTCGAGCAACAGGGGGTGGCACAGAGAATGGTTTTTCGTGAAGGGGCCTGAAATCCCGTCTATCCCGGAATGGATCACCTCCGAGCGGATTTCTGCGGACTTCGGGGACATTCCAGAGGAGCGTGTCAAAGAAATGACGAGCATTCTCAAAAAGATTCCCCTGAAGGAGTGGAGCTTCGGACTCCTGAGCAAGCAAGCATGGTTATATGACCATAAACTGTCTTTGATAAAACCAACATCGATCGACCGAAGAGAATTGGATAAATTCCTTTCGGGTAAATCATCATCATCCCCCACCGACATCCCACAGGAAGAACTTCCGGCTTGGGAAGCCCATAACGCGGAAGTCTTCCATGGATCGGAAACTGCGGAGGAACCTAGCCGACCTCGACAGAAAAAGAGGGCAGTTCGGAAAGTCCGGTTAAATCCTCAAGGATCTCAATCAGCTTCTGCAGCGAGTTTGATTGACATGCCTGCGAACGAGCTAATGCAAGCTCTTCGGATTAAAAAGAGGAAGACCAAGGTGACTCCTCTGTCCGCTGATGAGCTTCGGGTTCCTCCTCCTGCAGTCGATCCGCTTATCATTATTCATGTGGAGATTCACGTTTCCGAAGACGAGCTCGAAAACCCAACCGAGTCCCCACTTCTGTCTCGTAAAAGGAAACAACCTTCCGAGGATCAACCACCACCGCCCCCCGAACCATCAGTGCCTTCTCCGAAAAGATCTTCCCCCTCCGCCTTCAGGCGAGAAGCTGCATCTTCTCCCACTGTGTGGCCGGAGTTTAATGCCAACTTCCCCTTCCAGCTGTTCGAATCCTTTGTCCGGGAAACTGACGACCATCGGTTCGGAAATAGCTCAATCAAGGACTTAATCGAAGAAGACATGAGTTACCAGGCTAAGGTGAGTTGGTTCAGTTTGAAATATTTGAAAATTATTTGTTTCTTCTAATAATTTACCGGCTATCTTTGAATGTCTGTAGGCCAATGCTGTCTTCGGGAGGCTTCTTCCCCGATACAAAGAGTCCGAAGCCGAAGAAGATGCAGCCAGGCGAGAGAAGGCTACTCTGGCGTCGGCTCTGGAGAGAGAGAGAAGGGCCCATGGTACCACTCTCTTCAGTAACGAATGCCTCCAGAAGGATGTAAATAACTTGAAAGAGAAACTGGAGACAGCCGAGGCCACCCACCAAATAACCGTTTCTGCGAACATAGATCTGGTTCGTCGAAACGAGATCCTTGTTGAGAAGAACGAAACGATGGTGAAGACCAGCAAGAGCCTGGCGGTGCAAGTACATGATCTTGAAGCTAGGGATTTGAGGCATCTGAAGGAGCGGGCAAAGCTCGAAGAGGAGCTTCGAGAACTTCGGGCTCTGAGAGATTTGGGCCCTCCTTTGACCGAAGATCTTCGGAGAGAAGTTCAACAAGAATATCGGAAATCAGCTGAGTTGAACGAGGAGATTGTCCAAATGTTCTCGGACGGATACGACGAATGTCGAAGCAAAGACAAGGCAAAACTTGTTACTGCCAAGGTCGATCCGACCGTTCTCGACTCTTCGGAAGACGAAGCTGATTCCTGAGGATGATTCTCTTTTCCCTTAGCTGTAGGATTCTTGCAAAGCTTTCCATCGTTTTGTAAACAGTATTATGTAAATAAAATATCAACATTATTCCTTATGACTTCGGTGTGTTTACTGTTTATCAATAATTCAATATCGATTCAACCTTAAAAAATGTACAAGCTCCTTCATGGTCTTAACTTAAACTGTTAATCAACAACTAGGCAAGTCGTATAACAGATAAAATAAAGTTAAAGAATGTGGCCTTCCGAACTCAACACTTAGGAAAATTTAAGTAATAATAGCAAAGTAAAGGAATACTTATTCGTTACCAAAGTGTGAGGTAGATGCCGTGAGGGGCCTGACAAAGTCTGAATGACGACACTTGCCTACTACGAAGGGCCTGACAAGGTCTAAAGGTCGACAATTGCCTACCACGCAGGGTCTGACAATGTCTTAAGGATAACGCTTGCCTACCACGAAGGGCCTGACAAGGTCTAAAGGTCGACAATTGCCTACCACGCAGGGTCTGACAAAGTCATAAGGACCACCTGCCGATGAGGCTACCATCGAATGGTCAGCGAGTCCGCCCGAACCTCCTTACACCGATGACGTTCGCCTACCACGCAGGGCCTGACGAAGTCATAAGGACCGCCTGCCGATGAGGCTACCATCGAATGGTCAGCGAGTCCGCCCGAACCTCCTTACACCGATGACAATAACAGCAGCGAAGACAAGACTTGTTTGGGAAAAAGGAAATTTTTATTGATGACGACTTGAAAACATTTACAGACTTCCGGTGTACTGACATTGTAGCTACTGAAAATACTTTCGAAGCCTGCCTGCATGCCAAGTATTTTTGATCTCTGATCCGTCCAAGGCTCTCAACCGATAAGTCCCCGGCTTCGGTACTTCTATGACTTCATACGACCCTTCCCAATTCGGCATCAGCTTTCCTAAATTCTGGGGTGTAGATGTTTCGGCTTCTCTGAGAACGAAATCCCCTACTTCGAACCTGCGAAGCTTTACCCCTTTGTTATAATGCTTAGCTACTCTTCGCTGATAGGCTGCAAGTTTGACCAAGGCTGTTTCTCTGACTTCTTCAAGTAAATCAAGATTGGCTTTCAGCCCTTCATCATTGTATATTTCTCTGAACTGACTAACTCGAAGACTTGGAGATCCAATTTCAACTGGGACTAAGACATCGGTACCGTAGGCCAGTCTGAAAGGTAAATCCCCTGTTGTGGTCCTCGGAGTAGTTCGATAGGCCCATAACACGCTGAGCAGCTCTTCTGGCATCTTCCTTTAGCTTCGTCCAATCTGCGCTTGATTCCGTTCAACAGCGTTTTGTTGGTCACTTCGACTTGTCCATTAGACTGAGGATGAGCTACCGAAGTCTTTCTGTGTTGGACCCCCAGTTCTTTCAAAAATGCTTCGAATTTCGATCCCACAAACTGACGTCCATTGTCCGAAATTACCACCTTAGGAATTCCGAACCGAAATACTACCGACTCCTTGATGAACTTTAAGCATTCCTGTTCTGTTATTAACCTAAGTGGTTTCGCTTCTACCCACTTGGTCATGTAGTCGATGACAACTATAACAAAACTGACCTGACCTTTTGCTTTCGGTAGTGGACCTAGAATATCAACCCCCCAGACAGCAAAGGGTATGGGAGATAAGATCTAGTATAACTCTTCTGGTGGCTGATGTGGGATCGGGCTGTTGAGCTGACACTTCTCGCACTTCTTGACGTATTCAGTCGCTTCCTTGAAGATGGTAGGCCAGTAGTATCCCTGCCGAAGTACTTTGTATGCTAATGACTTAGCAGCCATATGGTCGCCACAGATGCCCTCGTGAACCTCTCGAAGAGCATATTCAGCTTCGGACGGAGTCAAGCACTTTAACAGGGGGGACGAGAAAGCCCTTCGGAACAGATCCCCATCTACCAGAACGAAATTAGCACTCTTGTATTTGATTTTCTTGGCCAACATCTGATCCGAAGGTAAAACGCCATCTGCCAGATACTCCAGATATGGGGTTAACCAGCAGTTGGTTCGGTCAACGCACATTACCGATTCATGATGAACAGTAGGATGTTGCAAAATTTTCAAGTAAACTGACCCCTCGAAAACGTTAACATCCGTAGTGGCTAATTTGGAGAGTGCATCGGCAATGGAATTGTCGTTACGTTCGACCCCCTGAAATTCGTAGAAATGGAAATACTGAAGCCGTTCTTTCATTTCCGCCAAATACTTGATCATTCTGTGACCTCGAGCTTCGTATTCCCCGGAGACTTGTTTAACGACTAACTGAGAGTCGCTGAAGATAATTATTCTTTGCACTTCGAGACTCTTAGCTAGTCGCAATCCTGCCAACACTGCCTCGTACTCCGCTTCATTGTTCGTCGCTTTAAACTGAAATCTGATGGCCTGCTGCACCTTAAATCCCTCTGGGCTGGTCAGAATAATTCCTGCTCCGCTGACGTCCGCGGTAGAAGACCCATCTGCATACAGTGTCTACGAACTCTGCCCCTGCTGAAGAACCGCAACTATGCTGTTAGATCCTCCAGCTTCTGCTACATCTTCATCAGCTTCAGAAAACGAACACTCGACCACAAAATCAGCCAAGGCCTGCCCCTTGATGGCAGTTCGGGGATGATATTCAACGAAGAACTAAGACAGCTCCATCGTCCATGCAGCTAATCTCCCCGATACCTCAGGTTTGCCCATAATTTTCTTCAAAGGCTGATCTGTGTAGACTATTACCAACCTACCCTAGAAGTACTGCCTAAGCTTCCGACTAACAGTTATTAAAGTAAAAGCAAATTTTTCAATGTTTGGGTACCTTGTTTCAGCATCCCGAAGGACATGGCTTACATAATAAACCGGGTGCTGCTTACCCCCAACTTCTCGCACCAAAACTGCTCCCACTGCCAACGAACTAGCTGCTAAGTACAAATACAACGGCTCAGCGGGAGCGAGCTTCACCAACAAAGGCGCCGAAGATAAGTAGGACTTGATGCTCTGAAAGGCGTCTTCGCATTCCGAAGTCCATTGGAACGTCTTGGCATTCTTCGGCCCTTTCAACGTGTCAAAAAACGGCAAACACCTTTCTGCCGACTTGGACATAAACCTCCTCAACGCTGCAATCCTTCCAGTCAGACGCTGAACATCTTTAAATGACTGAGGAGTCTTCATGCTCAGGATCGCTTGAATCTTTTCTGGATTGGCTTCAATTCCCCTCTGACTGACCAGATAACCCAGAAATTTGCCAGCTCCTAATCCGAAGGTGCACTTGGTAGGATTCAGTCTCAGCTTGTGATGACGGACTGTCTGAAAGCATTCCTCCAGGTCATCCAGATGCTTGTGCACTAACATGCTCTTAACAATCATGTCATCCACATAGACTTCCATATTCTTGCCCAACTGACGACTGAAGACATAGTTCATCATCCTCTGGTAAGTGGCCCCGGCATTGATGAGGCCGAAGGTCATTTTCTTGTAGGCATATACCGAACGATGCGTAATGAACGCTGTCTTCGATATATCCTCTTTGCACATGGAGATTTGATGATAGCCAGAGAATGCATCCATGAAGCTTAACAAGGCGTACCCCGAAGTTGCATCGATGAGCTGATCAATGTGGGGTAATGGATAGAAATCCTTCGGACAAGCTTTATTCAGGTCTGTATAATCGATGCAGACCCGCCATTTACCGTTCTGCTTCTGGACCAGCACCACATTCGCCATCCACTGTGGATAATCGATCTCGAAGATGAAGTCAGCAGCTAGCAGCTTCGCAATCTCTTCATCGATG
Organism: Panax notoginseng; assembly: GCA_016801055.1. NCBI lineage: Eukaryota > Viridiplantae > Streptophyta > Magnoliopsida > Apiales > Araliaceae > Panax > Panax notoginseng. Next base: position 77,441,166 of record CM029019.1, read on the forward strand.
ATTCTCTGGCGCTCGGGCGCGAAGATCCTCCTCTTTTGCCGAACTGGCTTCTTCGACGGGTCCACTTCTAGCCGATGCTCTGCGATATCCCTACTCACCCCCGGCATATCTCGAGGCTCCCAGGCGAAGATGTCAGTATAGCACTGCAGGAGTTCAATGAGGTTCTTTCTGAGAGGTTCTGGTTGACCTGAACCTATTTTCACCGTCTTCTCCGACTTGCCCGGGACGAGCTCTACTTCTTCTGTTTCTCCGGCTGGCATGACCAACGGTTCTGAGCTGCTTTCCGTGAAGGGTTCGATCTCTATTGCCATGGTCTGTTTTTGTTTCGACACCCCTACTCCCGAAATGATCATGACATTTCTATAACATCTTCTGGCCAGATCCAGATCTCCTTTTACCTCCCCAACCCCATGAGCCGTAGGAAATTTGATTTTGAAATGAGGGATAGCGGTTACAGCTTGCAAAGCAGTTAAAGTGGGTCTCCCCAAAATAGCATTATAAGCAGAATCTACATTCACAACGTAAAATTTGCAAATAATTTCTACCTGTTGGGGGGCGGTTCCGAAGATAACCGGCAGTTCAATGGTTCCAACCACTTTGACCGGATCGTTGCTGAAACCATAGAGAGGGGCCTCCTGTCCGATTTCCATCTTCTGCCCATCAAAATGCATCCTCTGATAAGCATGAGCATATAAGATATCCACAGAAGACCAGTTATCGATCATCATGCGCTTCATGTCCACCGAACCCACTTGTGCCGTCACGACCAATGATCCCTCATGTGGTTCGATGGTTTTCGAAGGGTAATCCTCATCGATAAAGGAAATTACCGTACCCGGGAATGGTCTGTCAGTCTTCGGGAGGGTACCCGCCACTGACATGACCGAATCCAGATAGCTTCGGCGCTTCTTCCCAACAAGCTTACCCGAAGTCCCCCCTGTGATGACATCTATCACTTGCCTTGCGGGTTGTTCAGGAGCGGGGAACACTTGCTGAACTGGTTGGGCTGCCTGAACGGGTCCTCTATTCTGCTGCTGGTTCGTCCGGGCAGCTACATAATGAACTAAAGCCCCGTCTTGCACCTTCCTCAATAAAATCCTTCAGACTAGCACAGTCGTTCGTATCGTGACCTGAGGCTTGGTGATAGTCACAATACTTACGAGAATTCCCTTTCCCGGGCTTAAAGTTATCTCGAGGTGGCTCGAAAATAGGTTGATTCTTGATCTGCTCCAAGATAACAGCCCTCTCGGCGTTGAGTGCAGTATACGTCCTGTTTACCCTCTGAGCGGGAGCAGACGAGCGTTCTCCACCCTGTCTCCAATTATTGTTGTATTTCTTTGATCGGCCGTCATGACGACCTTTGTTTCCGTCATTCTTACTCTGGTCTTCCTCTGTTCTGTCCCGATCTGTCTCCTTTAGCCGATCCGAAGAGGGACGCTTGAGGCTATTCATGGCCTCCTCTACCACAATATAACCTTCTGCTTTGTCGAAGGCTTCGGCGAGACTCTTTGGGTGATGAAACATCAACTTCTTCACCAACTTTTCCGATTTGACCAGATCTAAACCATTCTGAAACAGTCCCACGGCCTGTAGATCGTTCAGGTCTGTCACTTGGCCGACTGCTTCACGGAATCGCTTTACATATTGGCCCAAAGACTCGTTCGAGTACTGCCGAACCTGAGCCAATGAGCCAGTTGGTTTCCCTCTTCTCCTGTTGCTCCCGAAGCGGGCGTGGAACTTATTGCACATATCTGCCCAAGATGAAATAGAATTCGAAGACAAAGACCCCATCCATTGTCTGGCATCCTTTCGGAGTGTGGTGACAAAAGTATGACACTTAGCAGCATCGCTAAAGTCGTAATAATCCATCAGTCGGTTGAACGCCTGACTATGGTCATAGAGATCTCCCGATCCGTCATAACTTTCAATATGAGGCAACTTCTTGGTGGGGTCAGCCTTTTCTTTCAGAATCTCCGCGGAAAAATGGGATGCCTTCTTTCCCGAAGTATCTTTTACTTTCTGTACTTTGGCAAGCTGCCTCCGAAGCTCCTTCACCTCTTTTACCAGATACTCCACGCCCTCGGGTTGGGACGATGCTTCTTTCTCCTGTGACTCCTCCATCTTCTGAGTGGACCGGTTTCTTACGATAGAACCCCCAACTTTCGAGGGGCTTTTATGACGATGATGGTCCACAGAGCGGGACGCCCTCAGTGGACTTTCGGGTGTGCGACCCCTAGATCTGCTTCGTCTCGGAACCCGGCTGCCGTGGCGGGAATGTGCGACAACGAGCGCCTTTTTAGCATTCTCCGGAGTACGATCCCTGGATCGACCTCTCCGTTCGCTTTGACCCTGCTCCCTAGAACCGACAGGGTGATGTGCCCTCCTTGATCTTTGAGGAGTAGGGCTTCTGGACCTTCTCCTTTCTCGAGGTTGACCCCGGGACTCATGCCCTGAATGGACAGGTTCTTTTCCACTCCGATGCCCACGTTCTTCTGATTGGACATAACTGGACGCTTCGTCCCTTAACTCTGCCATTCGAGATATCTGCTCAGCTATATCCTGCCGTTGCTTCAGCAATGCCTCCATGGCTCTATCAGCTTCGTCTGCCATCTTAGCCAAGCGGGCAATCTTTTCGTCTTGGTCATCCCGGTATCGAGTTCTAGGCGAGGTGCCTTCTACTCGTTTCCGGCCAAGACCGGACTCTTTCTCTGCTGTAAACACTAGCCTTCTTTTGGCTTTGCTCCCAGCCCTCAGACGAGAATCTCCATGCGATCGTTTGGACGCCGTGCTGGCATGAACACTTAGTGCAGGTCCCAAACGGTCCTTCACAGATACTCGCGGTATTGATTCACTGGCAGCCATCGGCTGCCCCTCAGGTGTAGGTGTCCTACTCTTCCCCATGAACACCGACGTAAAACGAACAAGGTTTGTGATTGAAAAATATTCAGGACACTAGAACTCAGCCCTCCTTCTAGCGCCAATGTTAACGCCAAGATCTTCTCCCACGTCCCAATCACGTAAGACGCTCTGATCCTGCACAGTTCAACAAGTCAGCACCAAAAGCTTGACGGCCTGACCGTCGGGGGATAGCTCCGGCGTGAGAGTCAGTACAGACGATCACAAGGTTAACAATGGAGGAAAATATTCACTAGTGTCTGAGTGTGTGAAAGTAATAATGTTGTGTGTAGTGTTTTGTTACCTCTTTTCCTTTTGTGATCCTTCCCCATACGTTCTCAAGACCCGGTTCACTGTGCCACCCACTATCTCCTGACACCTCCTCTCTACCCCGGTCATCTCAGCCGAAAGTGTACAGCTTATTTTCCTACCTGCTACCACTGTTACCTCCCGCCGACAATCGGAGTCCCATCCTCATTAATGCCATGCAGAAAGGTGGCAGACATAACAGTCAACTGCTGCCTTTTGTGATGATTACCGGTCAAAGATAGGATAAGTAACACCTTACGTAATGGGCCGATCCAATGACTAAGCCCAATAGTGTAGTCAAGTAGCGGGGCCCAATTCATTTGACCCAATCATGACCAAAGTGACAGCCCAAAGGACAAGCCTATTCGGCCTGGCCCAACATGAAAAGTATTATGGCCCAACACTAAGTTAGGGTTGGGTACCAACAACCTATTATGTTACATAAAACTTATTATTTCCAATACACCCAAATATTATAATGATAATTAATATTAAATGTTTATTTTCCAAAAAAATTAATTTTCTTCCATAATTCTTAAGATACACCTGTAATTAACTCACTATGTACTATAATGCCAAACAAGGCTCATTTATACAACGGGTTAAATACATTTTTGCCCACTCTACTCGACCTCGGTTTACAAATACATCACTTGACTGAATTTTTTTAACGTCAACTCATTGAACTATAATTTTTTTACAAAAATTGAAATTTCCGTCTAAAAGCGTTAAAAGTTAACGAAAAGTCTACATGGCAACGCTTACGTGTAATATAAGACCCATAGTGGATTTTTTTTTAATAATAATAACAAAATAACTTTAGTTTAATTTTTTTTGATTTTCAAACTTGAATTCTCTCTTTTTTTAAATAACAAATAATTAAATTAATAAAAAAATATAGATTAATTAATAAAAAAAAATATATTAATATATAATTTTTACAAATGTATTTATATAAAATTAATGAATACATATTTTTTTTTTAATTTTTATATATTTTAAGTTAACTTTAAAGATACAAAATTATCTATAATAATTCATCATCTTCTCCACTACAAAAGATTAACGATTGAAGTAGAAATTCCCAATATATACACTTGTAAAACGACCCGTCAACTTTAGTGGAAAGACATTTCAATAAAAATGTCGATTTGTTAGAAGCTTAAGTTATATATCATACTAAAAGATGTCTTTGTAGTTTGAATTTTTTTGTTTTTCATTTATATTTCTTAAACTGCAAATGTTGTCACTGCAATTCTTCTTATTCATATATATTTTTTTTAGTTACAAAACTCCCTTCATTCTCTTATATATTAGATGGTTATTTGAAATTGATATAAATAAACCTTTTGTTTTGTTCTTCCAATTTTTAAAATGATCTAACACCTTTGTCTTTGTAAGGGTTCATTTGAAAGTCCATAGCATAATATATTTTTGCCAATAAATTTTTCATCATCCTTTTTCATTTTGAACTTTCTAAAATAGTGCATTCTTGTTCAATTGTAACTTTTTTTAGTGAAAAAAGAAGCAAAAAAGTTAATACCTACTTTTGTTTACAAGTTGAAAGAGATGTTGGCTTACAAGGATTGGAGTGAATGATCCATGGATCCCCGTCCTATATAATCTCTTTGACAAACAAATATTTTAAATCATCATGTGTCTCACTTTATTCTATTTCTTTTCCTTAATTTCTCTCTATATTACAAATATAATATACACAATAACTAACTTTTTAAAATGTGTTACCTTCCACATTGGGCATAACTCATTATTCTAGTAAATTTGTTCTTATTCTATGCCTTGATGGGCCGAAATTTACTTTGAAAATACTTGGAAAGATATCCAAAGAGTATAGGGCAATAGATATGCTCAAATTATTGAAGAACAGTCTACTAAAGTCAAATTGCTAAATTGCATATTTAATGTTAATTTAGTTGCATAGTAATTGCGAAGCAATCCAAATTTTATTTTCCTGAGTACTTGGTGAAATTCATTTAGAGCTGTAGGATTTTATGGCTCTTACCTATGAAAGAGGGTCATGTAAGATAAAAAAGAGGCGTGCATGTTTAATGATTGGACCCTAATGGCCTGATTGAATCAAATTCTTCAAAAAAATTAAACGGGTACGAAGAAGTTTGGAAATTGGCCAAGTGTTAGGAATGCTCACCTAGGATCTGCAGCCCACAGGAGGTCCTCCAATGATGTTATCTTACCTCATTTCGAACCTCTGACGAGACGACAAATAAAGAACAAAACAACAAGAAATTGGTCAAGTGCAAGGGATTGGCCTGCTTATGGTGCAACCCTTGGAAATTTTGTCTAGTGATATTTTCTTGCTTTAGTTTGAACCTCCAATGAGATTTTGAGCAAACAATATCAAAACTAGTAATTGGCTAAGTTTGAAAAATGGTCGTTTAGGGTTTGGACACCTTAGGGTTCAACCATCTTAGGGTTTGGCCATTCTTTGGGCCCTCCCTTGCTCTCCAATTGTGATGACAATTCCTTGCGGCCAAGAATGATGCAGAACAGATTTAGGGTGAAGGATTAATGGACAATAAACTAGGATTTAAACTCCATATTTAAACCACTAGGATCTCTCAAGTGTATCAACTCCACGTATCAACACCAAGATGAAAAAAATATTCCTCTACGGTAGGATACATCTATGGTATGAATTAAATAATTCACTTTAATATCAATAGTCTGTAGTCTAAAAGACTTATGAGGATTACATCACTATTAAAAGAGACTCAAATCCTAATATTACTTGGGGAATAATAAAATATTAAACAACTAAAATACATTTATTAATAATTCCTAATCACTAATTAATGTCCTAAATCCCCATTAATAAATAAAATACATAAATCACATCAACTACTTTTATATTAAATATAATAAAAACTCCAAATAATAAATATAAAAAATCTCTTCTTTGTTCTTGACTTGGAGTCCCCATCAATTCTCCTCTTGTTGGAAAAAACTCGACCTCAAGTTCTATAATATGAGAGAATAAGCAATGAACTCCTCTGCAACAGAAGAATATCTAGAAACACCTTTGACAACATCATCGCGCGGTATGACTCAAAATTTTTTTGAAAGAAAATTGATGAGAGCCTTGGTTTTGTATTCAAAGGTGCTAAAAAGAAGCTTTCTTGAACAACGAAATCAACGTCGTCAACTTGGATTGGATCAACTTCTCGAATCGTCCTTTCTTCGGTAATGAACCACTCAAAAGCAACGTTAGAGGTTTTCTCATTTTGTTCCTCATACTTATGTAGTTCAAACTTTTGGAACTTTAAGAATTTCCATGGACACGTCACAACTGTCTATAGCCCCAAAATTTGGAACATCCTTTTTTTCTTTGTCTTGCTCTGGTTGAAGATGTGCCCGCAAGTCAATAAGGCCATCTTTTATAGAAGATATGTCATCTTTTAATAAAGAGATGTGATCTTTTAAAGAGAACATATAGAAACCATATCATGTGTAGCCTTTCGAAGTTCTTTTGCTTTAACTTGTTGATATTTCCTTGCTTCAGCTTTTCTTTGTTCATCTTGATATCAACGTTGCAATTCACCATGGTATTCTTGTGCATCAACCATATCCCATCTAAACTCTTCCTGCTTGTGTTTCAAATATCTATGACCACATGCATTAATAAGGTAGTAAATTCGATCACTTTCATTGTCAAGAAACTAAATATACTCTTTTGCTTTGGCAATCAATTCTTTAGTGAGTTGAGACATTGGGTGTTTGGGACAATGACTCTGATACCAAAACTGATGCACGACATATTTAGGGTGATGGATTAATGGACAATGAATTAGGATTTAAACCCCACATTTAAACCACTGGATCTCTCAAGCGTATCACAATACCTCCACGTATCAACACCAAGATGGAAAAAATATATCTCTATGGTTGGATACATCTACGGTATGAATAAAATAATTCAATCCAATATCAATAGTCTGTAGTCTAAAAGACTTGTGAATACATCACTATTTAAAGAGACTCAAACCCTAATATTACTTTGGGAATAATAAAATACTAAACTACTAAAATACCTTTATTAATAATTCTTAATCACTAATTAATGTCCTAAATCTCCACTAATAAATAAAATACAACATCAACTACTTTTATATTAAACATAATAAAAACTCAAAATAATAAATATAAAAAATCTCTTCTTTATTCTTGACTTGGAGTCCCCATCAAAGAAATTAAGGAACAATCGGATGACTCAAAAAATGAGTTTGGAATGATATCCTGGAGTTCTGTGATTCTAGAGGGAGGAACTTTGTGATCATCACAAAATCTCAATTGTCGAATATAATGGAGAAATGGACATACCACCAAGACGAGAAACCGAAATAAATATCGAGCCAAAGGGCCTCGGCCATTCCCTAGGGTTCGACCACCCTTCTGGGAGGCATCTCCTGTGGCTTTTATTTGCAATCCCCATAAATGGATCTTTTGGACATCCTTTATAACTGTTTCAGTCTCTCACGTCTGTGAGCAATCTATAACTTCCAATGTGAATATTGCAGAAGACAGTCTCCGCATTGTGCTTTGAGTGCATTTAGCAATAACTTCAATAATCCTAAATACATTTGGATCTCCAATTTCGAGAATCAGCTGGGAATTCCAACTCTAGTACTGTCAAACTTTTTTGTAGTGTGAAGTTTTAGATATATCAAATAAGAGGTCTAGTAAGTGGTACTATATACATTTTGAATACTTATTTGATTTTTTTGATGAAATATCCAACTCAAAACCAATTGGCAAGGAGTGAATTGTTTTCGAGGGTTATATGTGATGATTTTTAGGTTGAGATTGTGTTACACCAAACTATGGCCAAATTCAGAATTCAACAAAAATTAAAGATAAAGTGATAAACACAAGATTTAAGTGGAACACAAAAATTGGAAAAAAAAACTATGGGCAAGAAGCAAAAGATATCACTATATGAAAGTGTGAAGAGAACTCTCATCACAAAACTCGAAGACACCTAAATTGTCTCTTTCTATGATGTCGACTAATAACCGAGAAAGAAAAGAATATCTATATACTTGGGCTAAAATAAGTTATAATAAGCCCAAAAAACGTAATAGGTTCATACCAAGTAGGCTTTGCGCTCGCCCCCTCCCCCTCCCCCCTCCCTCCTCCCTCCTCCCTCCTCCCTCCTCCCTCCTCCCTCCGCTACTACTATTAGACCTCATCTTTCTTTTCTGTCGAGTTGCTACAAAATATTATTTGGGTTGGGTTCAAATGTCGGATGTCGAACTAGAATTCAATACACATATTGCTGGATGTGGGGCTTTATATCTCAACACATCCCCTCGTGTAGCGTAAACACGTGGAATATTTTAATTTGGTGACATGGAACATATGGACTTGCACATGAATGAAATTGCCTACTTTGGTACCATGTTGAATCATTCAAATTGAAACAATTGACATTTTGGCAATGGATGGAGAAGTCTCCCATGATTGTAGAGTGAATATTAATGTTTAGATTGTCAATTGTGGACTTTATATCTGAACAAATTCTGGTTAAAGTAGTTTAGCTTGGAGGAAATTATATGAGCTGATAATCATTTTGTTAAGCCCTTGTTTCGGTTTTCTGTTCTTTTAGTCACTTTTCAATATATTTGCCTACAGTGTATTAAAATACCAACATAGTGTCAAAACTAATCAGTCAAAAGGTGCAGTAAATTAAGTAATACATAAAATTGTTTATTTCGTTACGAGGCAAAATTATTTTTGACTGAATAAATTTTTTAGCTAGAAGATCATTCCATAAGTCTCTTGTGGTCTTATGATGTTTTTAACAAGCAATGCGGCTATAGTTTGTATGTGGTTTCTGATGCCACAATTACGACTTTCAACCTTTTTCCTCCATGTTTTCTTAGAAGAAATGTAGGCTACATTCAAAAAAATAAAATTCGGAAAACATCAATGATAAAGTAAGTATAAATTTATTATTGCTTTTACAATTATTGATATATGGAAGCCCCTCTAATATCACTAGCCCTATCAAATTTTAGGTTAGGAACTCAGCCGTTCGCACACTTTTCCAGACACTTGGAAGTCATGGGCAAAAGCTTTCTAAGAATATGTGGGAGGACTGTCTCTGGAACTATGTTTTCCCTACACTTGATCGCGCTTCACATATGGTGAGTTGAAATGAGTCTAGACTTATATAAGAGGTTGTGTCATACAAATTAATATTCTGCTATTAGGCTGCAACATCTTCAAAAGTTGAGTGGCAAGGCAAAGAACTTGGAACGCGCGGAGGAAAAGCAGTTCATATGCTTATACATCATAGGTACAGTTTCCTTCATAATGAACACTATTTCTCCTTTTCCCTTTGGTGCATGTGCATTATCTAATTACACTGGCTTTATTCTTGTTCAATGATCTGTAGTCGTAATACAGCTCAGAAGCAGTGGGATGAAACAATTGTGCTAGTGCTAGGTGGAATTTCACGAATATTACGTTCATTCTTTCCTTTTATTAGAACTTTAAACAACTTCTGGTCTGGTAAGTTCATGTTTTCAGTTTATTTAACTGCCACTATTTTTCATAATTCTTTCTGAAGAATTTGACTTCTAAATTTTTGGTGGTGCTTAATGGATACAGGATGGGAGTCTTTACTTCGTTTTGTTAAGAACAGCATTCTAAATGGTAATAAAGAGGTTGCTCTTGCAGCAATAAACTGTTTACAATCAACAGTGCTTTCGCATTCTCCAAAGGTAAACATTATATTTTCTGCTTCAATTGTCCATCCAAATTATATTAAGGGAATCTACAAGTCTCTTTTATAATGACTATAACAATAAGCATTAATTATTTGATTCTATCAGCAGACTAAACGAATAATTTAAATTATATAAGCTCCTCTTCTGAATAAACAAGTGTGTGAACCAGGGAAATCTGCCAATGCCATACCTTAAATCAGTACTCGATGTTTATGAGTTTGTTCTTCAAAAGTCAACGAACTACAACAATAATGCAGCGATAAAGGCGAAGCAGGAGATTATACATGGTCTTGGTAAATACATCAAAGAATATGATTAAAGTTTTGGTCTTCAGTGTATTAGTCCTTAATTGTTAGCTTAGATTTACACTCTGCATCTCCCTAATTAGCCCGTGGTCTTCACATTAGCATTTCTTTTTATATTAAAGTAGTGAAACTATATTTTGAGGTCTATAATGGTTTTCTGTTTTGCTTCAACTTTTACAGGTGAAATATATGTGCAAGCACAAAAACTTTTTGACAGTGGCATGTATACTCAGCTGCTGTCTGTCATAGACTCGGCAATCAAAGAAGCCAAGATTGCTAATCAGAACTTTGAAGCTGAATTTGTAAGTTACTTCTTTTATCTTTATTTTGTGATCCCCCCAACCCCAAAAAAAAAAGAAAAAAGAAAAACCTTTATTGTTTTTCTGTTTACTTATATTCGTAATTTAATGGTACGAACCATGAGATAAAGAGGGGGCTTGTGCATATCAAGCGAACTCATTGGAGCACGCGTGACCTGAACAAGTCAACCCGCATGTGATCTTCACTCAGGAAAACATGAAAGTTTGGCCAAGTCTGGAGGAGGCCTACTCCTGACTTCGACCAGAGCAGTGCCGAGGGTACCCCTGGCTTCAGCCAGGGTGGTGGCCGAGCCCTGCCTTGGCCACGTCTTAATTGGGCCAATTGGCCAAGCACCTCTCCCCTTTGCCCAAGGTTAGCCTCTTGATGATTATCCAGAAGATGCTCGGATTTAGGCCACACAGAACAAAAAAGCTGAAAATTGGCCAAGGCATACCTGGCTTCGGCCAAGGAATACCCTGGCTTCTGCCAAGGCATACCCTGGTTTCCGACAAGGCTTGGGCCGCAACCTACCTTGGCTTCGGCTATGGCCAGGCTAGTGCCTAGCTCCTTGACCTAGCCTAGTTCGTTGACCAGTGGGACCCACTATTCTTAACTACTTGGCACATAACCTACACATGATGTCATGATAAAATTCACATGCCCAACATGTGACTTGGGGATACCCACGCCTATAAATACCTTTCTTCCAATTGGAGAAAGGAATTTTGGACTTTTTGGCTAGCATTGACACCTAGGCTCTCTAAAGAGAGTTCTGCCCTTGCTACATGAGTGAAGCCTGCCTATTCTTCTCCTATCTCTTACTCACTCAGTACCATTTCCTTCATTGATTTCGCGATTCCTCAACACAACCCATCAAATCCCTAACCTGAATTTGAAAATATATGTTGTCTGACCTACAAATAGTAAAGGTACAAGTAGGAAAAGTAAAACAAAAATTATTGTGCTTGCATCATAAATTTATTAATCAGATTTTCATCTGTAGAACTGAGATGGCACTGGGGTGGGTATGGTTTGGGGACTTTATTCAAATCCACCCGGACACGAGATTCCAGCCCCTGCCCCTGGGGTAGAAGTTAGCCAACCTTGCCCACCCTCCATGCACAACGTCGACCCTGCTCCTCTGAACCCGACTTCATTTATGATATCTCGTGGAACTAAAATTGTACGTTTGATTCATATTCAACTGCACATAACACTAGCATATAAAATAAAAAGGTTATATATGTAACCCAAGTTAACATATTTCAAAGCCTAGGAAAATTTGAAATTGACTATAAATTTATTAGCATGTTAATTCTAATGTGTTTTAACAATAGGAAGGAGTCTGAGCTGTGGTCATCACACTTTTGGATGGGTTTAGCCTATTCCAAAGCTGACCCCGAATCGTATCTAATTTTTGACATCTTTCTCCAAAATCACCTGTAACCTGGTTAGTGCTCTCCCAAACCCTTTCCATTTGGGTCAGGGCATATTCCCCTCTTTATCTCAGAACTTAATTGATGGTTGTAATAAGTTGAATGAAATAAAGCCCAAAGATCCTTACCTCATAGCTGTTTGGGAATTTGGTACGTAGCGGAGGTAATCAATTACTATGTCCGTCCAGGTTATGTTGGTGAAAACCTCGATGGGTGCTTTTGGGGTTATTTGTTTTTCAGATTTACATAGGGGTTGGCGTGTTATCCTGGTTAAAAGGCTATGCTATTTTCCACTTTAGCAAACTTGGTGGATTTATCATTCCCTTTTTATTCTGTACTATCTATTGTTAAAAATTTATTCTTTTAGCATAAAAAGTTTCAAAACACCCTTATTACATTTTTCTGCTTGTTAGTTTCTTTGTATGAATAAGTGAAAGAAATTAGTAAACTACAATATTTATAAAAATTGAATTCTTAAATAGTGACTTTCTAGGACAGAATAAAGGGCAAATGTGACACTCTATAAGGGACATATGAATTACTTCCTTCGTTTCAAATTATAAGATATTGATTTTTAAAAGTCAATTTTAGACATTTTCTAGTTCAAAATTGAGATGATTTATTAAAAATTATGAAACAATAAATTTAAAACAAGAAGTAATTTTTATATAGTTTACAATATTAATAATTGTATTGACTAAAATTAATGAAATCTATGTTAATTTTGAGTTTGAAAATGTCTCAAGTCAATAATGATCTTATAATTTGGAATCAATGGAGTATTTGATATAATTGCAGATATTTTCACTGATACGGTAGGAATGTTTAGTAATAATATGGTGTTTGAAAATTGGGCAACCTAAAGGGGGGGAGGGTGTTAATTGAGTTTTCAAATAAGTTACTATTCAGAATACTTTTTGCAAAACCTTTGGTCACTTGGATATAAATTCAAGGAAACACAAACTGTAGCATAATTTAAGCAATATAAGATGTGTATATCCCCTTTTGTCCTTGGATCATGGAGAAGCTAGAATCACAGGGCATTCAGGTAACTCTCTAAGGAATCAAATTTAAACACTTTATGGATTATGATTAATCAACAAACACAAGATATATGGATTTTAAAAGAAGAGGGGGGAGGGAGGGCACGTGCGACATATTGTGGGTCGGCCCATTACAATTCAATGTTTTGATCAATCTTAAATTGGCACAAAACCAATGTTACCTTGGGTTGCGGCTTGTTTCGGTTTGTGCAACCGATATGGGAACATGGTATGCTACATATGCTAAAACGCGGTACGCTATGATAGCTTTATATGACTGCTTATAGTTGGGAATTCCCTTAAAATCTAAACAGTAGATTTTTGGTTGCGTCAACAAATTGGTTGTCTTACAAATAAGTTACAAATAAGTTAGTACAAATGTAATGTTTGGGCATCTAATGCTATGTTTGAATATTCATTATTTGTTCAATAATAGATAACAAAACGAAGCAATGGTTCAGTACGCTAAATTTGGTTATTGGTACGCAACAGTACCATGTTTGGGAACGCGAGTACCAATATGCGGTAGGTAATTAAGAGTATTTAGTAACTCTATTCAAAACTCTCTTCTTCTTCTTCTTTTTATTTTTTCCCCTCTTGCTTTCTTCATTGAAAACTCATTGCATTTTCTTGAGATTATGTTCATGTTCTCATCTTCACTGGAGTATCAATTATCATCACTTTTTGGTTTGGGGGTGGATAATCACCCTATGGACTCGCTGCATTCAATGGGTGCAGCAGCGGTGCTTGACAGCCCATTTTACTGGCTCACCAAGTGTGTGCTGCGTAGCCCTTCAGGTCCACCTACAGCATGTACTGATATAGGAGTTCTACACTGCTAAATATAAGAGAAAATTAGTTGCGCTTTTGAAGAGTTGATTGCACTAGGGATCCTAACACTAGGTTCCATCCTTGGTCATAGTTACTGCCGAAATGTTTCATTGAAATTGATATATTAGGAAGATATTTGAGATTCTGCACATATAAAATATATCGAGTTATAAAAACTTTTGAGTTTCAACTTATCAGAAAATAACAATAGAGTTTCCAATGTCAATTTGGTTCTTTCTGTAAAAAGGATAATAACTTTACAAGTCGTTGCTAATGGAGTTCAGTCTTAAAAAATTTCCTTCACCTGAAATGAATTAATAAAATGTAAAGATGCCAAACCTAGAACACTTTGGAATGCTTAATATTGTTAGATGCTACTGTTGATCCAGGAATAAATCATCAGTTCTGATATTCTGGTTTTATTTTCTTCAGGGACACGTTCCCCCAATGCAGCGAACAGTGTTAGAAATTTTGCCATTTTTAAGCCCACCAGAACTCCTTTCCTCGATGTGGTTTTTCTTCCTCCAGAAATTTTTGCAATATCTTCCAAGATCCGAATCCCAACAAAATGAGGAAGATGAGGCTGTGAAAGCAAACACTGGGGTCCATACTCCAGGTATTGAACTTGATACCTGAACTACATGATGTTTTCTACCTTACACAAACAAATTTGAATGTTCTTATCATGCTTGCAGACATTAAGAAGATGACTGAAGTCCCTAATGGAACTGCTTCTATTCCAAATAGATTACAAGATTCATCTCGGAACTCTGTGTCGACCATATCTACAGTTGAGGGCACCTCACATCATCTGTTCGCAGAAAAGCTTGTCCCTTTGCTGGTAGATCTTTTCTTACAGGCGCCAGCTGCAGAGAAGTATAATATGTTTCCTGATATTGTTCAAAGTCTGGGAAGGTGGGGTCTGCTCCATGGTTTGCACTATTTGTGCTCTGTGTAGATTTCATTAATTTTGTTTCAAATATGGATAAGTATGCTTAATGTCTGAGAAAACCTTTCAAAGTTGTATCTGTCCCCCCCCCCCCCCTCTTTTCAGGTTAATCAAGACAAGAGTTAAGCAATTCATAGTTAAATTCTATTGAAAACTAAAATAATCTAATCTTACCAGTGCTGATTGTCGTATTCATCATTATGCCCCTCAGTATATTGCATTAAAACATATTTTAAATGAGGACATGATACCCATCAACTTTTATGTTATAACTCTCTAGTAACACATACTTTATCCTTTGTCCTCATCCATTCATATGCTTTTAATTCAGTATATGTTATCATTCAAATTCCTCGTTACTGATGTGTACCATGATGGCTTGAGCAAAGCCATACCATGTTCGTCTTTCCTGTTTTCCACGACTTCATACTTATCTTGGTAGAATTTTAGTTAGACATCTCTATATTAGTAGTTCAATAACCATTTGGACCCCTCCAAAACATGAAATGGAATAAGTTCAGTTCTTTAACTTTTGACATGTTAACTGAATGAAAGAAGTTTTAAAAGTATGATCCTTCACACTTGTGAGTTATGATTTGACTTTGAACAGTCAAATAGAAAGGTTAGTGACCATGATCTGATTATGAATATGGATGATTAAGAATTAAATGATGCTTCCAAATATTCATTTGGCACAGAATGGATAAAGGCAGTAGTTCGTGTGCACATTGTTTTTTGTTGAACGGTGTTAGAGACTTTTTTCCATAGATAAGAACGGTGTTAGAGACTTTTTTCCATAGATAAGCCCCTTGCTTTTTTCATTTTACATATGTTTTTGTTCTTTGATGCAGGATAGCACCAATTTGCTTCTAGGTGGCAGTTCTGTGTTGTATAAAACTATAAATTGAATGCAGCGTTAGATCATTGATTGCATCATAGTAGGTTCTTCAACGGGAGTTTGTCATTAAATTCCTCTTTACCTTCTACAATTTTTTTGGACTAATTTTGCATTATTTGGGGATCTGAAACTGTTAGCTTTATTTATTTATTTATATTGCATAATGATTTATAACTTCTCTGTTGAATTGCTTTGTTATCTTTTATTAAGAATTTCTACTTCCCTCTGTCCCAAATTATTTGCAACTCTTTTTTTTAGAGTTTTTGATACGATTTTTAAGACGTGTCAAAAGTATATCTGATTATTATAGAACATCTAAATATGATTTTGGAATGTCTTAAAATCCATGCCACTCTCTCTGTAAACAAATTGCAAATAATGTGGAACCTAGGGAGTATTGTCTTTACATCGTTATATGGGGATCTGGAACCAATTAATTTTTTTATAATACATAGCTTCTTCTTTTGTAGATGCATGACAACAAGAAGAGACAGTCCTGATGGTGCACTTTGGCGGTCAGCTGTTGAAGGCTTCAACCGCATTTTGGTCGATGATATCAGCAAATTACCAAACTGTGGGCCTGAACTAACAGATAGTAGACCTGCAAGAATACGTATTTGGAAAGAAGTTGCAGATGTTTATGAGATATTTCTAGTCGGTTATTGTGGTCGTGCTATTCATTCTGAATCTCTCTCAGCGGCTTCACTTAAGGCTGATGAGTCACTTGAGATGAATATCTTAGACATTCTGGGGGACAGGATTCTTAAGTCACAGCTGGATGCACCTCTTGACGTAATATTTTTTTTTCCAACCTGAATATTGCTAGATATGCATAGTAGTGGGCTGAGTTCGACTTGGTGCCTGAATGGCAATAACTGGAACCAATTTTAAATTAGTTTATGTAGACACTACAGTAAGTAACACTATAATTGTACGTCTCTTGACAAAATATTAGTTTTAGTGTGATTATTAACTAGTGATGAGGAAAAGAAATTCAATAACTTGGTAACAGTAATCATATGATTAAAAAATATTCTACACTTAATCTTCCTATTAAAAAAAATGATGAAGAAAAAAATGGATTTATACTTAATCTTGTGTATTTAGCCTTGTTCCAATCTGTCCTGGAGGGTTTTATTCTTCTGCAGGAAATCTTAAGATATAAAGCAGAATCTAAGTTAGGACATCTTGTGTTCCCAGTTTATTGGTTTGTCTATTTCTGCCAACTTCCGAATACACCTGCTTTGCTTCATTATCTTCGTTGCTACATCAACATAATTTTCAAATAAATGGTTTTATACCCATTGTTCATGAACACATTTAGTTGCAAACTATTTTGATGTTGAGTATTCAGTACTTTTTGAATATTGATTTTTTCCTTTATGATAATTTACTGTTCAAGTTTATATTTTCAGATTTTGCAACGACTAATTACCACGCTGGACCGCTGTGCATCACGTACATGTTCTTTGCCTGTTGAGACCGTGGAACTTATGCCATTCCACTGTAGCAGGTTCTCCTCGACTTGCTTGCATAAGTTATTCGTGTTGAGCAGGTAATTATTTGTTTACAATGATTTAGTTTTCTACTACTGTTTTTTACAATATATATGTGGTTCACTGTAATGGTTCATTATGGAAATTGTTTTTGACTGAAATTTTCAGGTTAAATAGTTTTTCTTATCGTTCATGTTTGTTGCTTCATATGTATGACCTGCAAACTGATGTTGTTTGTTGTTGTGATTTAACTATGATATTGATGAAGGAAATAGAAAATTGTGTATATTATTAAGTGTTTAAATATCTTGATGAGCTCTTAGATAGCTACATCAACTCATTTTTGTTGTATAACAATGCTATGTATCATATCATATCCCCATCTCCAAACATCAATTTTAACATCACATGTACTTGGCAGTTTCTGTAAGAACATTTTTCAGTTGTATAAACCTCTGTTTAATTATTGATTAAATCTCTTCTTTATATTTATATTAAGTGCTGATTTGAAATCATGTTTTTCAGTTACAATTATGAAGCAAATGACTGGAATTCGACTCAATCTGAAGTTAGTAAAATTTCCATCATGATACTAATGACGAGATGTGAATACATATTAAAAAAATTTCTGACAGATGAGAATGATTTAGGTGTGTAGATTTTTTTCAATTTATTAATTTATTTTTAAGAACTTTCCAGTTTTGAGCTTTTTCTTTGACTAAGCTAAGTTTTGAACCATACAACTCTACTCTGCAGGTGAACGTCGTTTGCCTCAAGCAAGAGTGGAAGAAATTATCTTTGTCCTTCAAGAGTTGGCTCGCCTTGTAATTCATTCGGACACCGCGTCTGTTCTTCCTTTACATCCTTATTTGAAGGGAGGGTTCTTAGAGGAGAACAATGGAAAGCGACCACATTTGTTTGTTCTTTTTCCATCCTTCTGTGAGCTCGTTATATCAAGGTAAGATAATTTCATTTAAATGATAACTTGTTAGTAAAAAACTATATATATTTAATTAACACCGTGAGGGTGCGCATGGCTGATATATATTATCCCCTCATCTTTTTCTGAAGCTATTACTTCTTTCATAAAAGAAGTAATGGATGACATAAAATGGTTTTGATTTCAGTTTGAAGGCTATTGATTGTTAAATGCATGTTTAGTTGTACAACAGTAGGTGTGACGCCCCCAAATTGAGACACTCGTATCTCGAATTCGGTACATCATGTGCTAACTCTAATAATAAATCAAAATCTCACACAACGGAAAATAAAATAATTTACATTGTCATAACATAAATATTCTCGTCCCAAAGTCTCGTAACTGTTACTACAACATTTCAATAAATAAACTTAAACATAACTTAGTACCTCATAATATATAAGTCTTATTACAACATGATAATATTAAATTCTTAGCGCAAAGGAATAAAGTTATTCTGTAGCCTTGCCCTTGCCCTTGCCCTTGCCCTTGCCCTTGCCCTTTCCCTTGTCCTTGCCCGAGGGCTCACCACGTTCTGCCTTAACTGAAAGTTTTAAGGAAAGCAAGAATGAACAACAAATTTACCCGATATGTAATATAGCAATAAGGGTGAACACTTATAAGTTCAAATCTCAAGGATAAAACAGTGAATAATAGTTCAGGAATTATCAATAATTCTCAATAAGTGTCGCTATGGACTGAAAGATATCAACAAGTTTCAAAGAGTTAATCATTTCAAGATTCAGGAATAATGAACACTGAGCAGTCACTAGGGACTAAGAACTCTTGCTATAATTAACATTATTATACTAACAATCTAATAAAACGAGTACAACAGGTGATCAGCCTAAAGTACCCTACGTTATGCATAACGTTTAACATGCTAGTAGGTGTGCACGTCGGTTCCCCGACAGTTACATAATTCCCCTTCAATGAAGGTTGTTCATCTCAGCATATTTATAGGAGTCCACACCAAGTCAATTGGTTTGGATAGTTTTCTAACACTTGATAATTGTCTAGCTGAATCAATGGCTTGGACAACTTTTATAATGCATTTAGGAACGATAAATTCAATGCTTGCAACAATATCAAGAAATAAAATCAATTTTCGAATAGTAATAAATATTTGCTTGATTTAAATATGGTCGATATGGCAATAATTCGGATTTATACAATATGTAAAGTGAAAAGAGTTAGGGAACTTGCATTAAATATGAAAATCAAATGAAGTTAAAGAACTTGCTTCAAGCGTAGTTTACCAACTCTATAGTTTATCTACACTTTGAAATTCTATTATAACGTAGTTATGTATACAACATATTTATTAGTTACTCAACTCTATAAGTCAATAATCTCATACATGTTCGATCACATAAGTCAACAACATACATTTATTCCTATCTTAGTAACGTAAATGGAATGTCACATTAGTATACTATCACACCGCGTAGCTATATAATCACCACTTAACTTATAGAAAAGTATTAATAAAGTTTGTAAAATCTTTAGATTCTTGGTTTCTCATAGCCATTATGTGCTAGAACTCTTTAAACATCATGGTAATCATGTATTAAGACTGAAAGCAGTATAACATACATATTACAAGTTTACAGATTACAAACAAACCATCAGACCAAACTGCAGGAAGACGCAGTTGCGCCCTAGTTAGGCTTAGGGACGGCGCAGTTGCGCTGTCCCCTCGCCAGACCAGAGTTGAGCTTTGCTCTTCCTGGATCAGTCTCACTCTATGCTACATAGATATTAACACATAGCATATACGCATGTTATAGGGTCTTGCATGCTTTTAAGATTATCCTACGTTCATCTTTGTAATGTATGGTTTTAGTTTGGAATTTCTAATGAGTTGAGGCCAATTAAGGTCATGAAATCACAAAGACTGCTATGTTCACCATGTATCCACATAAGGTGGTCACATAATCTGTAATATGCATGCTCACAAGGGTCTTCATCATTTACGCATAGCTAGCATCATTTATTGCTTTAAAATATGTCTAAACTCATGTTTAACTAACTTTCATTGTGTTTATCAAAATGCGCTTACGTATGGGTTATGTGTGGTCACATAGAAAGTATTAATCATACATGCTCTCAGTTCAGAACGTACACAACATCATGCTCATGGTATTAGTTTACAACTCATCAAAGTTTTGCTTTTAAAAGTCATTTTAATCCAAGCTAAATTATTTTTAACACATACATATCACTTTGAATCACATTCCATGCATAGCTAGACCTTATACACACGCTCACAAAGTCAGAACTGAGACATTATTAGTTTCATCAAAGTTCATTTTTTTTTAAAACTCCGAGTCTCCTTTAGAACACGCATACTAAAGCAAGTTAAGGTACGCATGATGTGCAAAGGAACCTAGGTTCAGAAATCAGGTCTGTTTTCATACATGTCTAAGTTGTATTAGTATGTTAGAACTACCACATTACATCAGAAGTCAAGAATCAAGACTGGTGCACGGCGCAGCTGCGCGCGTGTTGAACTACAGGGAGCGCGCAGCTGCGCCCGTCCCTTGAGCTCAGAAGGATCTCTGCTTCTGCAGAACTCAGAACCAAACATGAATTTCCTTAATTTAATACATTTAAGCCAGCCACATTGCTTTCATATATGCATACAAACTTAGCTAACACATAGACATTAACTTACTATCCAATTTAACAAGAGATTTCATGAAATTCTAAAATTCTTCAATATCAAAGTAAGAACACTGATATGCTACCTTTGTGATATGAAAATGCTGATTTTTGCTTCCAAGCTCAAATAGCTCTCTAATTCAGCACCCTCACACTCTATAAGAACTTATCAGAAGATTTTGAGAAATGAATTGAGAAGGAAGAAGCTCCAATTTATAGAAAATGAATTACACAAACAATAGTTTTGCCCACTATTTCAAACCAACGGGAAGGAGAAGAAGATGATGGTTAATGGAGGTTTGGTAGCATAGTGCAAAACACTGTGAAGGCCACTCCCCATTCATTATTAGCTACAATGCTGAGTTTTGATTTTGCAATAAATAGGCTTAGGCCATTGGCCTATACACGTGAAGAAGAAAGTGACGGCGATTTTGGGACAAGGCTCTCAGTATTTGAAAAAAAAATGGCTATTATCTTAATTCCTTTTGGGTATACAAACACAATTTTAATGAGATACTATTAGAGCATTCACAACAGTTTTTCCAATAGACTCTCTATCTCCATATTTGAAGAATATATCAATAAATCAGTATCCAACAGTTTCCTTATCCTTATATAATTCTCTATTTTAATCCCTATATATGATTTGACTCCTCAGGGTGAGAGAATCAAAAAAGCGTTCCCTATTTATGTAAAATGACATTTCACACCCTATTTATTGCCATTTTATGTTGGTTAAAGGATCTTATCTCACTTAATTGCTGATTTGGTTATGCCTATCAAATTCACTCATTTTTATTTTTTAAACCTAGGATTTAGAGAATAAAGAGAACTATAAAAAAAATTAAAAATCACTCAAATTTTATTTTGATCATTTTTGTAAAAAATATTACTACTAATTATAAATTTTATTATTTTATAATTAAAATAATGTTTTAGTTCTCATAAACACATAATGATCGTTGCACATTTTTATTTCTAGCAATATCTATTTTTAAATTAAAATAATTGCAAATTTTAAATTCAAACAACAATTTCTTTTAAATAAAAAATAGTTACAACGTTCAAAACATAATTTGACTGTATGAACTTTAAACTTTTAAATTTTAAATTTCAAAATTTAATATTAAAGGAATCAATATAAGAAACCTGTTGGGTACATAGTGAAAATTGAATCTCTATCCTACAGAATGACCCAATAACACTGCAAAGTAGGGATAGAGATAAGGAAACTGTTATGAATGCTCTTACTACATTGTGATAAATTGGGGATAGATATATATACACATAATTATATAATCCATGTACATTAATGTAGTCCAATTAATATTTATGATAGGTATGAACACAATTTAATTGGGTACTAATAATCCAATATTTCCATAAAAGCTTATTATTGAAAGCTTATTATTGAAATAAATATTTAAATAGGACATTTATTTATTCTCATATATCAAAATACACATTTAATTGTCCTACCACATGATAAGGTCTCAAAAACTCATCTCAACAAATTATATAATTCACTTACTTTTACTATATAGTTTTGTATAGCATTATTCACATTTAAATGTCACACCTTATGCTATGTCAATGCATGAAGTAATTATATGGTACTACTACCTTCATGTTCCTATATCACATGGTGGTACATAACAACATTTAATAATAATGTTCACATTAATAATACTGGTACTTAGTTCACTATATCACTTATTCATTTCCTCTTTCATTAATATTAATAATTCATCTTTGTAACTCATGCATACAGTAGAGATTATTTTTCAAACTTTGCTACTGGCGCAGCTGCGCTAGTTTACAATACAGAAGAGGCGCAGCTGCGCCACTCTGGGAAAATCTCAGACTTGGTTACTGTAGAATTTAGTTTTAACCCTAAATTAGTTATTCTCTTCATTATTTTAATTAATAGCATACTTGTTTTATACATTGCCCCACTAGGCAATTATCATAAGCATCAAGTTAAGTTTTTCATCAATCTTACCACATTACCTTACTTGTCATATAGTTCTCAAACACGTAACTTAATTGAATAGAATTTCTATAACCCATGCCACAACAATATTTATGTATATTCAAATAAATATTCAACTTTTATTAATATAATTATTAATATTATTTATAAAATTCTCGGATATTACAGTAGGTACCCTCTTACACTATCGTTTTTCCTCATTTTGCATTTGTTTTAGCATTACTCATACTAGTTATAGTCTCATAGATGATATAATTTGATAGTCTTGATATGTCTTGCTACTGATTGTTAAGGGGATTGATACTTCTTTCTCCCTATTTAGGAATTCTTGTTTTTTTGGGTTTTCACAAATTTAAAGTCTGATTCGTTAATTTAACTACAGGTTCTGATGAGATTCGCAATACTAATGGCTGTCTTGTTATCACAAAATAACTGCATAGGTCTATTAGTTGTAACACCGAAATCTTCTATCAAGGTTCGAAGCCACATTAGTTCACATATACCAAAGGCAATAGCTCGATATTCCGCTACAACACTAGATTTTGCTACCACGGATTGTTTTTTACTATGCCAAGTAACAAGATTACCTCCAACAAATGAACAGTAACCTGATGTAGAACGACGATCCTCTATAGAGCCAGCCCAATCTGAGTCGAAAAAAGTTTCAACTCTCATATGATCATGTGATGCGAACAATAAACATTTTCCGGGAGCAGACTTGAGATACCTCAAAATTCTGTAAACAGTTTTCATGTGACAATGTTGAGGATCATGCATATACTGACTCACTATTCCCACAACATAAGATATATCAGGTCTAGTATGAGAAAGTATATCAATCGTCCCACCAAACGTTGATATCTTTCTTTATCAACCGTATGTCCTATGCCACCTACTAGATAATGATCAACTTCAATAGGAGAATCAGCAGGCTTACATCCCAACATGTCAGTTTCTGTTAAAAGATCAAGGATATACTTTCTTTGAAATAGAAAAATCTCATTGTTAGATCTTGCAACTTCAATATCAAGAAAATATTTCAAAGGACCAAGATCTTTGATCTCAAATTCTTTGGCCAAACTTGCTTTAAGATTAACTATCTCTTCTATATTATCCCGTCACCACAATGTGATCAACATAAACAAAAAGAATGGTAGTCTTACTGTTTATCTGTTTGACAAATAGAGTATGATCCGATGTACTCTGCTTGTACCCAAATCTTATCATTACTTTGTGGAATCTACCAAACCAAGCTTTGGGAGATTGCTTCAACCCATATAAACCTTTCGCAGTTTACAAACCTTACCCTTGGTAGCAGATGAAGCAAAATCAGAGAGTATTTTCCAAGGGTTAAATGCAAAGTCGACCATTGAATTTTTTTGATATTTGGATATTGAGCCCCTTTTTTCCGGTCAACGCAAAATGAGCCCTTTTTTAGTCAAAAATTTGGACTTTGAACCCCGAGGCGCCACATGTGCGTTGACCTGAGACGTGTCACACGTGGCGCCTACGTGGCACACGTCACCAGGTATGACGTGACATTTAATATTAAAGTTTGACGCTTGTCCGATGACGTGGCAGGTCTTTAAAATTTTTTCCAAAACTTGCGTCTCCACATACTCGAACCTGCGACCTATGGTTTGAAATTTTGGTCATTTGACCGCTGGGGCAACATGAGTCAATGGTTAATATGTTGCAAAGTTTAATATTTATATCAAAACATGAGATTTCTCCCATATATTCTTTTCTTCTCCTTCACTACATATACTACAATAATAATAATAATAACATAAAATAATACAACCACATACTCAACTTTATTTATTATTATATTATTATTATTATTATTATTATTATTATTATTATTGTTGTTGTTGTTGTTATTGTAGTATATGTAGTGAAGGAGAAGAAAAGAATATATGGGGGAAATCTTATGTTTTGATATAAATATTAAACCTTGCAACATATTAACCATTGACTCATGTTGCTTTAGCGGTCAAATGACCAAAGTTTCAAACCTTAGGTCGCAGGTTCGAGTCTGTGGAGAGGCAAGTTTTGGAAAAAAATTTAAAGACCTGCCACGTCATCGGACAAGTGTCAAATTTTAATATTAAATGCCACGTCATACCCGGTGACGTGTGCCACGTAGGTGCCACGTGTGCCACGTCATCAGGTCAACGCACATGTGGCGTCTCGGGGTTCAAAGTCCAAATTTTTGACTAGAAAAGGGCTCATTTTGCGTTGACTGGAAGAAAGGGGCTCAATACCAAAATATCAGAAAAGTTCGGTGGTCGACTTTGCATTTAACCCTATTTTTCAATGTTCTAAAAGTTACTAGGCGGCCGGCCGGCCGGGGAGGGCCTAGCGCCTAGGGGGCCTGGGTGGGGCCTAGGTGAGATTTTTTATTTTAAGTCAATTTTAATATTTTATCTTACATTTATCCAAACAAAGCAATAATATAAAGCAAAATAATCTATAATAAATGCATTTGCTTAAAGTTCAAACACATCCATATTGCTAATGTCAAAGTTCAAACACAAACATACGATTGTTCAAAGTTCAAACATATTTTTAACGTATTAGATTTATTCATAAACAAGATTGTTATTAAATAATAAAATTTAAAATTTCAAGAATTTAATTCAATATTATAATTTAAGAAAATAAACATAAATTTAAGAATTATATTGAACTAAACTAAATATTACAAATGTATTATCATTTATATAATTTGAAATTGGTACAAGTTCAAAAAAATACAACTATAATAAAATTATCCATTTTGACTTGATATTGTTCACTTCTTGTTGTGATTTGATATGTTACAACCTGTATTATGAATATTGTAAATCATTAAAAATATATATATATATATATATATATATATATCATGATCTGGTTTGGGTAGTTATTAAAATAAAAAAAATATCTCCGCCTAGATATTGTCTAATTTCATGGAGGGATTTTTTTGCCGATTAGGTGAGGCACCAGGGGGCCTAGCGCCTAGGCGGGGGGCCAAAGGGGGGGACTAACGCCTAGGCGGGGCCTTGGCGGACCTAGACGGGGATTTTTAGAACACTGGTATTTTCATATATACTTCCTCCTCTAAGTCACCATGAAGGAATACATTTTTCACATCCAACTGTTGAATATCCCAACCGAAGTTTGCTACACATGAAATTATGGTTCGAACATATTTCATCTTTGCCACATGAGCAAATGTCTCCTGGTAATCAATCCTATGAGTTTGAGTGTACCCTTTTGCAACTAATCTGTCTTTGAATTGCTAAACTGTCCCATCTGGCTTCTGTTTGACTGTATATACCTATTTGCAACCAACTGATCTTTTACTGTAAGGAAGTGAGACTAGTTCTCATGTATCGTTCTTTTTCAGGGCATTCATCTCCTCTATCATAGCAAGTTTTCAATTCTCATCACTCATTGCTTCTTTCCATCCCTGAGGTACAGATATTGAAGACAAGGAAGAAACAAAAGTGTAGATAATTTATCATAGGGTACGAAATTAGAGATCGAATGTTGAGTACAAGCTCTAACCTCTTTTCTTAGAGCAATAGGAATATTAGTATTATCAGATGAACAAGTAGGATTTGGATTCTCACTATTAGCATTATTAAGACTAGGTTCTGAGTAGGGTTGGAGTAGTGGTGTAGAAATGGTGACTTTATGCTTAACTCTTCGAACATATGCTCTCAACTCAAGTTCATTCTGTAACTCCCCATGTGTTGAATTATCTGGAACATCAATAGGAACAAGGGAAGATGGAACAGGGAAAGAGGGCAGAATAGAACTTGTAATGTCAACCTCAGGAGGAAGTTTCTCCTCATCAATAACATCCTCCCCTTGAGGAGAATGAGGAGAAGGTGAAAAAAAATAAAAAGGTTCTAATTCTCAAAAGGTTACATCCCGAGTGACGAATACTTTGTGTGAAGGAGGATGATAACATTTATACTCTTTTTAGGTTGGCGAGTAACCAATGAAAACACACCGAAGAGACTTGTGATTTAATTTTCCTCGAGCGAGAGATTTATCATAAATATAGCACACACAACTAAAGACTCGAGGCAAAGGATAAAGATTTCTCCTTGCACTGCTGAACTCGCACCTTAAATATTTAGTCTTCCTCCGGCTTAATATAAAATCCTTAGATTCCAATTTACTTCTCTATAACTCCAACTTAGCATTAACCCCTTTCTTAAGTCTCATCAATCAACACAATATTATCAGTAAATAAAATATACTATGACACATTAAATGTGTTTCCAAGTCTTATTTTGGACCATATGTGACAAAGTTTAATGAAATGATTAGTCTTGTACGACAAGGATTAAAGATGGAATGGGTTGACTTGGTCAAGTCGAAAAGATGAAGAGGGATGACTGAAATGAGGATCGAGAAGGTCCTGAAATGACCAAATACTAATGCTTTCTATTTAAATAATAAATTAACTTGGCTTTTTATGAAGTGGGGTGATGATCTAGGCTTATATTTTCTTATCTCGTTGGTCGGATAATGATTTTCTTACCATTGAGAAATAGCTGATAACAATATGACAAATTTCAGAAACAAAATCTTTCTTTAAACAGCATACAATCGTTGGAGCATACTTGATTTTGGTGTTTATACAATTAACGGGAGTATATAGATACATGGTTACTTTTCATGGAACTTAATATTCTGAACCTTTACATTACAGGGAAGCACGAGTAAGAGAGCTAGTGCAAGTATTACTTAGATTGATCACTGCGGAATTGGCACTGCAGAAGATTACGTTAGCCAATTAATTCATGAAGACAATGCACCTGATACTCTGTCAAAGTCCGAATTTCATTTGTCCATTGGTCTTATGTGAGGATCATAAGATTATAATTTTCTCTTCCTCCAGTTTCTGAATTTGATTATAAAGTTATCTGTATATTAGGTCAACGAAAAGGAAATCCTTGGCTCTGTTGTATTTAGAAACATATAGCTCAGGGGATCATGTTCTTTTCTTTTTCTTTTTTAATTTTTTTGGGGGGTCATTTGTAGGATTTTTTTCCCCTTTTGTTTTATTATTGCAATCTTGCCGCATACTGTAGAGTAAAATGTGTACTGCCCTTTTAATCTGAAACTCAAAATGTGTTCTTAAAATTTTTAAAGGGAACATCCCTTTCAGAGGAACAGAAGTCATTGTTAAAGGTGGAAGGAAGTATGTGAACTCGGTAAAGTCGGAAATGTTGCGCATGAAGTAACTACCAAGTCCGTGGAGAGTACAAAAGAAAGAAATGTTAAGGAAGGGGAACCAACTGCTGACAAATGACTGCTGATGATGTTGGTGTAGAGCTGTAGTCCATGCTGTTTATTTAGGCGTGTAAATGGTGATATGCACAACTTATTACACATTATATTAATTTATTTATTTTTTGAGGTGAAATTTGCTATTGATGTATACTGATTATTGAACAAATCAATAGCTTTTTTGGTATACAGATGCTTGAATGACGGTGTTTGACAGTTGAAATTTTTGGTCGGCAAAACAACCAATTTGGTCTTTATGCTCGTGTTTTTGGTTTAATTTTAGTCCTTCACGTTTTATTTATAAAAAAAATCCTCCGGTACTTTTTTTTAAGAGTATATAGAATTCAAACGCTGCTACCTCACTAAATAAATTGGCATGGCATTATAATAAAAAGAAAAAAAAATTGAAATGTAATTTTGGAATCCCAAATGTGTGGGATTAAGAACAATAATGTCTTTTATCATACCTTTTGACTTTAAAAAGATGTCTCTAATTTTTTTGTAGTAAATTTGTGAAAATTTAAAATTCTCAACATTGATATTTATTTTATTTTAATTAATGCAATAATCTATATTAAAAACTATGTAAGACATTACTATGTATGAAAATGTTAGTTTAAAAAATAAATAAACTTATGTCAAATTTAAAAATTATATTTTTACAAATAAATTTGACCATCTTTATTGATTAAAGTGAAACCTGATTTTTAAAAAGATTAATACTCTCTCTGTCCACGTAAGGACGACTAAGTTGATAAAAGATTTTGTCCATAAAAAGATGAACAAAGTCAACAAGTCAATTATTATTTTTTGAGTGAACTAATTTACCCTTTATTATACATGGCTCACATCGCAAATGAGTGGTTCACATTAATTCTCACTTTAAACCCAAAATCCAAGAATAGATTGGAAGAAAATTTATACTCTTTACTTTTTTTACTACCTAATTTATGTGAAAATTGTCATTTTGTCATCCTTTTAGGACAAAGGTAGTAGTTATTTGAAAAGAATGATATGGTAAAAGACATTATTGTCTTTAATTTCTAAAACTAATCATGCATTTACGTGTGCACTCGGAAAGATAGGTCGACTACTGAGCCCACTTTGGCTCAATTGCACCACTTAGGGTGTGAGCCACCCGAGAACAAGCTATTACAACGAGCGGTTTATAGTAGTATGGAGTCGAGAAGCAAGGCAATAGATAACATAGAAGAAGGGGCCAGGCTCCCGATAGAGCAGAGGATACAGTTAGGATAACGAACTTGAAATGCGGAGCCCAAGCGGCCGACAGATCGAGTAAAAAAGAAAAGAAATACATAGTGATACGTGTTAGTTGTCAAATATAATGTTCATGAAACCTTACAAGGAGTTGGTCTAAAGGAAAGAACCGACAGAACTGTTTTTGAATCAAAAGTCCGCTCTCCTTTCTCCCTTTATTTAGCCAATCCCACTTTTCACCTTGAATTGATCAAAGCTAAAAATGGGATGAATAAAAGGAAAGGAGATCAAAAAGATACACAAACAACTTGACTATAGTATGGGTTGGATGTTTCAGTGAGTAGAAACTAGCAGATGTTCTCTTATTTTGGGAAAGTTGGTGGCCACATGTGAATTCTTCTAAAGCAAGGGGCAACCTGGTTTGACATTGTTGTTTACTTTGATCTAGTCGAAGTGATTTTCGTTTACTAGCGTGTAGGTAGTCTAAGTTCCTATAATCGAGTCTTTCTGGCCCTTGTGAGCATATTTTCTTAATGTATTAAAGAGGGCCTCTCTAACAGGTGAAAAGTGGTGGGTGTCCACTAACGACCATTCCTGACTCGGCTCCGATAATGCAATTTTGAGAGGAGTTAATAATTGGGCACTGGATCCCTTCGGACCTAGAGAATGTGTGACGTTGGGTTGGGGTTTGGTGAGCCAACCGGACTAAAGCACTTGCTGCCAAATGACTCCTCTAACCCCACTGTGGTATCTCATAGAAGTCTGAGTTGGAGATGTGACAACCCAGATTTTCAGAAATTATTAAATAAGAATTTAATAAATAAATTTCTTATTATGAGATGTATATATTTTGAATTATGTGGGTTGGTGGGAAGAAATTAAATATATATGAGATTTAATAGTTGATTAAAGAAAGTAAAGAGAATTAGTTATGTAAAGGAATATGGTTGAAAAAACAATTAACTGAATAAATATTGGTTAATTTAAATTAAGTTGAAAATTATATTATGGAATAATATAATTTGATTATTATGTCTTGTTGGCAATGAAATTATTATGAATTAAATTTCATAAATAATAAGAGTAATTCACTTAATTTAAATAGTGAATTAACGTAAATATATTTGTTTTAATAAAATGAGAAAGCAGTGTGTTACATACAAATGTAATATGTTAATGTAATACGATTGTGAATTTCGTATATAGTTAAAATATTTATGGAATAAAATAAATATTTGACGAGAATTGTTATGGGATAATTTATTTAAAATGTGATAATATTAATGGAATGAGAAATATTCTAATTTAATTAAATAATTAAATTAGAGGATTGATGATTTGTTAAATAAAATTAGAGTTATATTGGTTAAGTAATTTAATCAAATAAAGTGCTAACATTTGTGAACCATATGATAAGGAGGATTATTACAATAAATTAGTAAGAGGTTGTTTAAGTTCTAAACATAGCCTAGAGACCCTTTGTATTTGCAACTGTCGTAACTCTTTGGATTGGTAATTGGCCAAGCCACGTTTAAGTTGAGCTTCAGTTATGTTTACACTATATTCCTAAGGCTAAGAGTTAGAAAACAGAGAAGAAAAGAGGAAGAGAGAAATTTAGAGGAATAGAAGAACAAATTCTATGTGAAGGTTTGAGAATCAAAGAAAAATAAGAAGATTGTTCGAGTTTTCTAGCTAATCAAATATAATAATCTAGTTTTGAACTCTAGTTGTGTTTTCTTAAAATTATTTCATTGTAATTGAGTTTTGATGATGAATTTCTTGAGATGTTTATGGGTATGAATAATCCATTATATGTAATCTATAATTAGTTTTGAGTTATCAAAATCATGAAAAATATGATGAAGAAGAGGAAATTGAGTTATTGATGAAATATGTTTGATATGGCTTAGGTTGAGTCAAAAAATAATTATGAGATCGTGATGAAAACCTTGAATTGATGATGTATTATGGTAGTACTTGAAAATACGAAAACGATGCAGGTTAAACGGATTAAATTGGTTAAGAATTGAATTCGTAGTGAACGATTTCGTAAAAGTGTGTTAAAACATGAAAATTTAGTATGAACTTTGAAATTGAGTCATTAGAATGGTTGTTAGTGTTTTTGGAAGATATTGATTTTCTAGTATGTTGTAGTTTTAATAGTTAGGAGTCTATAGAATCAGAAAAGGACTCAATTGGATGTGTATAGATCGAGTTACGAAGATTGGAAGGAAGAAGGGTCAAAAATCGCGAAGAACAAAAATCTGGAAATCTACATTTGCTAACCGGCGCCACCGCACCACATATGAACTGAGTTCGGGTGGCACAATGCCAACGTGATAGGTCAACCAAGTTTTGGTCACGGCGTCGCAATGCCGATTTCAAGAGCAAACCTGGCGCTGCAGCGTCATCCCTTGTTTCAGCCTAGTAAAGAATGGTTACAAGTAGGGCCTAAAAGAATTGAACCTAATAAATTTCAATTAACTTATTACACATTATTAGATGTAATTTGATGCTTTAAGTACTTCACAACATGTTAAGTAACAAATTAAAAGATGAACTTGGAAGGCATGATATGAACGTTTATTTAAATAATAATAACAATAAATCTTATTCACATAATGTGATAAAATGAGAGGCCTTAAAGACTTAATTATATGATAATTAAAAGATAAAGGGTTACTTAATGAACCTTAGTCAATGTTTTTTGTAATGAGCAAGATTTTTGTGTATTTGATTTTAAATATTTATTGAATTAAATAAATATTCTGGTTGATTTATTTATTGGGTTAAATAAATGTTTGATGGAATTGTTGTAGATTAATTTAATTTAGTGTAATGTGATAATTAAATTAATGTTGAGTAATTTTATAATTTGAAGTTTTAATTTAATTGGAATAATTAAATTAAATGAGTTGTTTAATAACTATAATGTTGTTCTAATTTAATAATTGAATTAGAGATTTAATGATTTGTTAAGTAAAATTATAATTTTAAACGATTAATTAAAATATTAGAATTCAATTAATCAGAGTGTGACAATTGAACCATATTATATAAGTAATATAAAAATAAATTAAAAGAGGGTTTAAAGGTGTTTTGCCAAACAAAGCCTTATGTCTTTTGAATTTTAAACTGGTGGAATTGATTCTTTGATTATGTAACTGATAAAAACATAAGTACACTTTATGTATTTTATCAGGTTTTATATTACTGCGTATTATATCATATATCAATTAGAATAGAAAGAGAGAAGAGAAGAACAGAGTGTTTGGGATAGAGAAAAGAGAGCTGTAGAGATAATTGAGAGAAAATTTGGAGGTTTTGATAATCAAGAGGGATTATCAAAGCAATTCTCATCATCTAACAAAGCATAATCAAGGATTAAGGTAGTAATTCAACTCTTTGTTCTTAATTCTTTGTGTTCTTGAGTTTTTCATGAAAAATAGAGTTTTGGTGGTTGAATTTGTTGGATAACTGTTATATATGGTGGAAGATGATTAATTATAATATGTTATATGTATGCTATAAACGATTTTCAGAAATCAAATTATCATGAAACAAGTTTTAAATGAAGAATTTGTGTTCTTGTGGAATATATATGTTTTAGCTTGTTTTAGAGTCAAAAATTGGTGATTCAATCATATATTAATATGCAAATTGAGAGTTGTTTATGATACCACTTTTGATACAAAATCAATGCATGTGGTATGGATTAATTTGGTTGGAAATTGAGTTTATGGTGAATCATTATACTAGATGTATGAATTTTGGAAAAAATAGTAAAACTTAGGTTTAAATCCTTTGATTTTGGTTATTTAGGTGGTTTTTGTTGTTGGAATCATAATATACATGCTTGTTATTAGTTATATGTGGTTTGTTTAAGAAGCTATAATTTATTGTTTGATGGAGTTTGGGTGAAGAGCAGTGCAGTTGAGAGAAGTCTGCATCGCTCCTGTCTGCGTTCCAGTGCAGTTGCGCCAGCAACAAAGGTAGGAACGACACAACTGCGTCTGCTGAGCTTTCTAAGTTTGAGCACCAGTGTAGCTGCGCTGGTGCCAAGGCTCAGGGCAGCGCAGCTACGCCCTACCCTGAGCAGAGATAGTCTGTTTTGTTTTTTTTGTGTAGTCTTTAAAACTTAATCTGATTTGGTCTAATGATTATGATAATGTGTTGAACACATAACAAGTTGCTATAACATATTGTTTACATGTGTTCGATGATTGCAAATTGTAAAATTAGTAAGTTGTGAAAAACTTCAAGTTATTATTTGATTAAGTCTGGAGATGGTGATTAAGTGTTGTGTTATTAAGACTTGTGGTTTCAAAATTGTGTATGGTGCTAATGGTCAGAATTTGAACTAAGATAATGAGTTCAACTAAAATGGGATTTAACTTGTAAGGTTAACGTTGATGTAACTAATCAGTATTGCTATTCTAATGGTATGTGTAGGGTGTTCGGGAAGCGTGAGTTATAATTGTGTAGCTAACGCATGAGTCAAGTTCCTTACCCTAACTTGATTACAATTACGCATGTTTCTATTCTTAATCTTTTATTGAGTGAGTTTCCTAACCAACGATCTGTTTTCTCAAAGCTTTAATTATTCAAGTTCATTGTTTCTAATGAGACTTCCTATTTCTTTTGAAAGTAATGCTTTGGGTGTACAATGTATATTCAATTGTACATTGTTGTTGTTCAGTCTTTGATCCTAATATCATTGTTTAATTCTATATCGTTGAATAAAACCCTTAATTGGCTAGTAAACCTTTATCGATTCGACTAGTCCATAGTTGATGAGTGTTCTAAAATTTTAGAACTGTTACTGAAGTAATCCAAACCAAACTTCCTTTGGTGCGGACTCTTATGTAGAACTGAAATGAACAACTCTAATATAAGGGATTATTTACGCTTAGCTTTAAGATGTTTGTGCACAATACATAGTACGAATGGCTGATATCCCTAAGTACGAGAAGTAAGGTCTACATAGTTTAATGAATATTAAAGGTTAAAAGTAGAGATACTTGACAACCTAGGACATAGTTCATGGTCTTGTGAACTTTTGATCTTGCTTCCTATTCTTGATTCAAAAGTTGAGCTTTCTGTTGTTCAATATCTGATGATTACTCTCATGTTATTATTGTTGCTACTGTTATACTTGTGGGCAATTGTTTGCTCACTCTTGCATATAAAACATTGCAGCTAAAGTTGAGAAAATTGACGAGCCATCTACTAGTAAAGGCAAGGGCAAGATGAACAAGTGATGAGAACTTGTCATTTTACTTTTTTGAGTTTATGTAATGAGACAATTTATTTATGTTCCACTTTTATATGATGTTTTTAAGGTTAGACAATCTAGGATTAATTGAGAAGTTATAACCCTATTATAGGGAAGATTATCATTTAAGTTTATTAAAGTTTACATTTTTATCTTATCCTATATTAATTGTAGGTAGTTAGTTATGAATCTTTTGGACAGTGAACACCAAATACTGTGGAAATGAAGTACCCGAATTTGGGGGTGTCACATTTTTCAACATGAGCCTCATAATATGGGGGCATAAAAAGCCTTAAGCACTTAAGTTAACATTAAGTGTCAATTAAAACGGAACGTAATAAGAAGTGAAAGGAAGTGCAACGTAATTAAACCAAATGGACAATAAGGAGTCTTAAAAAGCCTTAAACACATAAATTGAACATTGTGTATCAAACCTAAAGAAGATGATAATAGATTGTAAAGTAGAGTTACTTAAACAATTACTAAGCGTTGCTATGTGACTAATAAATGATGTGCATTATTATATATTGTGTAGGATACGTGTCGACATCGGGATTTTTATTCGTCCCTTTTCTGCTCTTGTTCTTTTATGTTCTCATGTTAGGTGAGATTTGTTTAAAAAAACAAGTGAAAAAGGTCCGACATTTATATGTCGACGATTTGACTATAAGAGTCGCCAGTTGGTTTTTTAACTGGTTGTACCAACACAACCGAGAAAAGGTTTGCACATTGACCCAGTGATGTGACACTGCTAAACGGGTCTGTGAAACCGAGATTCATTAGGATCCGGGGACTTGCTTATGCGGAGGGAAGGTGTTAGGCACCCCCCGACATCCGTGTTACCACGGTGACCGCCACTTTTCAAGAAACTGTTATTTGAATGTGTGTGTGTGTGGGTCAATGTACAATTATTTGGAAGTACTGCTATGCCTCGTTCGCACCTATATACATAGGGTTTGAATTTGTGTAAAAATTCAATTTTAAACAAGATATGGCAGTGATGTTTTATAAAAGAGGGTTTTTAAACCCTTGTGCTCAATAGTAATTGAGGCCTTTGACACTTCCATTTTATTAAATATTCGGCTTGATTACTTTTATTTTCCAGATGCGAAGCATCTTCGAGAAAAAAAATGTACAAAGCAGTACCGAACTCCTCATGGGTATGAAAACCATATGAGGAAATTTAAACACCGTGAATAAATTTACAAGCTGCTTACAGCTGAAAATGTCCATCACGGGAACCGAATCTAGATTCAGTAAACTGAATCTATGATCACATGATTCCTAGGCTCACATGATAACACAGTTTATATGAAAGCAATAAGCAGTTATATATATAAAAGCTGTAAATATATATATACAGACATGATCAACCACCACGAAGCACATCCATGGGGGTTCGGAAATGTAAATATATAAAAGCAATATATATATATATATATATATATATATATATATATGTGCATACAATCAACCACCATGAAACACCTCTATGGGGGATTGCAAATGTAAATAAAACAATAAAACGACCAACCGCCTTGAAGTAAACTCCAGGCGGGACGAAATGTAAAGAAAGCTGTAAAAGCAGTCAACCGCCACGAAGTAAACTCCAGGCGGGACGAAATGTAAAGAAAACAGTAAAAACGATCAACCGCCATGAAGTAAACTCCAGACGGGACGAAATGTAAATATATATAAAAGCGGTAAACGCACCGGATGTAAAATCTAGGCTCATCGAACAAAGTCCGACAACATATATATATATATAAATCCAGGCTCATCGAACATAGTTTGACACATATATATATATATATATATATATATATATATATATATATATATATATATATATATATATATATATATATATGGACTAACATTATCGAGTTATGCCTCGATTGAGCCTAGACTTATATCTGGAGCGTTTATGTCTAGGCTTAATCGAGGCATAACTCGATAATGTTAGTATATATATATATATATATATATACAAAAGAAATAAAAGTCATGGACCAAAGTCCGGGAAAACACACGCAACACGACTCTCAACGTGAAGAACAGTGTGTGCAAAGATGAAGAGAAAGGCTTTAAAGTGTGTAAGAAGGCTTACAGTGGACTGCCAAAGAAGACTTCTACAGCTTTAAGTGGATGAACACTCGGCTCTCGCCGGTAGAAAAGTAGCTATATATGAGCTTACAAGTGTTTAAAATGAGAAAGCATTCAGCTTATAGTGTGTACAGAGCAAATTGGACAGGGCTTCCTCGTATTTTCTCTTCCAAAATGGCCACCCCAAGCCCTCTATTTATAGAGGGGGGAGCCGCAGGTGCACCTGCGACTGCCCGGGGTGCCCCGGGCTTCGCGGGTCCTGCCGTCTCGAAGTACGTGCATGCGTGCAGCGTGATGTCCGCTCGAACTTTTAGAATTTCAATCCGGGCATCCGACTGAGGTATGTAAAACCTATTTTGGATCGCCGTTGTCGAGAGTTATGTAATGACATGGGATTAGAGATTGTACGAAGTCAGGAAGATGGGACCATGCCCTTCAGTCTTCAAGCTTCAAATTCTATCCATTACCCTGCATAATAGTCACTCGGGATTGGTTTTCCTTGGCTCTTGTGGGACATTGCTATGTAGAAATGTATGTCTAAAATGTTGAGACGACGTGATATGGCGTCAAGGTGGCAAGATGAAAACTTTGCCCCTCACCGGGGTTATCTCCAGTTTGGGCTGATAAAGTAGACGTTGCTCAGGGTTATCTCTGAGATTGGATTACTGTTGACTCTGATTATCCTCAGGATTATATCTGAGGTTGGAATTGATGTTGTGGTCCTCCAGGGTTATCTCTGGAGTGTGAAACAGATGCTTTTGCCCTCCTGCATAGTTAGTAACAAGAAAAGAAAATTTTGAGTGTTTACAGATGCCCCTGTTTATCATGTTCATGCAATGCAATGGAATGGACATGATAAAGATTAGTAGACACTTGAAATATGACAAGGTATTTTTAATGATACAAATTGCTATGTAATGAATGTCAAGATGAATGTTAAAATGTTTTCGCAAATCGCAGTTCGCAAATCGCACATCGTATTTTGCATATCGCAAATTGCAAATTGCAAATTGCAAATTGCAAATTGCATATCATATATTGCATATTGTATATCGCAAATCGCAAATCGTAATGTAATGAATGTTATGATGAATGTTTAAAATGATTTTTTCAAATCGCTTTACCTTTACCGATCACTGCTGATGCCTATGCTGGTG
This sequence comes from Panax notoginseng, assembly GCA_016801055.1. NCBI lineage: Eukaryota > Viridiplantae > Streptophyta > Magnoliopsida > Apiales > Araliaceae > Panax > Panax notoginseng. Next base: position 77,479,082 of record CM029019.1, read on the forward strand.
TTGACTCCAACGGTATGGCTTTTTATCGGGACCTTCGAGGCTTGTTTGATGAAGATAAGTTGAGATATTTTCTACATCTCTGATGGGGATGAAGTTCTAAAACCACCAGACCTTCCCGATGTATACGCTGGCAGTTTGCAAAGGTGCTTACCCTGCTGATCGCCAAACTGCTTCGATTCCCACTCGAATGGTGGTATACGAAGCTTTTATCGCTGAACTATTTTGATGTTGTGCTGAATTAATGGTAATGGTTTTAGAATACCGGATCATCCGATACCTTCGCCGAAGTAATATTCAACGTTTTGCTTCGCCAGACTCCGCTTGATGTTACGCTCACCATTTTTGAGGTAATTTAGGGTTTCCTTTCGCTGTTGGGTGCTTGTGCCCCATTTTCTTGAGCATTTGATTCGCAACCCGGCTGATCTTATGACCTGAATGCCGCTGACATCCCTGGAGGGTGCAACTCGTTCTTTCGCTGCCCAACTTTGAACTTTTGCGTAGAGGCCTCAACTGATGAGGACTTGACGCAGGTTGATGCATTTGATGGTAAGGATTTCATTTGCTAGACCTTTTGTCATTAGGCTTTTGCTTTTGAGTTAATGACTTTCTTGAGAATTTTTCCCTTTCTTTTGTAGGGGAAAGTTAAAGTCGCCATGATTTCTTTCAGGAGTTATCCTTCTTTTGATGAGAGGCTTGATCCCGCCTTAAGCTCCTTCCATTATTTGGAATTGGACAATGCCCCAGTCCTTTCGCATGTTGATGCTGAGGGTTCATATGAGAAACTCCCTTTATTGATAAAGTTGCAAGTGAGTAATATCCAAATCGCCAATGAGATGATGTGAGAGAATCTCTGATGATGATGTACCATGCTAATGGTGATGATTGGTGCATTTTCCTGATTGATAAATGCCCTAGTGTTGAGTTGTCGCTATTTCCAAGATTACCCCAATCTTGTTGTAAGGGACCCAATATCCGGTTGTCGCCAATTTTGAAATTTCCCCAGCCTTGCTTATTGTTTGGGGTAGTTACTTTGATAGATGGGCTGATAAGATGCCGAGATCGCGAGAAGCATTTACCTCTATACCATATGATGAACAGGTAGTGGATGTGGATTTTGATGTTGACAGCTTTTTCTGGTAGAGATGTCGCTCTAGTTGAGAGATATGATGCTCTAACTCATATGAAAACCGCTGTTGTTGGGCAGGATGAGGCTAGATCATCCAGAGATGCAGTGATTATTGAGTGGGATAGCGCTATATCTGCCCGAGATATCGCATGTAGTTGGCGATGGATCTGTTGGCTCGTGTAGAGACCCTTGGGCAGGAGATCATAGCGTTACCTCCTTCTTTTGAGAGGGAATCCTTGTTGGACTTGGTGGCTCATTTATCCACTGGTTTATAGATTAGCTTTGATTTTTTTGCATAGACTAGCTTAGCCATTTTTGTTATGTACAGGACACATTGTACATATCAAACATTATTATATGGCAGGGAAATATGTTTTGATTCACTTCCCTTTTAGTTATGCCTTGTTACTTGCTTGATAGTTGCCTGTCCTCCAGGGCTTGTGATCTTGATTTATTCTGAACTCCTCCTTGAAGGATGGATAGTGAGATGTCTTAGGATTTTCAGAATGGATCGTCGATCTGTGTGTATTCCCTACCATCTTTGGTGTCTTGGGACTGGTTTCTGTATGTGGTTATGGATAGGAGTGTGTTTGTTTTTGTTTTTTCTGTAGTGAGATCGAACCATAAAAATGGCTGCCTATGTACTCCCGTGTATTGGGGAGATCAGGTCGACGTAATTCGCCCCATGTATAGGGCGGATTATAGGTGAAAAGTTTAATCCCATGTATAGGATAAACTGCGGGTATGAAAAGTCTTATCCCTAGTGGGGTAAAACTGCAGGTGTGAAAGGTTCAATCCCTGGTCAGATAACCGAAGTTAAGTAAGGGTTCAAAACCAAGTTAAGAAACGGATAGAGCTATCCTAAAACCAGGCTGTTGGTTAGAAAAGTGTGTTTGTCCCTAATGGGGTAGATGAGTGTGAAAAGAAGTTGTATGTAGTGAAGGGTTAAAAAACTTGAAATGACTGGGGATTTGATGATCTAAAACTAGGATGTTGGCTTGATGGTAACTTCAAACATTGTACCATTTCACGGTGTCCGAATTAATGAGTTGTAAAATTTCCTCGCCGTCCATTTCTTGTAATCTGAAAGCGCCTCCTGTCAATACCTCCTTGACAATAAACGAGCCTTCCTAGTTTGGAGAAAATTTTCCTTTAGACTGAGCTTTGTTGTCAACGATCTTCTTGAAAACCAAGTCGTGTTGTTTGAACTGCCGTAGTCAGACTTTTCTGTTGTAGGATCTTCTTTACAAGTAGAGGGCCACTCATGTGTGGGCCACATACTCCCCCAAGGATTTCATCCATGAGCCTCTGAGCTTGGTCCTCGTCCAGACATCTGAGGAGACCTCGTCCTGCATCTCTTTTGTAGAGTGCATCTCCGCTCAGGTTGAATTTCATAGCAAGTCGATGGATCCGCCTTCTTTTAGTCGGGCTCGCCTCAGCAGGTGTAGATCTATCTTGTAAGTGCTCATTGATATGCTGATATCAAGGGTGCTGGATGGGAGGTAGCTCATCCGATACTTCTCCATTGTAATTCCTATAGGCTGGAGCCTTTTGTTGGGCAAATGTAAAGGTTGACACGTCTTCCTTGTTAGGTATGTTAATCAAAGAGGCCAAGGTTGCTAGCGCATCCGCAAAATCATTCCTATTCTGAGGAATATGGAAGAAGGATTTTTTTTCAAACTCTGAAGCCATTTGTAAAACCTGTCGATGGTAAGGCAGCAACTATAGAACCTGTTGAAGAGCTTTTTTCTTTTTCTTTTTCTTCTTTTTTTTTTCTTTTTTCTTTTTTTTTTTTATTTTTATGCATTAGATCGTGGAAAAGAGCCATATGGCTCACTGATAGGTAGCTCCAGCATTGATGAGGCCGAATGACAATCGTCTGTAGCAAAAAGTTTCCCAAGGAATGATGACTGCAGTTTTATCACGATCCTTTTCAGCAACCATAATTTGATGTTACCCCGCGAGAAAATCAGCAAAGGAGTACATGTCGTATTGAGCAGTATTGTCAATGAGAATGTGGATAACTGGAATGGGAAAGCTATCTTTAAGGCAAGCTTTATTCAGATCCCGATAATCCATGCAAACTCGCACCTCTCTTTCGGGTTTCGGCACGGGGATTATGTTGGATAGCCATTCAGGGTATGTTGACACCATGATGATGCCGACTTGAAATTGTTTCACAATTTCTTCTTTAACTTTTAACCTCCACTCAGGTTTTAATCGCCTGAGCTTCTGCCTGACTGGCTTGAATCTCCTTTTGATGGGAAGGCGATGAATGACAATATCAGTGGATAAACCGACCATGTCTTCGTGAGACCATGCAAACACATCCTGGAATAGGGTCAATAGAGTAACCATGTCATTCCTTTGGTTTGGAGTGAGGTCCGTACCAATCTGGATTTGTTTGGGCTTTCTAAGGTTGCGAAATTGAAAGAGGTTGTTTGATCAAGGTTGGGTTTAGGTTTGTCTTCGACCCATTCTTTGATCTCCGGAGGGACCTCAATGTCCTCTTGAATTTCCATCAAGTCTGAGTCCAACTTTTCATCAAAGTTACAATCCTTGTGGAGAAGAGGCATCTTATTAGCAAGTACAGGCACACCTAACTTTAGAGTCCTGAAACAAAATACTTTCACCTAATATATGAAACTGTTCAATCACACAAAGTGTTAGCATGTAATGACAAAAGTAACTGCTAATACTATACAAAAAAGTAAGCAGTTATTGCTATCTGCAGGGCAGAATGAGTTTCTGCCCGTTTTACTCTTGTCGACCGATGCAAGGAGTGATGCTCCAATTATCAAGGGCAAAGTCCTGGTGAGCTGCAGTGATGGAGGGGCAGTCATCATCCTCCTTTTCCCAAATGATGACCATTATGTCTGGGCAATCATCGTCTGGGGTGTATCTGTTTGTGTGTTCATCATGGACAATGATGCATACGTTGGACATCATTCTGACGATGTCTTGTTTAATTCTTCGTTCCTCTTCTTCCAATGCGGGATCTGGAACTAGGATTTTTTTCTCCTTCACCGGTATCGATTTAGAAAATAATATAGTCATTACATGGGCAGGCACCTTTACCAGAGACCTTACAGGCTCAGGAACTATAGGTGAAGATAATCGCCGTGTGGCTGAAGCTGAAGGAATCTGTCTGTGCTTATGAGGACTCCTACGACTGGTACTAGCAGTATCCGGACCTTGGGTTCCTTCTTGTGCGGAAGATTCAGCATGTACGAATCCTTATACCCCGAGTAGATTGGTGTAGTTCTTTAAGCAGAACAACCAAATATGTGATTTGTTTACTTAATTTAATTAGAGGTTGTACGATGTCAGGAAGATGAGACCATGCCCTCCAGTCTTCAAGCTTCAAATTCTATCCGTTACCCTGCGTAATAGTCACTCGGGATTAGTTTTTCTTGGCTCTTGTGGGACATTGCTGTGTAGAAATGTATGTCTGAAATGTTAAGATGGCGTGATGTGGCGTCAAGGTGGCAAGATGACAACTCTGCCCCTCACCGGGTTTATCTTCAGTTTGGGCTGATAAATCAGACGTTGCTCAGAGTTATCTCTGAGATTGGACAGCTGTTGACTTTGAATATCCACAGGGTTATCTCTGAGGTTGCAATTGATGTTGTGGTCCTCCACGGTTATCTCTGGAGTGTGAAACAGACGCTTTTGCCCTCCTGCATAGTTAGTAACAGGAAAAGAAAATTTCGAATGTCTATAATACATGAGGTACAGATAGCTATAAGCTGTTTTGTTATTGGTAATCAACGATCAAGGCAAATTTTTCAGTTCTGTTATGTTTGTGGATTGAATGTGATTATGTGTTAATTATATATCATGCTCTATGAATTGCTTTAGTCAAAATATGACTAAGTTAATTGGGTTATGGAACTCAACTTACATGTGATATGAGATAGTATTTGTTTTATGAGAATTTGAGATGTATAAAGCAAGTGTACATGTATTGCATTAAATTTATATTGCATAAATGATATGCCTACCAGTAGAATTATGTGATATGCATAATAAAGGAGATATGTTGTATGTGGTGAATATAGAGTTATGTGCTATGTGAAACATAATAGACTGTTAAATTTGCTAGGCTGTCGAGCTCAATCTTGCAAATAACCAGTTTTGCAGGTTAAGGATTCAAGGTTATGTGCTACTTGAATGACATGGATTAGATATAATGCATGAAGATTAAATATTTTTAGCTAAAGTTGTTATCCCTTTAAATCATGTTTAAGGTTCTGGAAATGTAATTAATGGTTTATGGTGTTTATTTTATGTTGAGTTGTAAAGTTTGAGTTATCTGAAGTATAAAGGATATTAAATAGCGATGTAAGGTTTTATATAATAACTCTAATGAAGTGAATCATGAAAATAAATATGGTTCTAGAATATGTAAATGATAAAGGTTGTGGTTCAGGGAATTAAAGAAAGAAGATAAAAAAGTTTTAATTATTCCAAATTTTTATTAAGTTTAACATCGAATAATGATGTAAATTTAGAAGTTAAATGTATTGATAACGACCGAAATCGAGAGTTGGATTGTTGAAATTTTAGGGTTGTTACAGTTGGTATCAGAGTTGTAAGTTATGAACCTTAGGTAAAAGTACCTTAGTCTATAACCATAGAGAGGGAAGAAGAAGATGATAAAGGATAAACTCAGATAGAGTTTGAACAATAAAAGATAAATTTAGGAAATGTATAGAGAAGATGTTAAAATATATACAAGGAGATTCAAAGAAGAATCTTGAAGTATATGAAAGATGAGAATTAGGAGTTAACTGACTCCAATAATAAAGATGTTAATTGTTAATAAATAGATGATATCTAGAAGATGAAGATGATAAGAATAAACTCAAATAGAGTTTAGTTGGTGATAAATTCAGAGAATGCATATGAAACAAGTTAAGGTAATATGAATAGGTTCAAAGAAGAACCTGAAGAGCTAAAAGATCAGGGAACCACCTGAGTTGAATAATCATAAGACGACATAATTAAAGAGGAAAGAATGAGGATCATAGAACTAAACGATCATAAAATAAAGAAAGAATTATAAGGGAAGATGATTGTAGAATAAGATCACAACGTGATCAGATTGAGCTATGGAATGACAAAGGGTCTGTAATGACTGAATGGAATAGCTTGATACTATAACGAGAATGTACTATGACATAATACGAGGTCAACTCACAAGGAGTTATAAATGATGAAATACGGAAAATTCGTATTGAGCAAAGAACAAGTTAGGTAAGATTTTAACTGAGGACTTATGTGATGACTAAGTTGTACAAACATTTGTATGGGCAGAGGCTTTGTGCTTTCACTTAGTGTATCACATTGATAATCGTTGAAATACTGGTGTCGCGCTATCGATATACATATGGTGAAATGGTGATTCTATTCTCATATTTATATTTGATAGTTAGATAATATTAAGATTAGGTGCGAGTTCTTGAAACTCGTACTTATGGTAAATTCGTGACTCATAATCATATACATGTTTTTGAATCCCTAAGCGTATGGACAACCCCTGATTGTTTCTTGGACTACGTATTATTGTGGCAAGTTCCTGAATTTCTAATGTGTATGGTAAGTTTGATGAACTACTATGGTATAGGAAGATTGTCAATTGAGATATAAGGATATTTAGTATAAAGAGCATTGGTGGTACTAGGGATAGAAAGAATTATTAAATAATGAAGCAATGAAGAAAAGAGTGAAGTTGATGGAGAAACATAGATTATTCTAAATCTTCTAGCTATACTAGATTTTCAAAATTTATTGACTTCGTGCTGATATTTTCACTTCTGAGTCTTTTGAAAAATATTGGATCAAATGATTGAACCAATGGGTTTTTAAAACAATGCTATTATTCACATGTCTATGTTAATTGCTGTAGCTAGACAAAAATAATTTGAAATTATCAAAATGTATTTTATATGGTTATATGCATCATTTGATATGGTCTAGAAATAATAATTGAGGAAGTCATGAATGCAATTGAACCTAGTGTTGGATGTGATGTGACGCCCCCAAATCCGGGTTACCTAACCCCCGATTTTGGTGCTCACGATCCAACATATAAATAACATTTAACTACCCATTTAATTACGATTAGTAACACGCATCTTATTAACATATATTGTTAATACTGTGATAACCGAAAATTCTTAAAATCTTGAATGATTAGAATAAAGGTTAAAGAATAAAACCTAGATAAGAATTTGAGGATTTATTTAAAATTTTCAAGTAAAACCTATATGGTTTGCTATTCGAATGAGAATAGAGAAAATATGGGTTACAAAATTCCAAAACCCTAGAAATGAATTTAATATGTACTTGAAGGAATATCAAGAATAAAGTATTACGATATCTATAAATTCGATGTGAACTGAATAGTCTAAGAAATGTTATATAAGTACATAAGAAAATTTTATTAAGGATATAAGATTTCACATGAAGAGATGCTATGAGGTTAAACGAAGATGAGTATATGCATAGAAATATATATACTTAGTAAGGTGCTATATATATTTTAGCAAGATGAATAATGAATTAAGTTAATGATATAAGGATCAAGATAAAACTATGTTAGTAATTAACATAGCTGGAATGTGGGCCTTGATTGACAAATAAGAATTTGAATAAGTATAAAGTCGTTAGTTAATACGATTAGCAATAAGAAGGGAGTAATTTAAAACTCAAAATTGAGTTAGAGACAGAATTTTGAAGCACGGACTGCTCGGTAGCGTCTGGAATGTCAAGTTTAGTCAGAATGGACAGTACACACAAAATGTGTAAAGGTTGACTTTTGGTCAAAGTCAACAGTTAACTTTTTATGAAAAAAAGTCAAAATTAGTGTGAGAAATGAAATATGTTATGATTATGTGAATTATGTGTGTGATTAGATAAATATACATTATATAATGTGTATACATTTATTTTGTATGTAAAAGTGAATTAAGAATTAAGTTATGTAACCTAATATATATATTATGTGTGTTAAGTAAATAACCTAAGAGGTTATAATAGGGGAGAATGTTAGTATATAAAATATATGCTAATTCTAAGAGATTTAATTTATATATCTCAACTAATTAATTTTATAACCTAATTATAACAATTCTAATTGGGTTAAGGAAATAAATGTGCATGAGTAAGGATTTATGTTATAATTGAGAAAATAAAAACCCTAATTACATAATTAGGGAATGGTAATATTAAGAGTATTGAAAGATGTTATTTGTTGTAGCCCAAACATTGTTAAGTAGAAAGCCCAAAAGAATTAATGAGTGACCCAACTTTTAGCCCAATTGAGTGGGGGTATTATGGACCTTTTGAATGCTAAATAAGAGATAAAAAGAAAATAAAAATTGGGAGCATTATAAGGCCAAGTGGCCGGATAGAAGAGAAGGAAAAAGAGGGGAGGAATGCAATGATTGCTTGCTTTAGTTGGTAAACTACTATCCTATGTGTCCTCATTTTATTTAGCTAACACTTTGACATTTCTTCCAAGTAAAACTTTGGGGGTTTAAGAAGAGAGAGAAAGCTAGAGTGGGGAAATAATAGATAGATATATACAATATATCTATACATTTTTATTACAATCAAAAGAAAAAGAAAATAATCTCTAAGCTAATATATCTTCCATTTCATTTTTACCAACATAAGAAAGAGTGAAAGAGAGAGAGAGAGAGACAGAGAGAAAGAGAGAGGCAAGGGAGAGATAGAAATTAGGTGGGAAGAAGAGAGAAGGATGAAGGAGATCCACCATTGATGTTCTATAAGTTCATCTCATACTTTGGAAAGGAAAGAAAGTGTTCCCAAAAATCAAGGTGAAAAGAATTAACCTAGCTTATTCTTTTTTGGTTTGATGTGATTTTTGATAATACGAAGTTATGATCTTGAGGTTTAAAACCTTAGATATATGTATTTATGAGTGTTTCATGTGTAGATATACCCATATTGGGTGTTGTTTTAGTTAGAAATCAAAAGTAAAGAAAAAGTGATTTTCTAGTTTATAAGCCCTAAAATTTTTATGTACTTTGGATTTCTACCATTTTTGATCTACACCTTCTTTTTGCGATCCGTCAAAGAGAGTTGCTAGATATATAAGTTAACTACTAAGCCCAAGTGGTACCACTCAAAAATGTTGAGTACACAGTCCGTAGTGACTGATTTAGCAAAAATAGTTTTGTGTCTTTTAAGAAAAATAGACTATTTTTGGACAGTTAAGTGTTGGGGCAGTTTCGTCATTTTTTGGACATTCAAAAATTCTAGAAAAATTTGGAAGGATAATATGATAAGTTTTCTAACATCTCAAAGTGGAATCACTGAAAAAGGAGTTGTAGATTTCCATATGGATTATTTTTAATAAAGTACAAAAAACTTGTTTTTCCAAATTTGATACTGCCCAAAATTTTAAAAGGGCATTTTCGCCCACTTAAATTATGAAATAAATTATGGACTTTTGGGACATGAAAATATATGGTATTAAGTACCTCCTGTCCAAAAATGAACTCATTCCAACTTAAAACGACCAAGTTATGGTCATTTCAATTTTTGTGATTTTTTGACGAAAATGGCTATAACCAGAGTTCTATAACTCCGATGACCTTAAAATTTAAACTGGAGCGTCATGTTAACACGTATAAGATTGTGTCAAAAGATGAGAATTTCTGGAGTTGAGCATGATGGGGCTAAATTCTTAAGCTACACACTAAAAATAATTTTTAAAAAATACCAAAGGAAGTTGGAAAATTATGGAAAAATACTTTTTGTGTATGAAATATATGTATATGTGTTTGGACAAAGGATAGAAAAATAATAAATTGATTTGGTATTTTCGTGAAAAGGATATGGAATCCAGCTTGATGGTTTGAAAAATCTGATAAATCCAGCTTGCTGAATTGAAAAGAAGTTTACTGAATTGAATATATGTTGAATCCAACTTGCTGGATTGCAATCTAGTTGCTGAATTTGGAATCCAATTTGCTGGATTGCAGTTTGGCTTGCTGGATTGGAAATCTGTTGAATCCAGGTTGTTAGATTTGGAATCCAGTCTGCTGGATTGGCAATTTGGTTGCTAGATTTAGAATCCAGGTTGCCGGATTAGTATTTGACTTATTAGATGTTAAAGAATAACTTATGAAATGAAAAAGCGATTGTTAAATCATAATGTATATGATATAGTGATTAAGGAATTATCAAAGGATGATAATATTAATGTTGTAAGTTATTATCTAATATTTGATTAAGTGTTAGATAATTTATGGATAAAGAAATAGTATTAAGAGCTACAAGGTATGTTATACTAATTGAAAGATAAATCTTATAATTGATAGGTTTTTCATAAGAGATTATATTAGATTGTTTAGCGGTAATCAGCGGTTCAGACAAGTTTTCTTAACTCAAACTTGAGTTGTATGTTCAAAGCATGTTAATGAATAATTGTTGTTGATTATTCATGTCTATACTGATTATTGATTCGCACGTTGTGCATGTTGTAAATGTTCATCAAGTATGAAATGCTGATCACCTTCATTACCATTTGGTTCAGTTAATCTATTCATGTTTATGCTTGACCATTCATTTTTATTGACTTGGTCTTTCAGCTAATAAAATTTGTTGCTCACCGTTGCTATATCATGATAAAAAATTTCAGATTAAGATGAAGCTCGAGTAAAGACAAGCAAAGGCAAAGGTCAAGATTTAATTTTTATGTGGTTAGATCTATTAAATTTTCTGACGAAAATAGTATTGTAAACATTTAAGATATTGAAGGTATGTATTAAGTTAAGGTTGTAGACCTTGGTAATGATGTGTAAAAGTTTAATGTATAAATAATTTATGTTTATATCTTCCGTAATAGTTATAGAAATGATGTACCAGGTCTGAAGTAAAAAGTACCGGATTTGAGGATGTCACAATTGGTATCAAAGCCGTAGGTTATAAACCTTAGGTAAGTGTAACAATCCGAAATTTCAAATTGTAATAATAAATATTTATTGAATTATATAAATATTTATTTGATGTATATATTTTTGAAATTGATAAAATAAATATTTTATTGATGTGGTTATTATTAGTAAATATTTATGAATTAAATTTATTAGATAATATTCTAAATTAAATTAATTTATAATTTAGAGAGTTGTAATATAACATGAGCTGTTATATTGTCGTGTTGATTTAATAATTTAAATGGTATATTAAATTATTAAATAAAATTATAATTTTGTGCTATTTGTTTAAATGGTATATTTATTTAAAATATTGTATGGTTGATTAATTTATTAATTAATGTTGGATATGAAAATCTAAATAAATATTATGTGAAACTAAATGGTGTATTAAAATAATTAAAGTAGTTTTAAATTGATTTAACTCAAACAAGGCTTAAATATATTAAGTCTTTAATTTTAAAGAGTTTTGCCAAACAAAGCCTTATGGCTTTTGGATTTTCAAATTTTAAATTATAATAACATAAATAAAATAAATTAATATAATAAATATAATATATTTATAACATATACGTTAGTTTGTAACTGATATTACAATTAGCAGTAGTATTAAGGTTATATCGGTTTTGTATTACTACGAATATCAGTTGGGTTTTGGCCATTTGCTAAGTCTGAGAGTTCACAGAAAAACCTGAGAGAAAGCTTGAGAGAATTGTGAAGAAGTTCTGAGTTTTCAAAGTAATTAGCAGTTGATTAGCACGGATTTCTTATGCAACAAAAGGTATTTTTCACAATCTCCATATATATATATATATATATATATATATATATATATATATATATATATATATATATGCGTATATGGATTTTTACGCCATTAAATCTCATGTTTTGTGAATTCAAATTGTTGAATTGTTGATATATATAACTGGTAATTGTGATTATACGTGTTTATGATGGTTAGAGTTTATGTTTAAACAAGAATTTGCTATGCTAATTACAGTTAAAAGTAGAAAAATAATGACAGTGTGTATATTTTGCTTTTGGCTTATGAAAGTACCAATTATGGTGGCCAATTTGTATGTTAATCAGTAAATTGAGTCTTGTTTATGCTGGTCCATTATGAAACAAAGAGAATGTAGTTTGAACGAAGTGATTCGGCGTAGAATTGAAATCACAGTGATGAATTTTGTCTAAGGAACTCAAAAATGGTGTTTATGTATGAAAATATGAAATTTGAGAAATTAAAATAGTTTTAGTTGTTGTTAAATTGTTCTATATTGATGAATATGTGAGGAAACATGTTCGTAATAATTGTATATCAATTGTATATGTTAATTTCACTGTTTTATGGGTGAAATTCGTGTTAGTTGGGCAAAAAACGGCTACTGTTCATGCCGTTTCTGTTTCTGTCTGTGCACTAGCGCAGCTGCGCTGGTGCTAAGGCTAAAAACTGCGCAGCTGCGCCGGCGCAACTACGCCAGTTCCAAGTCTGTATATGGCGCAGCTGCGCCATACACTGATCTGAGGCAGAGACTTCTGCTGCTGCTGCAGTTCTGGGTTAGTGACATACATTGAACTAATGATGTGCTAGTATGATAAACGTGTAACAACAAGGTTAAAACAGAATCGTGTTCGGTGGATAGTAGTTTCAAAATTTCAAATGATTATAAGTTATGAACGTGTTATGTTATCACTTAGTTTATACAATGAATGTTAGATAAGTGTTGTGATGTTAACACTTGGGAATTCTGAAATGTATATGGTAGCATAAGACTTGTGCTAAAATAACAAGTTTAGCTAGAAATACATATTCTATGGTATTTTAGTATGTCTAAGAGATATTGTGGTTCTAAACCTATGTGTAGGTGAACGTGAGTCTTAATATTAGAGCTTACGCTCGAGTCAAGTTTCTAAACTTATCTTTTTACATTGAGCAAGTTCTCTAATTCTACTTTTACAATTGAGCAAGTTTTCTAACTCTACACTTCATTGAGATAGTTCATTTATTATATTGTGCAAGTTTATTCTTACTATTGAGCAAGTTCTTTAACTCTACTCTTATAATAATTGTGCAAGTTTTCTAACTCTACATTTTCGTTGAGCAAGTTTCTAAACTTATCTTTTTTACATTTAGAAAGCTCTCTAATTCTACTTTTACAATTGAGCAAGTTCTTGTATCTAGTTGCTTATGATTTCTAAATCCTATTTTGATTTTGAACAAGTTATTCTTGTCTTTAACTTGTTATCTAGCATGCAAGTTTACATATTCTGATATACTAATGTTGAACAAGTTTTATCATTTAAATCATTATTTGTTATGCATGCTTAGTACTCAATTCTAAATAACCTTGGCTTAATATTATTCAAGCAAGGCACGTTATGATTATTCAATGTTTATGCTATTAGTTTATTCCTAAAGCATGATCCTAATTTACAATGTCGATTTAGTTATGATTATTCCATAGCATGACGTTATCAATGTTGTATTCAACTAATCCTTAGTTGATGACCGTTAAATTCTAAATTACCCTTGAAGTGTATCCAAACCAAACTTACTTTGGTGCGGACTTGTACTCTAAATACTGATGAGATGAACAACCCTATTATTAGGGGATAATTTACGCTTAGCGTTAAAATGTTTGTGCACAATACATTGTACGAAGGGCTGATCCCCCTAAGTACGAGGAGTCCTTATAGTCTTATGACTGTTAAAGTTGAAGTTGAAAGATTACTTACAACTATGGACATAGTTCTTGGTCTTATGACCCTCCGATATATATTCCATATTTTGATTCCAGTCTTTGGTTATTATTGATAGAGTATTATTCAGTTTTGATGAGCCTATTCATTGGCATTTATCATTATCTTGTTGATTCATTGTTATATCTAGTGAGCATTTGTTTTGCTCACTCTTGCATAAATATAATTATTGCAGCTAAAGTTGAGTAGGTAGATAAGCCTACAACTAGCAAAGGAAAGGGAAAAATGTACAAGTGATGAAGACTTGTAATTTTATTTATTGATATGATGATAAACTTTTAACTAATGATGTGATGTATTTATTTCATTTTCGCACTTATATGATGTTTAAGGTTAGACAACCGGGGAAGATTCTTATTTAATGATGTAACCCTTTTATAGGGATGATTTATGATTTAATTTTATTATGTTTGGGTAGATAAATATAAATGAACGAAAAGTGAACACCAAGTCTTGTGGGAATGAAGTACCTAGATTTGGGGGTGTCACAGGTTGGTATCAAAGCCTTAGTTATGAACCTTAGGTGGGAAAAAGCCTTAGGAAGTAACATTTGAAAAGATAGTGGCGATAAACTCTTATCGAGTTTTAAGGAAGAAATAATAAAACACTTATGTGCTTATGTGATTACAACTTATGTGTTCGTGAGTGTCGAGTAGTAATGATTAGTAATTAAAACTTAAAATTTTGTTGTCAGGATGACTAATGTCGGAGAATCCAGTCAGGCTAGGGAGGAAGGACCTCAGATGCCTAGAGAGGAGGAATCTCGTGACATTTAGGTGCTTTGGGAACAACTACTGCCACGGGAGTCCACCCCGTTGGTCACAGTGGTTGAAGATGAGGATGATGAGGTAGAAACGGATGAGGAGGATCTCGTTGAGCTGTCGCAGGCGAATGAGGATGACGATGACGAGGAGGAAGAGATTCCACTGAACTCGATAGCTGCTCGTATGTACGATGAAGTCTACGACCGCAATGTGGAACTTCAGGATACCGTCGAGGAATTGCAAGAGATAGTAGCTAAACAACAAACCTTGATGGCACAGAAGGACGATGAGATCCTAGATCGAGAGGAACGTCTGAATAATGTTGAAGAGAAGCTGGTTCACACTGAAGAAGAGAACGAGCAAATGACGGAGGAGATTGCAGAGTTGAAGAACAAGCTGAAAGAAGAAGCTACTAAGAGGGCAACAGCCGAAGACGCATACAGGGAAGCTTATCAACGTGCCGGAATAGCAGAGAGAGACGCACAAGCAAAGAGGATGAAGATAGAGGAGATGAATAACGTATTCAACACCGTGATCAATCAAGCTCAAGATCGGGTCATGGGTTATCCTATTCAGTTCGAGACGCTGCCATCATTCATATTAGATCGCAGAACAATGTTTCGGATTATGGAGGAAGAGCGTCATAAGGCTACGCGGTATCTTAGTAGGACATTGTAGGGGCTGTATCTGTTATGCGATTAATAAAATGCTAAATAATATGTAAATCCCTGATGATATGTAATCTATGGGATATGATGATGATGTTATCCTGAAACTTTAGTAGTTCAGGAAAGTAATGTAAATAGCAGAGATGCTATTGTTATGGTATTTTCAAAAAGATTATGAAGGAATAAAAGTCATTATTTTATTTTATTCCAAGTTTTATGTGTTTTGTGATGTTAATCTTTTATGATGTGCAACTTAAGTATGAAATACTTAAAAGAATTGAGAAACAATCTAATGGGTATATTTTTAATAGAAAATGCCTGCAAGACGTCAACCACAACAGGGACCTACCAATAACAACAATGCTGAGGCTAATCCAGTTCAGCAATTCGTAACGCTACTGACGGGAGCATTACAGAATTAGCCACAGAATCAAGCTGCAACATTAAGGACTTAAAGGCGGTTGGGCCACCAGAGTTCCGTGGGTCCATGAATCCGGTTGAGGCACAGACCTGGATAATGGAGATAGAGAAGGTTTTTGATGTTGCTAGGGTAGGGGATAATCAGAAGACTGCTTTCGCAACATTCATGTTGAAAGCAGAGGCTAGTTATTGGTGGCAAGCCAATAAAACCCGAGGAGGTCAAGGGGTAATATCTTGGGAAAGGTTCAAGGAAATATTCTTTGAGACCTGTTTCCCTGAAAGTTCAAAGAATCAGATGGAAGTGCAATTTCTAGAACTAAAATAGGGTACAATGATGGTGTCGGAGTATGCCGCGAAATTCAATTAGTTAGCAAGGTTTGCGCCATACCAAGTGAATACGGATGAACGCAAGGCAAGAAGATTCGAGCAGGGACTGAAGCCTTGGTTGTACAGTAGGGTTTCCCTGTTCCAGTTAAAGATGTTTGCAGCAGTGCTTGAGAAAGCAATTCTCACTGAGAGTGGAGGCGAGGCTGTAACAAAGCATAATCAAGAGCAGAGAAAGAAGAAGAATGAAGGTGAAGCTAAGAATGGTGGAGCTAGTAACGGTGGAAATGGCAACAACAGTTTGAAGAGGAAGTGGAATGCAAATGTGGGAGCTAGGAATCAGCAAGGTAATCAACAGAAGAATAAGTTCGAAGCATGTGCTACGTGAGGGAAGTTTTATAAGGGTGTGTGCTTGATGGGGAAAAGAGTATGCTTTAACTGTGGCCAAGAGGGTCACATTGCCCCAAATTGCACTCAACCCAAGAAGAATGATTGTTACACCTGCGGGTCGAAGGACCATTTCGCTCGCGAGTGTCCAAAGAAGAAATCTGGTGAGACAACTAGAAGCAAAGGAAATGGCGGTGGGGGTACACTGGCTATTACTGGGCCAACATCATCAAATAAGCCTACAGCCAGAACCTTCAACATGACGGTGTAAGATGCGGTGCAATCAAAGGATGTCGTGTCAGGTATTATCCCAATCAATGATGTAAATGCATATGTATTATTTGATTCGGGTGCTACTTATTCATTTATATCTGATGAATTTGCTAAGAGGTTAGAAATACCTAGTGAAGAGTTTAATTTCCCTTTAAACATAGAAATTGCGAATAGGGAAGTAATTCCTGTTAGATTCGTATACAAGAACTGTAGGGTGAACATTAAGGGGAATATTATGACAGTAGATTTAATCCCGAAAAAACTCGGAGAGTTCGATGTTATTTTGGGAATGGATTGGCTATTCAATTATGGAGTGCTAATTGATTGCCAAAAGAAGTGTGTCAACCTTATGACTCCGTCAAAGGTAGTTTTATATGGTAGCAAATCGCCTAGACAAATGAGATGTCTGATGGTTATAGAGGCCAAGAAGTTGTTGAGTCAAGGCTGTGTAGGATATTTAGCCTACATAGTCGATACTCAAAAGAAGAAGGAGATGAAATTGGAGGAAATACTAGTGGTTAAGGATTTTGTAGACGTGTTTCTGGATGATTTGCCAGGACTTCTGCCTGATAGAGAAATTGAGTTCGTGATCGACTTAGCGCCAGGAACTGCTCCAATATCGAAGGCCCCGTACAGAATGGCTCCGGTGGAGATGAAGGAACTGATGGTACAATTGCAAGAGCTTCTAGATAAGAAATATATTCAGCCTAATGTATCACCGTGGGGAGCCCCGGTGTTATTCGTGAAGAAGAAGGATGGGTCAATGCGTCTTTGCATTGATTATAGGGAATTAAACAAAGTCACTATTAAAAACAAATATTCGTTGCCAAGAATAGATGACTTGTTTGATCAACTGAAAGGTGCTAGATATTTCTCAAAAATAGATTTGAGAAGTGGGTATCACCAACTGAAAGTAAGGAAGGAGGATGTACCGGAGATGGCATTCCGAACTCGATATGGACATTACGAATTTTTGGTGATGTCTTTTGGTTTAACAAACGCCCCTGCAGCGTTCGTGGATTTTATGAACAGGGTGTTTAAACTATTTTTAGACAAGTTTGTGGTAGTGTTCATCGATGATATTTTGGTGTACTCTAAATCTCAAGAAGAACACGTAGAACATTTACGTTTGATGTTGTAGACACTAAGAAAGGAAAAGTTGTACGTAAAATTCTCTAAGTGCGAATTTTGGCTAGATCGTGTACAATTTCTTGGGCACATGATTGACAAAGATGGGATTTCAGTGGATCCATCAAAAGTTGAAGTTGTAATCAATTGGGAACAACCAAGAACACCGTCAGAGGTGAGGAGTTTCTTGGGACTGGCCGGTTATTATAGAAGATTTATTCAAGATTTTTCCAAGATAGCCGATCCGCTAATAAATTTGACAAGGAAAGCTGTAAAATTTGTTTGGACTGAGAAGTGTGAAGAGAGTTTTCAAGATTTAAAGAAAAAGTTAAGTGTGGCACCTGTGTTGTCATTATTAGATAATATGGGAAACTTTGTGGTGTATAGTGATGCCTCACACAAAGGGTTGGGTTGTGTCCTTATGCAAAATGGTAAGGTCATTGCGTGTGCATCAAGGCAGTTGAAAGACTATGAGAAAGGGTATCCGACTCATGATTTAGAGTTGGCGGCGGTTGTGTTTGCTCTGAAGATATGGAGATATTATCTCTACGGAGAAAAGTGTGAGATCTACACAGACCATAAGAGTCTGAAGTATATTTTTACACAGAAGGACCTAAACATGCGTCAAAGGAGATGGATGGAATTAATAAAAGATTATGATTGTGAGATCATTTATTATCCGGGCAAAGCTAATGTGGTTGCAGATGCCTTGAGTAGAAAAGGCAGAGAAAAGTTGATGTTGTTAACCAACCAGGAAGAGCTTATTTCAGCGATGGCAAGGCTAGAGTTGGAAATCAAATTTCCAAACGAATCCGATGAAAAATTATACCAGATGGAAGCTAGTCCAACTTTGGTGGACAAAGTGAAGAACGCTCAACTACAGGATGAAGAATGCAGGAAAATAAAGGAAAGTGTGGTCGAGGGTAAAGAGGTGAAGTATAAGGTTGATGCTGAAGGAATACTAAGATTCGAGGGACGAATTTGGGTTCTAGCAGTACCGGATATTAAAGAAGACATATTGACAGAAGCTCATAGCTCAAGATATTTGATTCATCCGAAAGTATGAAGATGTATCAAGATTTGCGACAATATTTTTGGTGGCCAAATATGAAAAGAGACGTTGCAGAATGCGTTGCAAAGTGTTTGACATGTCAGAGAGTGAAGGCAGGACATCAAAGGCCAAACAGATTACTTCAACCGTTGGAAATACCGAAATGGAAGTGGGAGCATATCACAATGGATTTTGTGGTAAGTCTTCCAACGACTCAGAAAGGATACGATGCGATATGCGTGATAGTGGACAGACTGACAAAATCTACACACTTTTTGCAAATAAAGATTAGATATAATCTTGATCAGCTGGCAAAACTATACGTTAAAGAGATCGTGTCTAGGCATGGGGTTCCAGTGTCAATAGTATCATATAGATATCCGAGATTCACATCAAATTTCTAGAAGAAACTACAAGAATGCATGGGAACACGACTGAGGATGAGTACAACATATCACCCGCAAACTGATGGGCAAAGCAAACAAACAATCTAGACGTTAGAAGATATGCTTAGAGCGTGCATCATGGATTTCAAAGGAAACTGGGACGATCAATTACCGTTGGTCGAATTCGCCTATAATAACAGTTACCACGCAAGCATAGGCATGCCGCCTTATGAAGCATTATATGGCAGAAAGTGCAGAACTCCACTGTGCTGGGATGAAGTCGGTGAACGCCAACTATTAGGTCCTGAACTGGTACATGAGACCGCTGAAGTTATAAAACTCATCAGAGTAAGATTGGTAGCTGCTCAAGATCGACAGAAGACGTGTGAAACCCCCAAATCCCGGTACTTCATTTCCTCAAGATTTGGTGTTCACGTAATCAAAACATTCATTACTAACTACCCAATTGATAAAATTGAATAAATAAAACCTGCCCATACAGGATTAAACTTAAATAAAAATCTCCCAGGTTATCTAACCTTTACAAACATTCATTCATGCGGAAATTAAATTAATATAAACTTCTTTACAATCTTTAAACAAAGTCTAAAAATAATCTGTCTAACTATTACAGGTCTTCAGCATTGCTTAATCTTTCCTTTCCCTTTACTGGTGCTAGGTACATCACCAGTTTCAACCTTAGTTGTAAGAAATTTTACAGGCAAGAGTGAGCAAACAAAGTCCACTTGAAATAACAATAAGTAAATCTTTAAACTTTACATCATTTGCCAATATTAGGCTCAATAGAACTGAACAATATATTCTATTAACTTTCTAAAAATTATAACATTCACTGAGGGTCTAATGACCACGAATCATATCCACAGTTATAAGTAATCTTTCAACTTTAACTTTAACAGTCATAAGACTATAAGGACTCCACGTACTTAGGGGGATCAACCCTTCGTACAATGTATTGTGCACAATCATTTCAACGCTAAGCGTAAACCTCTATTAAAAGAGTTGTTCATCTCAGTATTTAGAATACAAGTCCGCACCAAAGTAAGTTTGGTTTGGATAAGCTTTCAAGGTAATTTGGAGTTCAACGGACATCAACTAAGGATTAGTTGAATACAAGATAATAACACTATGTTATTGAACGATCATACTAAATAAACATTTCGTTCTAAGTTCATGCTTTAGGAATAATCTAATAGCATAACAATTGAATAATTTATCATACCTTGCTTTGAACAACATTAAGCTAAGGTTACATTTTAGAATTTAATATCAAGCATGCACAACAAATAATAACTTGAATGATAACTAAAGGTACTTGCATGCTAATATAACTAATTTAGAGTTAAGAAAACTTGTACAATTATAAAAGTAGAGTTAGAGAACTTGCATAAGTATAACATAACAGTGAAAAGTAACCTTGCTGAATAATAAAGTAGCAAAGGTTAGGGAACTTGCCTCGCGTGTAGGTTAAACAATTACTATTCACGTTCACCCCAAGTCCTACACATACCATATGCATTGACAATACACATTAGTTACACTAACATTACCTTTATGAGTTCCTTTATTACTCTTAGTATAGCTACTAACTAAGTTTAAGTTTAAGCAACAACACATCTTTTATGAACATTACTTTTTAGCTTTATTACAACTACTTAAATGATCATGCCATTGCACCACGTGTACATTAACAACTTAATACAACATCCTAATACATGTTCAACATGTTATCATTAAGTTATACTAATACCCAAATGGTTGCACTTGCATTCGTGCATCCCGACGCCCTCCGATTGGCTCCAAATACACAATAGCCCTAAAGATGGCCATTTTGACAACTGTTACAGACCTCAAATTAACAAATATAAAGAATGAAAGTTGTAGGTCTACTCTTCCTCTTTCCGAATCATCTTGAATTACCTAAATCGGAGTTCATATGAAAAAGTTATGGCCGTTTTACTACAGGAGGCCAAAACAGCCCAACTAGGTCACTTTTCCGGCGCCGGGGCGCGGAACAGTGGCGCTGGGGCGCGAGCTACGGCGCTGGGGCACGAGCTTCAGCGCTGGGGTGCGAGCTACGGCGCTGGGGCGCGAACCTTGGCGCCAGGGCGCGAGATTTGGCGCTGGGGCGTGAATTTTGACGCTGGGCCGCCGAAACTCACAGAAACCAACCACGAACAACTAAATTTTCTGTCTATAACTTCAATTCCAACACTAATTGACATGAATAACTAATACAAATTACACATAAACTTCACCGAGCATACAAATACTAAATTAACACAACTTAAACCATAATTTTAGAAAATTAAATACTAGAATAACATATTTTAAAACCCAAAAACTCCATTTTTGATATTTTTCATAAAAATCAACACTGTGATTTTGTTATTCAACCAAAACTGAAATTTCAAAGCATCATAATTATGTTTTTACATACTCTATCAATTCTAACAATCAATTTATCCATTTAACAACAATTAAAACCTTAATTTCTATTTTAAAATAGCCATATTCATACATATTGTCATATGAACACTCTGTAATATATTTTCTTCCACAAAACACATATATGCATGAACTAATTTCTCTATAATCATATATAAGTTCATAGAACAACCATATAATCAATAATCATGCCAAACCATATACATAACAACAATTTATCTTTTATAAAATTTTCACAGAGACTTTTTGGGAAGAAGAAAACTAAATTTTTAAAGAAAGAACTAGAGCTCCTACCTTGGATTATGAAAGATGATGACACTATCCCTTTTTCTCCAAATCTTTTCTCCAAAACCTGTAAAATTCTCTTAATTCTCTCAATTTTTCTCTTAGTTTTCTTCTTTTCTTCTTCTTCTTCCTCTGAGTTTTTCTCTTTTTCTCTCCTTTCTCTCTCCTCTAATCTTACGTAAAATATTATAACGCATATAAGATATAATTATAATAATTATATAATATAAGTACTGACATAAGTTATGTCAGTTACATAAGTTTTAAAAATCAAAAGCCTTAAGGCTTGTTTGGTTAGCATAATAAAAATAACCCATTAATCCTTACACCTTGTTTGGTAAACTGAATTAAAACAATTTGATTAATCCTTATACCTTGTTTGACAAAACTAAATTAAACCATTTTTTTATTTATTTTAATAACTCCTTTATAGCAAGGTTATTAGCCACACTTTTATTAAATTAATAAATCAATTAAACATTAATCTATTAAATTACTTTAACACATAAACAATTATAATTCTTTTTACAATTATAATTTCATTTAATCAACTAATATTTCAAACTATAATTTCTCATTTAAATATTATTATTTATTTAAAATCATTATAAGCTCTCTAGCTTATTAAATTAAACTCCATTATTATAAAATCTCATAATAATTAATTTATTTAGCTCCTTAATTATTTACTCAACAAATAATTAATTAAATCACATCAACTCAAATTGCCGTATAATTCAATAAATATTTAATATTGCCAATAAATATTTAATATTTAATATTTAATTATTTATTCAACAAATAATTAAATAAACCACATCACTCAAATTGAACAATTATTTATTCAACAATAACATATCCAATAAATATTTATATAAACCAATAAATATTTATAACTTACATCTAAAAAAATATGGAATGTTACATCATTCCCCTCTTAAAAGGATTCTGTCCTCAGAATCACAACTCAAACAACACATTCGCTACATTCTTCCCTACTTACAAAGATTCTGTCCTCAGAATCGAAGACACAGATTAAACAAATAACTCAGGGTATTCATTCAACATTTTCTCTTCGAGTTCCCACGTTGCTTCTTCAGCGTTGTGGTTTCTCCATATCACCTTCACAGAAGGTATCACTTTATTCCTGAGCACTTGTTCTTTCCTGTCGACAATCTGGATAGGAACCTCTTCATAAGACAAATCTTTCTCGAACTGCAACGGTTCGTACTCGATTACGTGCTTGTAATCGGGTTTATATGGTCGTAACACCGAAATGTGAAAAATATTATGAATATTTTCCAACTCTGGAGGTAGAGCTACCTCATAAGCTACCTCTCCAACTTTTCACAGTACTTCAAAGGGTCCAATAAATCTCGGGCTTAGTTTTCCCTTCTTACCGAAACGAATTTTCCCCTTCCAAGGAGAAACTTTTAGGAATACATAGCTTCCTACGTCAAATGCACGATCTTGCCTGTGTTGGTCAGCATACTTCTTCTGTCGGTCTTGAGCTGCTACCAATCTTATCCTGATGAGTTTGATAACCTCAGCAGTTTGTTGCACTAATTCTGGTCCTAACAATTGACGTTCACCAACTTCATCCCAGTACAGCGGAGTTCTGCACTTTCTGCCGTATAACGCTTCGTAAGGCGGCATGCCGATGCTTGCGTGATAACTATTATTGTAGGCAAATTCCACCAACGGTAATTGCTCTTCCCAGCTTCCTTTGAAATCCATGACGCATGCTCTCAACATATCTTCTAATGTCTGGATCGTTCGTTCGCTTTGGCCATCTGTTTGCGGATGATATGCCGTACTCATTCGCAACTGTGTTCCCATACATTCTTGTAGTCTCTTCCAGAAGTTTGATGTGAACCTCGGATCTCTGTCTGACACAATTGACACTGGAACTCCATGTCTTGCAACGATCTCTTTAATATATAGTTTTGCCAGCTGATCAAGATTGAATCTAATCTTTATTGGCAAAAAGTGTGCTGATTTTGTCAGTCTGTCTACTATTACCCAAATCGCATCGTATCCTTTCTGAGTAGTTGGAAGACCCACCACAAAATCCATCGTGATATGCTCCCATTTCCATTCCGGTATTTCCAACGGTTGAAGCAATCCGCTGGGTCTTTGATGTTCGGCTTTTACTCTCTGACATGTTAAGCACTTCGCTACACATTCTGCGACGTCCCTTTTCATATTTGGCCACCAAAAATGTCGGCGCAAATCTTGATACATTTTCGTGCTCCCTGGATGAATTGAATATTTTGAGCTATGAGCTTCGATCAAAATTTCTTCTTTCAGTTCTGGTGCTGCTGGAACCCAGATCCTTCCTTCAAACCGTAGTAACCCTTCGGTGTCGATCTTGTATTTTACATCACCGCCTTCAATCAAATTCTCTTTGATTTTTGCACACTCTTCGACTTGTAGTTGGGCACTCTTCACTTTGTCCATTAAAGTTGGACCGGCTTCTATCTGAAATAATTGTTCGTCAGATTCCTTTGGAAATTTGATCTCCAACTCTAGTTTTGTCATTGCTAAAATGAGCTCCTCCTGAGTTGTAATCAGCATCAACTTCTCCCTACCTTTCCTGCTTAAAGCATCAGCTACCACATTCGCTTTGCCCGGATGATAAAAGATCTCACAATCGTAATCTTTTATCAGTTCCATCCACCTTCTCTGACGCAGGTTCAAATCTTTCTGAGTGAAAATATACTTCAGACTTTTGTGGTCTGTGTAGATCTCACATTTCTCTCCATAAAGATAGTGTCTCCATATCTTCAGAGCAAACACAACTGCAGTCAATTCCAAATCATGAGTCGGATACCCTTTCTCATAATCTTTCAATTGTCTTGATGCATACACAATAACTTTGCCATTCTGCATAAGAACACAACCTAACCCTTTGTGTGAGGCATCACTATACACCACAAAATTTCCTGTATTATCTGGCAGGGTTAACACAGGTGCCATACTTAGCTTCTTCTTCAAATCTTGGAAGCTCTCTTCACATTTCTCCGTCCACACGAATTTCACAGCTTTTCGTGTCAAGTTTGTTAACGGAGTGGCTATCTTAGAAAAATCTTGTATAAATCTTCTATAATAACCGGCCAGCCCCAAGAAACTCCTCACCTCCGAAGGTGTTCTTGGTTGTTCCACTTTCGATGGATCTACTGAAATCCTATCTTTGTCAATCACATGACCCAAAAATTGTACACGGTCGAGCCAAAATTCACACTTAGTGAATTTCGCGTACAACTTTTCCTTTCTTAGTGTCTCCAATGTCAGACGTAAATGTTCCACGTGTTCTTCTTGAGTTTTGGAATACACCAGAATGTCGTCGATAAACACCACTACGAACTTGTCTAAAAATGGTTTAAATACCCTGTTCATCAAATCCATGAACGCGGCAGGGGCATTTGTTAAACCAAAAGACATCACCAGAAACTCGTAATGTCCATACCGAGTTCTGAATGCCATTCGTGGTATATCCTCCTTCCTCACTTTCAACTGGTGATACCCACTTCTCAAATCAATTTTCGAAAAGTATTTAGCACCCTTCAACTGGTCAAACAAGTCATCTATTCTTGGCAACGGGTATTTGTTTTTAATAGTGACTTTGTTTAACTCCCTGTAATCAATGCAAAGACGCATTGACCCGTCCTTCTTCTTCACGAATAAAACTGGCGCTCCCCACGGCGATACACTTGGTTGAATATACTTCTTGTCTAGCAGTTCTTGCAACTGTACCATCAGTTCCTTCATTTCTACCGGAGCCATTCTGTACGGAGCCTTTGATATCAGTGCTGTTCCCGGCACTAAGTCGATCACGAATTCAATTTCTCTGTCCGGTGGAAGTCCTGGCAAATCTTCTGGAAACACGTCTTCAAATTCTCTCACTACCGGTATTTCTTCTAATTTCACACCTTTCTTCTGAGTATCGACTATGTAAGCTAAATAGCCCACACAACCTTGACTCAACAACTTCTTGGCCTGCATAGTCGTCAGACATTTCATTTGTCTTGGCGACTTGCTACCATAAAATACTACCTTTGACGGAGTCATAAGGTTTACACACTTCTTTTGGCAGTCAATTACTGCTCCATAATTGAACAACCAATCCATTCTCAAAATTACATTAAATTCCCCGAGTCTAATCGGAATCAAATCTACTAACAAGATATTCCCCTTAATGTTAACCCTACAGTTCTTGTAAACGAACCTAACAGGGATTATTTCCTTATTCGCAATTTCTATGTTCAAAGGAAAATTCAGTTCTTCTCTAGGCAATTCTAACCTCTTGGCAAATTCATCAGATATAAACGAGCAAGTAGCACCCGAATCAAATAATACATATGCATTAATATCATTGATTGGGATAATACCTGACACCACATCTTTTGATTGCACAGCATCTTGCACAGTCATGTTGAAGGTTCTGGCTGTGGGTTTGTTTGATGATGCAGGCCCTGTAATGGCCCATGTACTTCCATTGTTACCTCCATTGCTTCTGGTTGTCCCTCCCTCCTTCTTCTTAGGGCATTCACGAGCAAAATAATCCTTGGATCCGCACGTGAAGCACGCCTTCTTCTTTTGTTGAGTGCAATTTGGGGCGATGTGACCCTCCTGGCCACAATTGTAGCAAACTCGTTTCCCCATCAAGCACGCACCCTTGTGAAATTTCCCGCATGTCGCACATGCTTCAAACTTTTTGTTTTGCTGGTTACCCTGATGGTTTCCAGCTCCCCCGTTCCCATTCCACTTCCTCTTCAAGCTGTTGTTGTTGCTATTGTTGTTGTTATTTCCACTGCTGCCACCTCCATTCTTCATTTCATTCTCATTCTTCTTCTTCTTTTGTTCCTGGTTGAATTTGGTCATCGCCTCTCCTCCACCTTCAGCGAGTATTGCTTTCTCCATTACTGCTGCAAATGTCTTCAACTGGAACAGGGAAACCCTACTGTACAGCCAGGGCTTCAGTCCCTGTTCAAACCTCTTCGCTTTGCGTTCGTCTGTGCTAACCTGATATGGCGCAAACCTCGCCAACTCGTTGAATTTTGCGGCATACTCGGATACCGTCATCGTCCCTTGCTTCAGCTCCAAAAACTGTACTTCCAGCTGACTCTTTGAACTATCTGGGAAATAGGTCTCGAAGAACAGTTCCTTGAACCTATCCCAGGTCATCACTCCTGGCCCTTCACGAGTTTTATTGGTCTGCCACCAATAACTAGCTTCTGCTTTCAACATGAAAGTTGCGAAAGCAGTCTTCTGCTCATCCCCTACCCTAGCGACATCAAACACCTTCTCTATTTCCATAATTCAGGTTTGTGCTTCGACTGGATTCATGGACCCACAGAATTCAGGTGGTCCAACCGCCTTGAAATCCTTAAACGTTGAGCCTTGGTTTTGAGGTTGATTCTGCAACGCTCCTGTCAATAGTGCCACTAGTTGTTAAACGGGATTCGCATCAACATTGTCGTTAGCTTCTTCGGTGGTTCTCTGTCGTGTTGGTTGACGTCTGGGAGGCATTTTCTGTTAAAGAAAACATCTATTAGACCATTACTCAACTCCTTTAAGTATTTCTAATTAACTTGCCTCTACAAAAGAAATAACCACATAGCACATAACACTTTGAGTAAAATAATAACTTTTATTTATTCATAAACTTTTTTGAAAACATAACACAATAGCATCTCTGCTATCTACATTACTTTCCTGAACTACAAAAGTTTCAGGACAACGCCATTATTATCATATCCCATGGTTACTTAACACTAGGGATTTACACATTATTTAATACATATTATGTGCATTACAGGCACACTTTCTACGATGATCTATTAAGATACTTCTTAGCCCTATCACGTTCTTCCTCCATGACTCGAAACATCGTTCTTCGATCTAACACAAATGATGGCAGCGTCTCGAACTGAATCGGATATCCCATAACTCGATCTTGAGCTCGATTAATTGCGGTGTCGAATACTTTGTCCATTTCTTCCATCTTCATCCTTTTTGCCTGTGAACTCCTTACTGCTCTTCCAGTTCGTTGATAAGCTTCTTCGTATGCATCTTCAGCTCTTGCCCTCTTAGCCGCTTCTTCTCTCAGCCTGCTCTTCAGTTCAGCAACCATCTCGATCAATTGTTCCTTCTCTCCTTCAGTCTGTGTTAGTTTCTCCTCGGCGTTTGTCAGTCGTTCATCACGATCCTGGATCTCGCCGTCTTTTTGTGTAATTGTAGTCTACTGTTCAGCTACTATCTCCTGCAACTCCTCCACTGTATCTTGTAGTTCCACGTTAAGGTCGTGCACTTCATCATATACACGGCCAGCTATCGAGTTAAGCGGAATCCTTTCCTCCTCATCCTCGTCATCCTCATCCTCCTGGGGTAACTCAATGGGATCCTCCTCGTCTGTCTCCACATCATCATCCTCATCCTCAACTACTGTGACCAACGGGGTTGACTCCCGTGGCAATAGTTATTCCCAAACTACCTGAACATCGCGAGGTTCCTCCTCTATAGGCATTTGAGGTCCCTCGTCCCTAGCCTGACTGGATTCTCCGACATTAGTCATCCTGACAACAAAATTTTAAAGTTTTAGTTATTAATCATTCTACTTGACACTCGCGAGCACATAAGTTATAAACACATAAGCACATAAGTGTTTTATTACTTCTTTCTTAAAACTCGATAAGAGTTAACTCCACTATCTTTTCAAAAGGTTACTTCCTAAGGCTTTTTCCCCCACCTAAGGTTCATAACCTAAGGCTCTGATACCAACCTGTGACACCCCCAAATCCCGGTACTTCATTTCCTCAAGATTTGGTGTTCACGTAATCAAAACATTCATTACTAACTACCCAATTGATAAAATTGAATAAATAAAACCTGCCCATACAGGATTAAACTTAAATAAAAATCTCCCAGGTTATCTAACCTTTACAAACATTCATTCATGCGGAAATTAAATTAATATAAACTTCTTTACAATCTTTAAACAAAGTCTAAAAATAAACTGTCTAACTATTACAGGTCTTCAGCATTGCTTAATCTTTCCTTTCCCTTTACTGGTGCTAGGTACATCACCAGTTTCAACCTTAGCTGTAAGAAATTTTACAGGCAAGAGTGAGCAAACAAAGCCCACTTGAAATAACAATAAGTAAATCTTTAAACTTTACATCATTTGTCAATATTAGGCTCAATAGAACTGAACAATATATTCTATTAACTTTCTGAAAATTATAACATTCACTGAGGGTCTAATGACCACGAATCATGTCCACAGTTATAAATAATCTTTCAACTTTAACTTTAACAGTCATAAGACTATAAGGACTCCACGTACTTAGGGGGATCAACCCTTCGTACAATGTATTGTGCACAATCATTTCAACGCTAAGCGTAAACCTCTATTAAAAGAGTTGTTCATCTCAGTATTTAGAATACAAGTCTGCACCAAAGTAAGTTTGGTTTGGATAAGCTTTCAAGGTAATTTGGAGTTCAACGGACATCAACTAAGGATTAGTTGAATACAAGATAATAACACTATGTTATTGAACGATCATACTAAATAAACATTTCGTTCTAAGTTCATGCTTTAGGAATAATCTAATAGCATAACAATTGAATAATTTATCATACCTTGCTTTGAACAACATTAAGCTAAGGTTACATTTTAGAATTTAATATCAAGCATGCACAACAAATAATAACTTGAATGATAACTAAAGGTACTTGTATGCTAATATAACTAATTTAGAGTTAAGAAAACTTGTACAATTATAAAAGTAGAGTTAGAGAACTTGCATAAGTATAACATAACAGTGAAAAGTAACCTTGCTGAATAATAAAGTAGCAAAGGTTAGGGAACTTGCCTCGCGTGTAGGTTAAATAATTACTATTCACGTTCACCCCAAGTCCTACACATACCATATGCATTGACAATACACATTAGTTACACTAACATTACCTTTATGAGTTCCTTTATTACTCTTAGTATAGCTACTAACTAAGTTTAAGTTTAAACAACAACACATCTTTCATGAACATTACTTTTTAGCTTTATTACAACTACTTAAATGATCATGCCATTGCACCACGTGTACATTAACAACTTAATACAACATCCTAATACATGTTCAACATGTTATCATTAAGTTATACTAATACCTAAAGGGTTGCACTTGCATTCGTGCATCCCGACGCCCTCCGATTGGCTCCAAATACACAACAGCCTTAAAGATGGCCATTTTGACAACTGTTACAGACCTCAAATTAAAAAACATAAAGAATGAAAGTTGTAGGTCTACTCTTCCTC
The DNA here is from genome assembly GCA_016801055.1 of Panax notoginseng. Taxonomy (NCBI): domain Eukaryota; kingdom Viridiplantae; phylum Streptophyta; class Magnoliopsida; order Apiales; family Araliaceae; genus Panax; species Panax notoginseng. The sequence goes on from CM029019.1 coordinate 77,509,420, forward strand.
TTTCCGAATCATCTTGAATTACCTAAATCGGAGTTTGTATGAAAAAGTTATGGCCGTTTTACTACAGGAGGCCAAAACTGCCCAACTAGGTCACTTTTCCGGCGCCGGGGCGCGGAACAGTGGCGCTGGGGCGCGAGCTACGGCGCTGGGGCGCGAGCATCAGCGCTGGGGCGCGAGCTTCAGCGCTGGGGCGCGAGCTACGGCGCTGGGGCGCGAACCTTGGCGCCAGGGCGCGAGATTTGGCGCTGGGGCGTGAATTTTGACGCTGGGGCGCCGAAACTCACAGAAACTAACCACGAACAACTAAATTTTCTATCTATAACTTCAATTCCAACACTAATTGACATGAATAACTAATACAAATTACACATAAACTTCACCGAGCATACAAATACTAAATTAACACAACTTAAACCATAATTTTAGAAAATTAAATACTAGAATAACATATTTTAAAACCCAAAAACTCTATTTTTGATATTTTTCATAAAAATCAACACTGTGATTTTGTTATTCAACCAGAACAGAAATTTCAAAGCATCATAATTATGTTTTTACATACTCTATCAATTCTAACAATCAATTTATCCATTTAACAACAATTAAAACCTTAATTTCTATTTTAAAATAGCCATATTCATACATATTGTCATATGAACACTCTGTAATATATTTTCTTCCACAAAACACATATATGCATGAACTAATTTCTCTATAATCATATATAAGTTCATAGAACAACCATATAATCAATAATCATGCCAAACCATATACATAACAACAATTTATCTTTTATAAAATTTTCACAGAGACTTTTTAGGAAGAAGAAAACTAAATTTTTAAAGAAAGAACTAGAGCTCCTACCTTGGATTATGAAAGATGATGACACTATCCCTTTTTCTCCAAATCTTTTCTCCAAAACCTGTAAAATTCTCTTAATTCTCTCAATTTTTCTCTTAGTTTTCTTCTTTTCTTCTTCTTCTTCCTCTGAGTTTTTCTCTTTTTCTCTCCTTTCTCTCTCCTCTAATCTTACGTAAAATATTATAACGCATATAAGATATAATTATAATAATTATATAATATAAGTACTGACATAAGTTATGTCAGTTACATAAGTTTTAAAAATCAAAAGCCTTAAGGCTTGTTTGGCTAGCATAATAAAAATAACCCATTAATCCTTACACCTTGTTTGGTAAACTGAATTAAAACAATTTGATTAATCCTTATTCCTTGTTTGACAAAACTAAATTAAACCATTTTTTTTATTTATTTTAATAACTCCTTTATAGCAAGGTTATTAGCCACACTTTTATTAAATTAATAAATCAATTAAACATTAATCTATTAAATTACTTTAACACATAAACAATTATAATTCTTTTTACAATTATAATTTCATTTAATCAACTAATATTTCAAACTACAATTTCTCATTTAAATATTATTATTTATTTAAAATCATTATAAGCTCTCTAGCTTATTAAATTAAACTCCATTATTATAAAATCTCATAATAATTAATTTATTTAGCTCCTCAATTATTTACTCAACAAATAATTAATTAAATCACATCAACTCAAATTGCCATATAATTCAATAAATATTTAATATTGCCAATAAATATTTAATATTTAATATTTAATTATTTATTCAACAAATAATTAAATAAACCACATCACTCAAATTGAACAATTATTTATTCAACAATAACATATCCAATAAATATTTATATAAACCAATAAATATTTATAACTTACATCTAAAAAAAATATGGAATGTTACAAGAAGTATGCTGATCAACACATGTAGAATCACGAATTTGAAGTAGGAAGTTTTGTGTTCCTAAATGTTTCTCCTTGGAAGGGGAAAATTCGTTTCGGCAAGAAAGGAAAGCTAAGCCCAAGGTTTATTGGACCTTTCGAGATTCTACGAAGAGTGGGAGAGGTGGCTTACGAAGTAGCTTTACCTCCAGAATTAGAACATGTTCACAATGTTTTTCATGTGTCGGTGTTACGACCGTATAAACCCTGCTACAAACATGTGATCGAGTATGAACCATTGCAGTTCAGTAAAGATTTGTCTTATGATGAGATTCCTATCCAGATAGTCGACAGAAAAGAACAAGTGCTCAGGAATAAAGTGATACCTTCCGTGAGGGTGATATGGAGGAACCACAACGTCGAAGAGGCAACGTGGGAACTCGAAGCCGAAATGATGAAAAATTACCCTGAGTTATTTGTCTAATCTGTGTCTTCGATTCTAGAGACAGAATCTTTGTAAAAAGGGAAGAATGTTACGATTTGATTATTTGAGTTGTGATTCTGGGGACAGAATCCTTGTAAGGAGGGAATGATGTAACAATCTGGAATTTCAAATTGTAATAATAAATATTTTTTGAATTATATAAATATTTATTTGATGTATTTATTGTTGAAATTGATGAAATAAATATTTTATTGATGTGGTTATTATTAGTAAATATTTATGAATTAAATTTATTAGATAATATTCAAAATTAAATTAATTTATAATTTAAAAAGTTGTAATATAACATGAGATGTTATATTGTCATGTTGATTTAATAATTTAAATGGTATATTAAATTATTAAATAAAATTATAATGAAATTATTATTTTGTGCTATTTGTTTAAATGGTATATTTATTTAAAATATAGTATTGTTGATTAATTTATTATTTAATGTTGGATATGAAAATTCAAATAAATACTATGTGAAACTAAATGGTGTATTAAAATAATTAAAGTAGTTTTAAATTGATTTAACCCAAACAAGGCCTAAATATATTAAGTCTTTAATTTTAAAGAGTTTTGCCAAACAAAGCCTTATGAATTTTGAATTTTCAAATTTTGAATTATAATAATATAAATAAAATAAATTAATATAATAAATATAACATATTTATAACATATACGTTAGTTTGTAACTGATATTACAATTAGTAGTAGTATTAAGGTTATATCAGTTTTGTATTACTACGCATATCAGTTGGGTTTTGGCCATTTGCTAAGTCTAAGAGTTCAGAGAGAAACCTGAGAGAAAGCTTGAGAGAATTGTGAAGAAGTTCTGAGTTTTCAAAGTAATTAGCAGTTGATTAGCAAAGATTTCTTAAGCAACAAAAGGTACTTTTCACAATCTCCATATATATATATATATATATATATATATATATATATATATATATATATATATATGCGTATATGGGTTTTTACGGCATAAAATCTCATGTTCTGTGAATTCAAATTGTTGAATTGTTGATATATATAACTGGTAATTGTGATTATACGTGTTTATGATGGTTAGAGTTTATGTTTAAATAAGAATTTCTATGCTAATTACAGTTAAAAGTAGAAAAATAATGACAGTGTATATATTTTTCTTTTTGCTTATGAAAGTACCAATTATGGTGACCAATTTGTACATTAATCGGTAAATTGAGTCTTGTTTATGCTGGTCCATTATGAAATGAAGAGAATGTAGTTTGAACAAAGTGATTCGGCGTAAAATTGAAATCACAGTGATGAATTTTGTCTAAGGAACTCGAAAATGGTGTTTATGTATGAAAATATGAAATTTGAGAAATTAAAATAGTTTTAGTTGTTAAATTGTTCTATATTGATGAATATGTGAGAAAACATGTTCGTAATAATTGTATATCAATTGTATATGTTAATTTCACCGTTTTATGGGTGAAATTCGTGTTAGTTGGGCTAAAAACGGCTACTGTTCATGCCGTTTCTGTTTCTGTCTGTGCACTAGCGCAGCTGCGCTGGTGCCAAGGCTAAAAACTGCGCAGCTGCGCCAGCGCAACTACGCCAGTTCTAAGTCTATGTATGGCGCAGCTGCGCCATACACTGATCTGAGGTAGAGACTTCTGCTGCTGCTGCAGTTCTGGGTTAGTGACATACATTGAACTAATGATGTGCTAGTATGATAAACGTGTAATAACAAGGTTAAAACAGAATCATGTTCGGTGGTTATTAGTTTCAAAATTTCAAATGATTATAAGTTATGAACGTGTTATGTTATCACTTAGTTTATACAATGAATGTTAGATAAGTGTTGTGATGTTAACACTTATGCTAAAATAACAAGTTTAGCTAGAAATACGTATGCTATGGTATTTTAGTATGTCTAAGAGATATTGTGGTTCTAAACCTATGTGTAGGTGAACGTGAGTCTTAATATTATAGCTTACACTCGAGGCAAGTTTCTAAACTTATCTTTTGACATTGAGCAAGTTCTCTAATTCTACTTTTACAATTGAGCAAGTTTTCTAACTCTACACTTCGTTGAGATAGTTCATTTATTATATTGTGCAAGTTTATTCTTACTATTGAGCAAGTTCTTTAACTCTACTCTTATAATAATCGTGCAAGTTTTCTAACTCTACATTTTCGTTGAGCATGTTTCTAAACTAATCTTTTTTACATTAAGAAAGCTCTCTAATTTTACTTTTACAATTGAGCAAGTTCTTGTATCTAGTTGCTTATGATTTCTAAATCCTATTTTGATATTGAACAAGTTATTCTTGTCTTTAACTTGTTATCTAGCATGCAAGTTTACATATTCTGATATACCAATGTTGAACAAGTTTTATCATTTAAATCGCTATTTGTTATGTAACGCCCCCAAATCCGGGTATCTTCCAACCCGACAGATGGTGCAATACTGTACAACATTCATACATTCATTCGATTGAAAAGTCTCAAAGAACGAATATAACTTTTATATATTAAAGTAATATTTACAATTCCCAGGTTCTATACCCATTACAAAGGTTCTTTGTCATAATATCAGTTACATTACAACAATAGACCTATACTATTACAAGACAGCTTAACAATCTGCCTTAGCTTTTCCTTTATCCCTTTTTGATCCTTCGGGACGTTCAGTCTTAGCTGCATTCATATGGTTCAAGCAAGAGTGAGCATGGCTAGCTCAACAAGTATAATAATTTAATAACAACATGCCTGACACATACAAATCGTATATCTTCAATAACTGAACAATAGTTATGAAGTACTATTGATAATTCAAAGTAGCACTTCATCTTTTCTTTCAAAATGTTTTACAATAACAACAATATTCAGTTAAAATATTCACTCCGGTCAAAGACCTTGAGTATTCATTCTTTATTGAAAAGGACAACCCGGAACGAATTCCGTAAGCCCGATATTACTTACGAGCACTTCTAGGTGATCAGCCTATTGTACTCTATGTTGATCAACACTACATCCATTAAACGTATGTACGTTTAATCATTTGGCACCCTCACGTGCCTGTCGTTTTACCGACAAAACATTTGTTTAACATTTTAGTCTTCTTTTGAAAACCATATCAAGTAGTTGACAAAAGATAGCAACATTTGATAATGCAACAGTAGTTTATCAAGTCTAGCCAAAGGGGATTGGCTTTAACTTCAACATACCTCAATTCATGCGAAAGAATACATGAATCTTAAACTTGTTCAGATTGAACTGAAACAAGGGTTAGAATACTTACCTTTAGCGTCTGCTACGATAAATTATCTTTATGTTCAAGTCGTTCAAGTCTCTACAATACATGATCACATAATGACTTTACATTAGGTCACATATAATCAAATATGTATATGACTATATCATACCCTTCATTTCAATCTAATCGTGTAATAGATTCAGTTACTATTCATTCCGGTTTAACATTACCATTGCATTTATATTCGACTAGGTTATCTTAACCTTTACATTACATTCCTTAAGGTTTAACAAAGTTTAAACAATGTTACATTACCTTCCTTTAGTTTATGTTTATTTCCATTTCCTTTCTTTGTACTTAAAAACCTTCATTACTATCTTTGTTCTGAGACTGGCGCTGCGGCGCCAGCTTTACACTTACATCTCGCGCTGCGGCGTGAGCCTTATTCTAGCATGTCCCGGACTTGGCGCTGGGGCGCGAGTCCTTACTTAATGGGCCGCGTTGCGGCGCCACTCACCAGCAACTTATTGTACTGTACATGGCGCTGCGGCGCCACGAATTGCACTACAGTTCACGCCGCGGCGAACTCTTGCAGTTGATTCAAACACTGTTCCGCACTGCGGCGCGGGCCATTTGCCATGGGTTGGCGCCGCGGCGCCAACTCTGTGCACCAGATAAAAATTTCAGTTTTGAAATTTTGTGAACTTCCCGGACGCATAACTTCTTCGTTATAATTCTGAATTGGCTCGTTCAAAAGCCTACGGTTCACAAATTTCGTAATCTATATGATCATGCAAGAATTTTATCTATTTGACTTCGTTTGCTAAAAATTCACCTATTGGTTCATTTTTTTGACGAAACGATAAACGTTGGTGAACGTTCAACGCTCGTTTCTTCGTTCTAAGTCAGAATCCGGTCATTTTCGAGTCCGCAACTCTTAAATGCAAAATATGACTTAACTCCATTGTAAAGCAATGATTCCGTGATCAAACACAAAATTTGACTTCCATTCCGAGAATTTTACGAATTCGACGATCGTCGTTCAATCGTGCAATTTCCGGCAAATCTTCATTCTTACGATTTGTTCAACATTACAAATGAACTTCATTCATCATGTGAACATCTCCCCATACATAATACAACAACTTATTTTCATTGTTGGACTTTAACTCCTCATGAGATTATAACTCATCAAATTATAAACTACTTAAGATTGGATTATTCATGACTTATGACAATTAGAGTTTTTTAATCATCACACTTTACATGTGCTTCACCTATAACTTTACTTAGGTATACATAATACATATGATCATATAACTTCTTTTACCTTCATATGAATTCTCTTTTAATAAACTTCTTATAAGTTCATATTATTTTCTCATAAGTTATAGCTTATGTTAGCTTAAATGACTTATTGCCAACTTAATTGGCTTAAGTTTATTACTTACTCATTTATGTTTCTTAATCCAAATTTTCTTATCATCCTATCATGGTAGAGATAGAAGATAATTGGAGAAGAAGTCTTACTCTTTGTTGTCTTGGTAAGTAGCTTGCTTATTCTTCTTGGCTTATGGAAGTGACTTATTGTGGCTTATTGTCTCTAACACTTAAGCACTTTGATAAGTCTAGATTATTTGAACAACCAACAAATGCTTGTAAGTCCTCTCTATTTATATAACTTGCAAAGTTAGGGTAGTTTGGTCTTTAAAACATCCCACCTCCTTAAGCCACCTCCTTACTATTCATTACTTGCTAACCACTCTCTTATCCTTTGCTTGGTCATTACTCATTTAACTTGGTCATTACTCTTAAGTCTTGGTCATCACATATTAATCATATTGATATGGTTTGCCCCATGGGTCAACCCATTTTATTAGACTTAAGTTTGGGCTAAGATTAGATTAAATCATTGGGCTTTGTATGAACAAACCACTAGTTGATTCCTTACTTAATAATTGGGCCTCTCCCTTTAATTCCATTGGACTTATATTAATTCCCAACAATCTTTCCAAGTCCATTAACATTTCATAATACATATAGTTTATGTATTATTTTCGTATTTTAATTCATATAGAATTTATATACGATAATTCACCCTTTATACAACCTCGTATAATACTTCATATTATACTCATTTCTATTTCTTTGTACAATACATAAGTATCATACCATTATCACATATTCATTACTATTTCGCCTTCCTTAACGTTTATAAATTAAGTCCACAAGCGAAATATCGTTTTTTCCACAATTAGATTTTTATTACATAATCCATCTCACCTTATTATTCCATCATTACGTATTTCTCGGAAATCCAAAATTATATCCCGAGCAAATACCGATGAATAGTGTTTTTCAGAAAATTTCTCGAAAAACTTTTATTTTCGTCTTGGAAATTCAAACACTTTAATTCATCCACGTAGCTCAAATACTACGACATTCTAACATCAATAGGTTATACAAAGACAACCATATTGATAACACATAAAATAGGATTTTATTATTATTTAAATTAATAAAATTATTTTACAATAAGATCCGAATTTCTCGATCGTTACATTCTTCTCCCCTTATAAAGATTCTGTCCCCAGAATCTCGTCTTACTTTAATCAAATAGATGAGGAAAATTTTTCTTTATCTTTTCTTCTAGTTCCCACGTTGCTTCTTCAGCATCGTGGTTCCTCCATAATACCTTCACTGATGGTATTACCTTGTTCCTCAGAACTTGCTCCTTTCTATCAATGATTTTCATCGGCGACTCTTCATACGTTAAGTCCTTCTCGATATGAATCGGCTCATACTCGATTACATGTTTATAGTCCAGCTTATATGGACGTAACACAGATACGTGAAACACGTTATGTATTTGTTCTAGGTCTGGAGGTAATGCTATCATATAAACTACATCTCCCACCCGTTTTAACACTTCAAAAGGTCCTATAAACCTTGGACTTAACTTTCCTTTCTTTCCAAAGCGTATCTTTCCTTTCCAGTGAGATACTTTTAGAAACACATACGAACCCACTTCAAACTCTCGACTTAGTCTATGTGAGCCCGCATACTTTTTCTGTCTGTCCTGAGCTGTGACGAGACGCACCCGAATTAACTTTACCACCTCCGCTGTCTGCTGCACCAATTCTGGTCCTAGCATACGGCATTCTCCCACCTCATCCCAACACAAAGGTGTTCTGCATTTTCTTCCATACAAAGCTTCGTACGGCGGCATGCCTATGCTTGCATGATAACTATTGTTATACGCAAACTCTACTAGTGGTAGGTGATCATCCCAACTACCCTTGAAATCCATGACGTAAGACCTCAACATGTCTTCTAATGTTTGAATGGTTCTCTCGCTCTTCCCATCAGTCTGAGGATGATAAGATGTGCTCAACTTCAGCTGTGTTCCCTACTGCTCTTGCAAACTCCTCCAAAAGTTCGATGTGAATCGTGGATCACGATCTGACACAATCGATACCGGTACTCCATGTCTAGAAATGATTTCCTTAACATAAAGTTTAGCTAACTGGTCTAAGTTATACTTGACCCTGATTGGCAAAACGTGAGCCGATTTTGTCAACCGGTCCACTATTACCCAAATCGCATCATATCCTTTATTCGTTTTCGGAAGTCCCACCACGAAATCCATTGTAATATGCTCCCACTTTCATTCTGGAATCTCCAATGACTGTATTAAGCCACTGGGTCGTTGATGTTCGGCCTTAACTTTTTGACAAGTCAAGCACCTACTCACATACTCTGCTATTTCTCTGTTCATGTTCGGCCACCAAAAACTCTGTCGAAGGTCTTGGTACATCTTAGTGCTACCAGGATGTATCGAGTACCTCGAATTATGAGCTTCTTGTAACACTTGCTCCTTTAATTCTGTCTTATTCGGAACCCAAATTCTTCCCTCAAATCTTAATAATCCTTCATTATCAAGACTATACTTAGCATTTTTCTTCTCGGATAACCGCTTCTTCATTTGATTACACTCGTCTGTCGTGAGTTGTACTTCCTTGACTCTTTCTACGATGGTAGACTGCATCTCCGTCACAAACAGTCTCTGCTCCGCCTCAATTGGTAACTTTACCTCTAATTCCACCCTAGCCATCTCTATTATTAACTCATTTTGAGTTGTTAACATAGACAACTTTTCCCGACCCTTCCTACTTAAGGCGTCGACAACTATATTGGCCTTTCCAGGGTGATACAGGATTTCACAATCATAATCCTTTATCAACTCTAACCATCTTCTCTGTCTCATATTTAAATCCTTCTGAGTGAAGATATACTTTAGACTTTTATGGTCCGTATATATCTCACATTTTCCCCATAAAGATAATGTCTCCATATCTTTAGGGCAAACACTACTGCAGCCAGTTCCAGATCATGAGTAGGATAAACTTTCTCATAATCCTTCAACTGCCGTGACGCATACGCAATAACTTTGCCATGCTACATAAGCACACAACCAAGTCCTCTATGCGAAGCATCACTGTACACTACAAAATTTCCTGTGTCATCAGGCAACGACAAAACAGGCGCTTCACTTAATCTTTTCTTCAGTTCTTAAAAACTGTCTTCACATTTATCCGACCATACATATTTCACCGTCTTCCTTGTCAAATTAGTCAACGGGGTAGCTATCTTAGAAAAATCTTCGATAGTACCCTGCTAACCCTAGGAAACTCCACACCTCAGTCGGCATTTTCGGCTGTTCCCAGTTTATCACTGCTTCCACCTTCGCTGGATCTACTGAAATCCCCTCTTGGTCAATGACATGACCTAAAAACTGCACCTTTTCCAGCCAAAATTCACATTTGGTGAATTTCGCATATAGCTTCTCCTTCCTCAGTGTTTCCAACACTAATCTTAAGTGTTCAGCATGATCTTCTGGCGTCTTAGAATAGACTAGAATATCATCGATAAACACAATGATGAACTTGTCCAAATATGGTTTGAACACTCTGTTCATCATATCCATAAATACAGCTGGTGCATTCGTAAACCCAAATGACATCACCAGAAACTCGTAATGACCATAACGAGTCCTGAATGCCGTTTTTGGTACATCTTCCTTTCTGACCTTCAACTGATGATACCCCGTCTGCAAATCTATTTTAGAAAAATACTTTGCCCCTTTCAATTGATCAAAGAGATCATTGATCCTGGGCAATGGGTATTTATTCTTTATCGTTAACTTGTTCAAGTCTCGATAGTCGATACAAAGTCTCAACAATCCGTCTTTCTTCTTGACAAACAACACTGGTGCCCCCCACGGAGAAACACTTGGTTGAATGTACTTTCTGTCCAATAGTTCCTGTAACTGAACCATTAATTCTTTCATTTCCACAGGCGCCATACGATACGGTGCCCTTGAGACTGGTGCCGCTCCTGGCACAACATCTATCACAAATTCGATCTCCCTATCCGGCGGTAACCCCGGTAACTCACTTGGAAATACATCCATGAACTCATTTACTATAGGTATTTATTCCATGGTTGCTCCCACTCTTTGGGTATCCACAACATGGCAAAGGTAACCCACACAACCTTTCCTTAACAATTTTCTAGTTTGTGTCATCGTAAGGCAACACGGACGTCCCGGCAACTTACTACCGTAAAATACTACATGAGGTTGCTTCAACATCTTGATTCTCACACATTTCTTTTGGCAATCTATAATTGCTCCATGATTAATTAACCAATCTATTCTGAGAATTACGTCGAATTCTCTTAACTTTATCGGTATTAAATCTACCGATAACTTACAACCCCGTACCTCTATGAAACAACTCCTATGAATATTTTTAACATGAATTATCTCTTCATTTGCTACCTTAATGTTCAAAGGTATAGGTAATTTTTTGGGAAATAATTCTAATCGTCTAGCAAAATCACATGCTATAAACGAACAAGTAGCACCCGAATCAAAAAGCACGTATGCATTTATGTTATTGATCGGAATAATACTTGCAACTATATCCCCTGATGCCACAGCATCTTGGACCGTCATATTAAAAGTGCGAGCCATTGATTTACCTGGCTGAGATGGACCACTAATAGCTAACTTCCCGCTATTAGTTCCCTTATTCCCTTCTGTCCCCTTTTTCAGGCAATTCTTTGCTATGTGGTCAGTTGATCCACATATAAAACATCCTTTGTTTTTCTTCGGATTTGGACAGTTAGGCGAAATGTGCCCTTCCTGTCCACAATTATAGCATGCTGCCTTTCCTTTGAGACAGACTCCTAAGTGAGTCTTCCCGCAGGTTTTACAGGCCTCCATCCTTCTCTTAGAATCCCTTTGTTTTACTCCGGTATTCCCAGAGTTAAAGCCCTTCCTCTTTTGACCGTTTCTACTTCCACTGACTCCCTCGGTCTTGGTTCCTCCATCAACCTTGACCTTGCTCTTTTTATCCTTGTGGTACTGGCTAAGAGCCTCATTCCCACCTTCGGCAATTATTGCCTTTTCTAATATGGTTCCAAAGGAAGTACTTTGGAACACTGAGATTCGGCTATAGAGCCAGGGTTTCAAGCCCTGCTCAAATCTCCTAGCCTTTCTCACTTTAGTGTCCACTTGATGTGGAGCGAATCGTGCCAGTTCATTAAACTTGGCAGCATACTGGGGAACTGTCATCTCCCCTTGTTTCAATTCAAGAAACCTCATTTCCATCCTCCCTTGCATACTCGTGGGAAAATAGTTCTCGAAGAAAATCTCCTTAAACCTCTCCCACGTTAGATTTCCTATATCGGCCCTAGCCTGGTTTGCCTCCCACCAGAAGTTGGCCTCTCCTTTCATCAAATAGGTTGCAAAGGCAACCTTTTGACCCTCCTCAACATTTACTATTAGAAATGCTTTCTCGATTTCTTTTACCCAAGTCTGGGCTTCTATAGGGTCCGTAGTTCCTTTGAACTCCGGTGGACCTACACTTTTAAAATCCTTAAAAGTAGTGGCTCGTACTACTCCCGGAATCACAGGTACATTTGCCCCCGCTCTATTAAATGCAGTCGTTAAAAGATTAACGAACTCCTGTATTGGATTAACTGGACCACCCTCCGGTTGGTTAACATTTGTATCTTGATTTCGTTGTCTCCTTCTTGGCGGCATTTTGCTGTTAAGAAAATAACACATCATTATTATATTATTCTTGTTGGTTTGTTATTATTTATAAAAAAAATAATAATTCATGTTCATTACTCAATATATTCCATAAAAAGACTTATATTGATTCATAACTTGTAGTATAACACTACATTGTTTTACATTACTCAGCCTTGCTGATTACATTACCATCCCGCAATTACTTTCCAAAAATTGGGATTTTACACAAGACTACCCTTTGTTTATACAATAGAGGGTTTTACGTCCCTACTAGATATGTAATATTTACATATCTAAGCTACTCTAGCTATTGCTAGATTACATTTGCCGTAAGGCATTCTCAAAGTCTGCTCTGGCCAAACCGGCAACAACATCTCTACTGATGGTATGACGGGTCTGTCCTGCTTCTATCTGATATCCAACTACCTGCTGCTGGAAATCTACATGAGAACTCCTATGTATATAGGACATCCTCTCCAACTTCCGCTGTTTAGTCTTTAGCTCCTACTTGAGCTCAAAGACTTCTCCTTTCAAATCTCGGACCTTGTCCATAGCTAGGACTCTATCATCGTGCTCCTCTTCCCACATTCCTTCCATACTAGCCTTGTCCTCCCAGACAGCTTGGAGTTCCTCTTTCAACTACTTAACCTCTTGGCAGTAATGGATATTTCTATCCAATACTGACATAAACAATGCCTTCATTGATTCTCTCGTAGACAATTCCTCTGTAGGTGGAACCTGATCAAAGGACATCACGTCCACCTCCTCCTCTATCATGCCATCAAATATAGACATGTAGTCTAAATCGTCTAAGTCTCCAGACTCGATTGTCACCACTTCTGGTTCTACGGCTACAGGATTTGGTAGTATCTCTACCCGATTAACTGAATTCTCGCTCACTAACTGTATGTCTCTATACATATCATTTTCTCCTGACATCTACAATAAAACAATATAGTTTGATTAGAACATGTCAGTAAATAATAAAAACACATAACATAATATAATGCATTTTTATAAGGTTACTTTCCATCTTTTACTTCTTTTCTTAAGGTTATGACTTAAGGTTCTACTTTCTCCCTTAAGTTTTATAGCCTAGGCTTTGATACCAACTTGTAATGCCCCCAAATCCGGGTATTTTCTAACCCGACAGATGGTGCAATACTGTACAACATTCATACATTCATTCAATTGAAAAGTCTCAAAGAACGAATATAACTTTTATATATTAAAGTAATATTTACAATTCCCAGGTTCTATACCCATTACAAAGGTTCTTTGTCATAATATCAGTTACATTACAACAATAGACCTATACTATTACAAGACAGCTTAACAATTTGCCTTAGCTTTTCCTTTATCCCTTTTTGATCCTTCGGGACGTTCAGTCTTAGTTGTATTCATATGGTTCAAGCAAGAGTGAGCATGGCTAGCTCAACAAGTATAATAATTTAATAACAACATGCCTGACACATACAAATCGTATATCTTCAATAACTAAACAATAGTTATGAAGTACTATTGATAATTCAAAGTAGCACTTCATCTTTTCTTTCAATATGTTTTAAATAACAACAATATTCAGTTAAAACATTCACTCCGGTCAAAGACCTTGAGTATTCATTCTTTATTGAAAAGGACAACCCAGAATGAATTTCGTAAGCCCGATATTACTTACGAGTACTTCTAGGTGATCAGCCTATTGTACTCTATGTTGATCAACACTACATCCATTAAACGTATGTACGTTTAATCATTTGGCACCCTCACGTGCCTGTCGTTTTACCGACAAAACATTTGTTTAACATTTTAGTCTTCTTTTGAAAACCATATCAAGTAGTTGACAAAAGATAGCAACATTTGATAATGCAAAAGTAGTTTATCAAGTCTAGCCAAAGGGGATTGGCTTTAACTTCAACATACCTCAATTCATGCGAAAGAATACATGAATCTTAAACTTGTTCAGATTGAACTGAAACAAGGGTTAGAATACTTGCCTTTAGCGTCTGCTATGATAAATTATCTTTATGTTCAAGTCGTTCAAGTCTCTATAATACATGATCACATAATGACTTTACATTAGGTCACATATAATCAAATATGTATATGACTATATCATACCCTTCATTTCAATCTAATCGTGTATTAGATTCAGTTACTATTCATTCCGGTTTAACATTACCATTGCATTTATATTCGACTAGGTTATCTTAACCTTTACATTACATTCCTTAAGGTTTAACAAAGTTTAAAAAATGTTACATTACCTTCCTTTAGTTTGTGTTTATTTCCATTTCCTTTCTTTGTACTTAAAAACCTTCATTACTATCTTTATTCTGAGACTGGCGCTGCGGCGCCAGCTTTACACTTACATCTCGTGCTGCGGCGCGAGCCTTATTCTAGCATGTCCCGGACTTGGCACTGGGGCGCGAGTCCTTACTTAATGGGCCGCGCTGCGGCGCCACTCTCCAGCAACTTATTGTACTGTACATGGCGTTGCGGCGCCACGAATTGCACTACAGTTCGTGTCGCGACTAACTCTTGCAGTAAATTCGAGCACTGTTCCGCGCTGCGGCACGGGCCATTTGCCTTGGGTTGGCGCTGCGGCGCCAACTCTGTGCACTAGATAAAAATTTCAGTTTTGAAATTTTGTGAACTTCCCGGACGCATAACTTCTTCGTTATAATTTTGAATTGGCTCGTTCAAAAGCCTACGGTTCACAAATTTCGTAATCTATATGATCATGCAAGAATTTTATCTATTTGACTTCGTTTGCTAAAAATTCACCTATTGGTTCATTTTTTTGACGAAACGATAAACGTTGGTGAACGTTCAACGCTCGTTTCTTCGTTCTAAGTCAGAATCCGGTCATTTTCGAGTCCGCAACTCTTAAATGCCAAATATGACTTAACTCCATTGTAAAGCAATGATTCCGTGATCAAACACAAAATTTGACTTCCATTTCGAGAATTTTATGAATTCGACGATCGTCGTCCAATCGTGCAATTTCCGGCAAATCTTCATTCTTACGATTTGTTCAACATTACAAATGAACTTCATTCATCATGTGAACATCTCCCCATACATAATAAAACAACTTATTTTCATTGTTGGACTTTAACTCCTCATGAGATTATAACTCATCAAATTATAAACTACTTAAGATTGGATTATTCATGACTTACGACAATTAGAGTTTTTTAATCATCATACTTTACATGTGCTTCACCTATAACTTTACTTAGGTATACATAATACATATGATCATATAACTTCTTTTACCTTCATATGAATTCTCTTTTAATAAACTTCTTATAAGTTCATATTATTTTCTCATAAGTTATAGCTTATGTTAGCTTAAATAACTTATTGCCAACTTAATTAACTTAAGTTCATTACTTACTCATTTATGTTTCTTAATCCAACTTTTCTTATCATCCTATCATGGTAGAGATAGAAGATAATTGGAGAAGAAGTCTTACTCTTTGTTGTCTTGGTAAGTAGCTTGCTTATTCTTCTTGGCTTATGGAAGTGACTTATTGTGGCTTATTATCTCTAACACTTAAGCACTTTGAGAAGTCTAGATTATTTGAACAACCAACAAATGCTTGTAAGTCTTCTCTATTTATAGAACTTGCAAAGTTAGGGTAGTTTGGTCTTTAAAACATCCCACCTCCTTAAGTCGCCTCCTTACTATTCATTACTTGCTAACCACTCTCTTATACTTTGCTTGGTCATTACTCATTTAACTTGGTCATTACTCTTAAGTCTTGGTCATCACATATTAACCATATTGATATGGTTTGCCCCATGGGTCAACCCATTTTATTAGACTTAAGTTTGGGCTAAGATTAGATTAAATCATTGGGCTTTGTATGAACAAACCACTAGTTGATTCCTTACTTAATAATTGGGCCTCTCCCTTTAATTCCCTTGGACTTATATTAATTCCCAACAATCTTTCCAAGTCCATTAACATTTCATAATACATATAGTTTATGTATTATTTTCGTATTCTAATTCATATAGAATTTATATACGATAATTCACCCTTTATACAACCTCGTATAATACTTCATATTATACTCATTTCCATTTCTTTGTACAATACATAAGTATCATACCATTATCACATATTCATTACTATTTTGCCTTCCTTAATTTTTATAAATTAAGTCCACAAGCGAAATATCGTTTTTTCCATAACTAGATTTTTATTACATAATCCATCTCACCTTATTATTCCATCATTATGTATTTCTCGAAAATCCAAAATTATATCCCGAGCAAATATCGATGAATAGTGTTTTTCAGAAAATTTCTCGAAAAACTTTTATTTTCGTCTTGGAAATTCAAACACTTTAATTCATCCACGTAGCTCAAATACTACGACATTCTAACATCAATAGGTTATACAAAGACAACCATCTTGATAACACATAAAATAGGATTTTATTATTATTTAAATTAATAAAATCATTTTACAATAAGATCCGAATTTCTTGATCGTTACATGTTATGCATGCTTAGTACTCAATTTTAAATAACCTTGGCTTAATATTATTCAAGCAAGGCACGTTATGATTATTCAATGTTTATGCTATTAGTTTATTCCTAAAGCATGATCCTAATTTACAATGTCGATTTAGTTATGATTATTCCATAGCATGACGTTATCAATGTTGTATTCAACTAATCCTTAGTTGATGACAGTTAAATTCTAAATTACCCTTGAAGTGTATTCAAACCAAACTTACTTTGGTGCGGACTTGTACTCTAAATACTGATGAGATGAACAACCCTATTATTAGGGGATAATTTACGCTTAGCGTTAAAATGTTTGAACACAATACATTATACGAAGGGCTGATTCCCCTAAGTACGAGGAGTCCTTATAGTCTTATGACTGTTAAAGTTGAAGTTGAAAGATTACTTACAACTGTGGACATAGTTCTTGGTCTTATGACCCTCTGATGTATATTCCATATTTTGATTCCAGTCTTTGGTTATTATTGATAGAGTATTATTCAGTTTTGATGAGCCTATTCATTGGCAGTTATCATTATCTTGTTGATTCATTGTTATATCTAGTGAGCATTTATTTTGCTCACTCTTGTATAAATATAATTATTGTAGCTAAAGTTGAGAAGGTAGATGAGCCTACAACTAGCAAAGGAAAGAGAAAAATGTACAAGTGATGAAGACTTGTAATTTTATTTATTGATATGATGATAGACTTTTAACCAATGATGTGATGTATTTATTTCATTTTTGCACTTATATGATGTTTGAGGTTAGACAACTTGGGAAGATTCTTATTTAATGATGTAACCCTTTTATAGGGAGGATTTATGATTTAATTTTATTATGTTTGGGTAGATAAATATGAATGAACGAAAAGTGAACACCAACTCTTGTGGGAATGAAGTACCTAGATTTGGGGGTGTCACAGCAGGGGTACCTTAGGCTATAACCACGGAGATGATGATAAGGAATAAACTTAGATCGAGTTTAAGTGATAAGAGATGATTTTTTTTTGAAATTCATCATTAAGTAAAGAAGAAGATAAAGAAGATTCAAAGAAGAATCTTGAAGAGTTAGAAGGATAAGAATCCGAAGTTATCTGGCTCCAGTAATAAAGATGAAAAGTGTAAATAAAATCATAATATAATATGATTAAAGAGAAAAATAAGAAGATCATAAAATAAAATGGTCGTAAGTATAAGGAGAAATGATTACAAAATAAGATCACGACGTGATCAGATTAAATTGTTGAATAACATATGATATGTTAAGTGATTAGAATGATATAGCTTGACGCTATAAAAAGAAGGTACTAGGAAATGGTACAATGTAAACTCAGAAATGAGTGGTAAATGTTAAGATGCGGATTAAAGAAAATTCGTATTAAGAAAAGAGAAAGTTAGAATTGTGTAGGATTTCAATTGAGGACTCATGTCAGCAGCTGAGTTGTATGATTCCTTGTATGGGCGGGGAATTTATACTTGGTTTTAGAATCACTTAGCTTCCTAGTCGATATAGTGGTTAGGTTGACCAATTCTTTGTATGGGCGGGGAATTGTTCGCTTAGCTTACTATGTTGATTAGTGGCCGAGTTTGGTTTGACAACCACTTAGTTTCTTACATTGATAATCATTGGAACCTGGTGTCGCGCTATTTGCTATATGCATGTTGATAAGGTGATTCTTTTCTCATATGTATAACAAATAGGTAGAGAATATAAGGTTAGTTACGAGTTCTTAAAACTCATACTTATGGTAAGTTCACGACTCATAATCATATGGTATATTTTGAACCCCTCAGCGAATGGATGCCTATGGTCTGACTAGGATAAGTTCTTAAAAACCATATGATTGTGGCAAGTTACTGAACTCATAATGTGTGGTAAGTTTGATGAACTGGGTATGGGAAAGTTGTGAATGGAGAATTGAGGATGATAGAAATAGATAGAATTATTAAGCAATGGATCAGTAGAGAAAGTGAAGTTGATGGTGGAAGCATAGGTATTCCAAATCTTCTAGCTATGCTAGACTTCGAAGTTTTTAACATCAAGCTAAATTCACACTGATGTGCCTTTAAAAATGAATTTTTGTTATCCTCAACACATGGTGACAAGTGTGAAGGTGTGGACTTCGGGCCACTAACACATCGTTATCTGTTGTGGCATGATGACACCAAAGATGATTTTCAAAGGTTTTTGAAAAGTTTAAAGAAGAGTCTATGCTAATTGATTCGGCTAGATAAAAATAATTTGAATTATCAAAATGTATTTTTATATCATTAATGCATCATGCAACCTGGTGCAAAGATGATAAAAAAGATGGAGTCATCAATGCAGTATTACTTAGTGTTGAATGTGATCTAAGGATCGTCATCCCACTATAGTATGATGTAGTATGACAAAGTCACAAAATGACGGAATCCTCAAACCGACTGTAAATACAGTGCGGTATCATGACATCATAAAATGATTTTATGAATTTTAAAGGTAAGTTATTGCCAACTGAATGTGGCTAGCAATGTTTCGATTGAAATTCGAATTATTTGATATGCGTCTAAGCTATTTGATTCAGCTAGACAAATGTTTATGAAAATTCAAAGTATTTTTGAGAAGTTATCCCGAACCAAATTATTTTGGTGAGGAATCCTATGATAAGACTGAGGTGAACTATGTTGATTGGATAAAATTATCCAATCTAGTAGCATAAATATTCGCTAAACATGATTGATACGTTATGCATGACGTAAGAGTACGATAGGCTAATCACCTAAAGTACTAGCAACGACAGTTTACCTTCTTTGTGATTGTAAACATGCCTAGTAATTTACTGTTTTGCAATATAAATATCGTTAAAACTACGTGTTCATGGTCTATATGACCCCTCAGCATGATTTGAAAAGTTTTAACTTCTTAGAATGAAGTCATGGAAGAATGTGATAGTAGCAGAGCTCCTTATAGTAGGAAGCAAGATGTACTCAATAAATTGAGTATGAAATCAAGTAAAGGTTAATTTGAAAACCTAATTTTGATGAATAAAAGGAGTGGTGATTAGTAGACTGAAATTTTGAGGATGAAATTCTTAGAAAAAAGGGTGAATGTGATATCCCGAAAATTCTGAAAATCTTGAATAATTAGAATAAAGGTTAAATAATAAAACCTAGATAAGAATTTGAGGATTTATTTAAAATTTTCAAGTAAAACCTTTATGGTTTGCTATTCGAACGAGAACAGAGAAAATATGGGCTACAAAATTCTAAAACCCTAGAAATGAATTTAATATGTACTTGAAGGAATATCAAGAATAAGGTATTACGATATCTATAAATTCGATGTGAACTGAATAGTCTAAAAAATGTTATATAAGTACATATGGAAATTTTATTAAGGAGATAAGATTTCATATGAAGAGATGCTATGAGGTTAAACAAAGATGAGTATATGTATAAAAATATATATACTTAGTAAGGTGCTATATATAATTTAGCAAGAGGAATAATGAATTAAGTTAATAATATAAGGATCAAGATAAAACTATGTTAGTAATTAACATAGCTGGAATGTGGGCCTTGGTTGACAAATAAGAATTTGAATAAGTCTAAAGTCGTTAGTTAATACGATTAACAATAAGAAGGGAGTAATTTAAAACTCAAAATTTGAGTTAGAGATAGAATTTTGAAGCACAGACTGCTCGGTTGCGTCCGGAACGTCAAGTTTAGTCAGAATGGATAGTAAACACAAAATGTGTAAATGCTGACTTTTGGTCAAAGTCAATAGTTAACTTTTTATGGAGAAAAGCCAAAATTAGTGTGAGAAGTGAAATATGTTATGATTATGTGAATTATGTGTGTGATTAGATAAATATACATTATATAATGTGTATACATTTATTTTGTATGTAAAAGTGAATTAAGAATTAAGTTATGTAACCTAATATATATATTAAGTGTGTTAAGTAAATAACCTAAGAGGTTATAATAGGGGAGAATGTTAGTATATAAAATATATGCTAATTCTAAGAGATTTAATTTATATATCTCAACTAATTAATTTTATAACCTAATTATAGCAATTCTAATTGGGTTAAGGAAATAAATGCGTATGAGTAAGGATTTATGTTATAATTGAGGAAATGAAAACCCTAATTACATAATTAGGGAATGATAATATTAAGAGTATTGAAAGATGTTATTTGTTGTAGCCCAAACATTGTTAAGTAGAAAGCCCAAAAGAATTAATGAGTGACCCAACTTTTAGCCCAATTGAGAGGGGGTATTATGGACCTTTTGAATGATAAATAAGAGATAAAAAGAAAACAAAAATTGGGAGCATTATAAGGCCAAGTGGCCGGATAGAAGAGAAGGAAAAAGAGGGGAGGAATGTAATGATTGCTTGCTTTAGTTGGTAAACTACTATCCTATGTGTCCTCATTTTATTTAGCCAACAGTTTGGCATTTTTTCCAAGTAAAACTTTGGTGGTTTAAGAAGAGAGAGAAAGCTAGAGTGGGGTAATAATAGATATATATATATATATATATATATATATAATATATCTATACATTTTTATTACAATCAAAAGAAAAAGAAAATAATCTCTAAGCTAATATATCTTCCATTTCATTTTTACCAACATAAGAAAGAGAGAGAGAGAGAGGCAAGGGAGAGATAGAAATTCGGTGGGAGGAAGAGAGAAGGAAGAAGGAGAACCACCATTGATGCTCCATAAGTTCATCTCATACTTTGGAAAGGAAAGAAAGTGTTCTCAAAAATCAAGGTGAAAAGAATTAAACTAGCTTATTCCTTTTTGGTTTGATGTGATTTTTGATAATATGAAGTTATGATTTTTAGGTTTAAAACCTTAGATCTATGTGTTTATGAGTGTTTCATGTGTAGATATACCCATATTGGGTGTTGTTTTAGTTGAAAATCAAAAGTAAAGAAAAAGTGATTTTCTAGTTTATAAGCCCTAAAATTTCAATGTATTTTAGATTTCCACCGTTTTTGATCTACACCTTCTTTTTGAGATCCGTCAAAGAGAGGTGCTAGATATATAAGTTAAATACTAAACCCAAGTGGTATCACTCAAAAATGTTGAGTACACAGTCCGTAGTGACTGATTTAACAAAAATAGTTTTGTGTCTTTTAAGAAAAACATACTATTTTTGGACAGTCAGGAGTTGGGGTAGTTTCGTCATTTTTTGGATATTCAAAAATTTTGAAAAAATTTGGGAGGATAATATGATAAGTTTTTTAACATCTCCAAGTTGAATCACTGAAAAAGGAGTTGTAGATTTCCGTATGGATTATTTTTAATAAAGTACGAAAAACTTGTTTTTCTAAATTTGCTACTGTCACAAATTTTAAAAGGGCACTTTCAGCCACTTAAATTATGAAATAAATTCCGGCCTTTTGGGACATGAAATTATATGATATTAAGTACCTCCTGTCCAAAAATGAGCTCATTCTGACTTAAAACGACCAAGTTATGGTCATTTCAATTTTTGTGATTTTTTGACGAAAACGGCTATAACCGGAGTTCTATAACTCTGATGGCCTTGAAATTTAAACTGGAGCATCACGTTAACACGTATAAGATTGTGTCAAAAGATGAGAATTTTTGGAGTTGAGCATGATGGAGCTAAATTCTTAAGTTACGCACTAAAAATGATTTTTAAAAATTACTAAAGGAAGTTGGAAAATTATGGAAAAATACTTTTTTGTGTATGAAATATATGTATATGTGTTTGGACAAATGATAGAAAAATTATAAATTGATTTGGTATTTTCGTGAGAAGGATATGGAATCCAGCTTGCTGGATAGAAAAATCTGATGAATCCAGCTTGCTGGATTGAAAAGAAGTTTACTGAATTGAATATATGTTGAATTCAGGTTACTGGATTGCAATCTAGTTGATGGATTTGGAATTCAGTTTGCTGGATTGCAGTTTGGCTTTCTGGATTAGAAATCTGTTAAATCCAGGTTGCTGGATTTGGAGTCCAGTCTGCTGGATTGACAATTTGGTTGCTAGATTTAGAATCCAGGTTGCCGGATTAGTATTTGACTTATTAGATGTTAAAGAATAACTTATGAAATAAAAAAGCGATTGTTAAATCATAATGTATATGATATAGTGATTAAGGAATTATGAAAGGATGATAATAATAATGTTGTAAGTTGTTATCTAATCTTTGATTAAGTGTTAGATAATTTATGGATAAAGAAATAGTATTAAGAGCTACAAGGTATGTTATACTAATTGAAAGATAAATCTTATAATTGATAGGTCTTTCATAAGAGATTACATTAGATTGCTTAGCGGTAATCAACGGTTCAGGCAAGTTTCCCTAACTCAAACTTGAGTTGTATGTTCAAAGCATTTTAGTGAATAATTGTTGTTGATTATTCATGTCTATACTGATTATTGATTCGCACGTTGTGCATTTTGTAAATGTTCATCAAGTATGAAAGGCTGATCACCTTCATTACCATTTGGTTCAGTTAATCTGTTCATGTTTATGCTTTACCATTCATTTTTATTGACTTGGTCATTCAGCTAAGAAAATTTGTTGCTCACCCTTGCTATATCATGATAAAAAGTTTCAGATTAAGATGAAAGCTCGAGTAAAGACAAAAGCAAAGACAAAGTTCAAGATTTAATTTTTATGCGGTTAGATCTATTAAATTTTCTGACAAAAATAGTATTGTAAACATTTAAGATATTGAAGGTATGTATTAAGTTAAGGTTGTAGACCTTGTGAATGATATGTAAAAGTTTAATGTATAAATAACTTATGTTTATATCTTTCGTAATAGTTATAGAAATGATGTACCAGATCTGAGGTAAAAAGTACCGAATTTGGGGATGTCACAAATACATTGTCCCAGATTATCTAACCATGACTTTACAAACATACCCCTTAGATATATAAAAAAGGGTTTACAAATACAACATAATAATAATGTCATTACACTATTCTAGCAATAAGCCTTTGCCCTTGTTCTTCTCAGCCCCTTCAGCTTCTTCGTTCCTAGCTGAAATATTTTATTTAGCAAGGGTGAGCAACAAATTTGCCCCTCAAGTTAAGACATACAATGAATGTATAAGAATCAAGATTAACATACTATCTATTTCGATAGAATGACACCAAAGTTCGGAGAACTTTGAAATAGTTGAACCAAATCGTTAATCACTAACAAGTCTTCTCGCAACCGATGTTACACAATAATTTGATAATGAAAGAGTACAATGCTTTCAAGGTTTCGGCAATATTCAATTGAATAACAAGATGGAAATATTTTCCAGAGTTTATGCTGAGTGATCCAAATGGATCTCGAACTTCTCTTCTCGAGTAACTATCAAAGATTTACTTTGGTATACCCAGGTGTATCAGATAACCATAAAGATTAAATCATACCCCCCAGCAAGTATATAAAGTGATCAGCTTTAGTATACCCTATATTATGCATAATACTTAAAATGCGTGCAACGGCCGGATATACGACCAAAAGGTTCCCTTTTATATAAAAAGGTTGTTCTTCTCAGTCTTATAATCAGAATTTAAATTATAATAACGAAATACAATGATTTCAATTTCTAATCGCTTCTATTCTCTTCTTGAACCTATCAGGTTTTCTTTATCGATCTAGCCAAAATAATTGGCATCGATCTGTCAGTAATAATTGAGTTCTCTTCTCGAACCTATCAGGGTTGCTTTATCGATCTAGTCGAAACAATTGGCATTGACCTGTCAATAATAATTGAGTTCTCTTCTCGAACCTATCAGGTTTCAACAAAAGTTCATCTAGCCAGAACAATTAGCTAAAACATATCTCAATACGATTTAACAATAGACAAGAATTATCTATACTATTTGCAATCAATAATAGCTTCTACGGATGTAAATATCCAACAACAGTTATTCTCTACGTATATTATCAAAATCACTAATTCAATTTGAATTAATAAACATGCACTAACTGCGAATAATCAACAATAATTCTCAGACGTGGCCTAATCAACAATAATTAACCACAATAATATTTGAAAAGATATTACTCAAGGTTGAGTTAAAGAAACTTACCTGATTCGTTGACTACTGCTACACAATTTAAGTTAACTTCTTTTGTAAGACCTATCATATATAGGATTGGTCTTTTAATCAGCATATCATACTTTGTATCATAATACAACTACTTTATTAATCAATTATCTAACACTTAATCATATAATTAAATATTAGATAACACCTTACAATATTAGAATTATTATCATCCTTTGATAATTCTTTAATCACTATATCATATACATTATGATTTAACACTCTAATCTTATATATTAAAAGTTCTTCTTTAAACTCTAATACGTCAAATACCAACCCAGCTACCCAGATTGAAATCCAGTAAACCAGATTGCAATCCAGCAACCTGGATTCCAAATCCAGCATCTAGATGGCCAATCCAGCAAACTAAACTGCAATCCAACAAACTGGATTCCAAATCTAGCAACCAGATTGCAATCCAGCAAACTGGATTCAACATATTTTCAATTCAGTAAACTGCTTTTCAATCCAGCAAGCTGGATTCATCAGATTTTTTAATCCAGTAAGCTGGATTCATTATCCTATTCACGAAAATACCAAATCAACATATTATTTTTCTATCTTTTGTCTAAACATATATACATATATTTTATGCACAAAAATATTTTTCCATAATTTTTCAACTTCCTTTAGTATTTTTCAAAAATTATTTTTAGTTCGTAGCTTAAGAAATTAGCCCCATCATGCTCAACTCCAGAAATTCCCATCTCTTGGTAAAATCTTATACATGTTAACGTGAGCCTCCAGTTTAAATTTCATGGCAATCGGAGTTATAGAACTCCGGTTATAGCCATTTTTGTCAGAAAATTACAAAAATTAAAATGGTCATAACTTGGTCATTTTAAGTCGGAATGAGCTCAATTTTGGACAGGAGGTACTTAATACCATATGCTTTCATGTCCCAAAAGGCCAGTATTTTTCTCACAAATTAAGTGGCCGAAATAACCCCTAGAAAGTTCTGGGCAGTAGCTATTTTAGAAAAACAAGTTTTTCGTACTTTGTTAAAAATAGTCCATACAGAAATATAAAACTCCTTTTTTAGTGATTCCACTTGGAGATGTTAGAAAACTTATCATATTATCTTCCCAAATCTTTCTAGAATTTTTGAATGTCCAAAAAATGACGAAACTACCCCTACCCTTGACTGTCCAAAAATAATCTTCTTTTCTCTCGAGACACGAAACTATTTTGGCTAAAACAGTCACTACAGATTGTGTACTCAATATTTTTGAGCACTACCACTTGGATTTAGTAGATAACTTACATATCTAGCACCTCTATTTGACGGATTGCAAAAACAAGGTGTAGATCAAAAACGGTGTAAATCCAAAGTACATACAAATTTTATGGTTTATAAACTAGAAAAATTACTTTTCTTTACTTTTGATTTTCAACTAAAAAAACACCAAATATGGGTATATCTAAACAATAAACACTCATAAACATGTATATTCATAGTTTTTGAGTTTAAAAACATAGTTTCTTATTTCATCAAAACATATTAACTAGAAGGAATAACTAGTTTGAGTTTTCACCTTGATTTTTGGGCACACTTTCTTTCTCTTCCAAAGTAGGAGATGAACTTATGGAGCATTAATGGAAGAACTCCTCTCCTTCTTTCCCTTCCCCACCAAATCTCTCTCTCTCTCTCTCTCTCTCTTTCTAGTTTATGTTGGATAAGAGAAAAAAAATGAAAGGGATAGGAGCTTAGATATATATATATTTTCTTTTGGTTGTAGTAAAAATGTATAGATGTATTGTGTGTAATTAATTAAATTTTTTCCCAACCACTTATCTCCTTCTCTCTCATTAATCATCATTTAGATATGTGGAATATTAGTGAATAATGTGGCTCCTTAAACAATTCAACACCTAGCTTGTTGGTGGGAGATCTTTTACAAATGTGTGGTGTAAAATGATGACATGTATGTCTCCTTTTTCCTCCTCATATGTCCGGCCACTTGGCCTTATTATATACCAAGTTTAGTTTTGTTTTTGTTGTAATATCTAATATACTAAGGGTCCAAAATACCCCTCCCTAATTGGCTAAGTTTGGGTCATCTTATTTGATCTCTTGGGCTTTTAAAATTTAATCCTTTGGGCCATATAAAATTTACATAGTCCAACACTTTTATTTTTTATTCTACCCTAATTATTTAATTAGGGTTTTTATTTTCTCAATTATAACTTAATTCCTTACTTAAATACACTTAATTTCTTAGCCTAATTAGACATGCTATAATTAGGTTATAAAATTAATTAATTGAGATGTATAAAATAAATCTCTTAAAATTAGTATATATTTTATATACTAATATTCTCCCGTATCATAACCCTTAAGTTATTCAATTTTTCATTCTTAATATATAATTAGGTTACCTTAGTTTCTTTTATTTGTTTATAATAAACAAATAAAAATAAACACATATTATTCATATACATTTACTCACATATAACAATACCCAAAACCATATAAGTCTTTCACACAAATTTTTTTAAATCCATACCTTATTTCCAGTCTAGGTCTTATTATTCAACCTTTATTTAATCAATTGAGATTTTATTAATCGTATAAATTTTCGGGTTATCACATGTGATCATAAGATCGTCAGCCCACTATGGTAGGATGTAGCATGACAAAGTCATATAATGACGGAATCCTCAACGTACCATTAAGACGGTACGGTATCGTGATATCATAAAAAGGATTTTTGGTTTTCTTTAAACTAAGAAAGGTATGCCAATTGAGTTGGTTATATATATATATATATATATATATATATATATATATATATATATATATATATATATATATATTGTGACGTCCCCAAATTCGGGTACTTTTTACCTCAGATCTGGTACGTTACGATACATCATTTCTATAACTATTGCGGAAGATATAAACATAAATTGTTTATACAATAAATCTTTACAACATAATCCTCAAGGTTTACAACCTTAACTTAATATATACCGTCAATATCTTAAAAGATTTACAATGTCATTTCCGTCAGAAAATTTAATAATTCTAACTGCATAATAATCAAATTCTGAAATTTGCCTTTGTCTTTGTCTTTATTCAAGCCTTTGTCTTAATCTAAAAATTTTATCATGATATAGCAAGGGTGAGTAACAAATTTACCCAACAAGTTTTAAATACAATGAAGATATATCATGATTGAAAAGAAAGAATAAGATGTCAAACTTTCAACAATATAATGATTGTGAAAGAGCATGAATCAATTTCAATGACTGAGTGATTGGATCAATATTGTTGGGTGGTCAACAATAAACATGAACAAATTTAATTGAACCATATGGTAATGAAGGTGATCAGCCTTTCATACCTGATGAATATATACAACATGCACCATGAGTGAATCAATAAATCATAGATGTGGTATAATCAACAATGATTAATCACGAACATGCTTTGCAATAACAACTCAAGTTAGAGTTAGGAAACTTGCTTGTACCGTCGATTACTGCTACATAATCTAATTTAATTTATTTATTGTAAAGACCTATCATGGTTAAGATTAATCTTTCAATCAGCATATCATAGTATATCTCTTAATACAACTACTTTATTAGTAAATTATCTAACACTTAATCACAAAATCAAATATTAGATAATACAATAACACATCAGTATTAATATCGTCCTTTGAAATTTTTTTAATCACTATATCATATACATTATAATTTACCATTTTAATCTTTCATATGATAAGTTCTTTTCTATAATCCAATAAGCTGAATACCAATACTATAATCTGGATTATTCAAACATACCAATCCAGCAACCTGGGTTGACTAATCCAGCAACCTGGATTGACCAATCTAGCAAACTGGATTCAAACTAATCTCCAATTTAATAAACTATTTTTCAATCTAGCAACCTGGATTGACCAATCTAGCAAACTGGATTCAAACTAATCTCCAATTTAATAAACTATTTTTCATTCCAGCAAACTGGATTCAACTGACCTGCAATCCAACAACCTGGATTCACTAATCCTTCAATCCAGCAACCTGGATTCAAACTAAATTTCAATTCAGTAAACTGTTTTCCTTTCCTAACCTTATCAATTTCCATTTCAGCACCCTAAATTGTTCAACTCAGCAAGTTGAAATACCCTCTTCACGAAAATACCAAATTAGCTTAGTGTTTTTTTCTTATCCTTTCGCCAAGCATATATACATATATTCCATACATAAAAAGATTTTTTCTGTAATTTTTCAACTCCCTTTAGTATTTATCAAAAATCCGTTTTTAGTTCGTAGCTTAAGAAATTAGCCCTATCATGCTCAACTCTAGAAATTCCCAACTCTTGGCATAATCTTACACGTATTAACGTGAACCTCCAGTTTAAATTTCATGGCCATCAGAGTTATAGAACTTCGGTTATAGCGGTTTTCGTCAGAAAAACTAAAATATGGAAATGACCATAACTTGGTCAATTTAAGTCAGAATAAGCTCATTTTTGGAAAGAAGCTGCTTTATTTCATATATTTTCATGTCCCAGAAGATTGGAATTTATTAAATTAATTAAGTTACTGAAACTGCCCTTAGAAAGTTTTTGGCAGCTTATTTTTTTCATTTTTTAGTTTTTTGACTCCTTTGCT
This sequence comes from Panax notoginseng, assembly GCA_016801055.1. Lineage (NCBI taxonomy): Eukaryota > Viridiplantae > Streptophyta > Magnoliopsida > Apiales > Araliaceae > Panax > Panax notoginseng. The sequence goes on from CM029019.1 coordinate 77,539,251, forward strand.
AAAATCAGCCCACATGAAAGTCTACAACACATTTTTCAATGATTCCCCTTGAAAATATTAAAAAGCTCATAGATCTAACTCTAGGACTTGACCACGCTCAAAAATTTAAAATATAATAGGAGATATGGTCGTCGTTTGAATTTCATATTTCGTTTCCACAAAAATCTAATTTTCAACCCTTGGTGAATTCTAAGAAAACTTCTATGTTTTCACATAATAACCACTATAACTCATCATAATACCTATTAATACTTCATATATCCATGGATCTACCATGATGCATGATCTATTTCGTCAAACAATCATCAAACACAAGATTAAACACAATCAAGGCTAAGAAAAATTAGGGTTTTCTACATTTTGAATAACCTAGTTTCCCTGTCCTACTTTAGATCTAACTTTTGATCCCAAAATGGATAGATCCAAACATAACACACTCTAGATCATGTAGATCTAGAGTTTAGAAGTTCAAGAAAATAAATCCAAGTTTTGATTGAACATAACAAAAAATAACATAAACAAAATGTATCTATAACTTTGATCTACATGATCTCCTTGTTCTATGGTTGATTATGGGGCTTGAAAGTATAAAATTTTCTCTTCCTCCTTCGTCAAAGTAGCTGCCCCTCCTCTCTCTCTCTCTCTCTAGTTTCTTTTTGCTAACTTAGGAAGTGAGAGAAATAAAATAGAAGTAAATAAATTTTATTTGTTGTTAGTAAATTTAGTATGGATATATTATGTATATCTACATACCTCCCTCAACTTCTTTCTTGCTTTCTCTCTCTCTTGATTATGAGGTTACTTGTAAGCCTAAATAATGTGTTGGTGAAATGAGAGGATGACACCAAAAGTGGGTTAGTAAGGAGTTGTTAAGAGTCGGAAATTTTTAATCATTACATTCATGAACCTTTCTTTCTCCCTCCTTAGGTGGCCAGCCATAAGGCCCCTTTTTCACCCATTTTTGTCTTCTTTTTAAGGCTTTATTTAATATATAAAATGTTCAAAATGTCCCTCTTTAATTGGGCTACAAATTAGGCTACTATTTTAAGCTTTTGGGTTTCCTAAATAATTCTTTGGGCCATGTACATTAACATAGTCCAATACTTTTAATTTTATCCTACCCTAATCATTTAATTAGGATTTTCATTTCCTCAAATGTAATTTAAATTCTTACTCATTTACACTTATTTTCTTGACTTAATTAGACTTGCTATAATTAAGTTATAAAATTAATTAATTGAGATGTATGAAATAAATTTGTTAGGATTAGTATATAGTTTAAATACTAGTATTTTCCCATACCATAACCCTTAATAAAATTTTTCACATTCAAAATCTCTTTCTTTCTTTTCAAAATTTCAATCATTCTTATAATTTCTTTCATTAATTCACATAAAGTCAAAGGTAACATAATACCTTATTCTTAACATACTTCCATATATAATTTTATTCTAGGTTTTGAAGTTCGTAACCCTTATTTTCTCAATTTTATTCAAATAGCAAACCATATAGGTTCTTCTTTAATTTTTTTTAATTAATCCTCTATTTTCAATCTAGGTTTTATTCTTTAACATTTAATTTAATCATTCAAGATTCTCTAAATTTTTGGGTTGTCACATTCACCCCTCCTTCTAAGAATTTCGTCCCCGAAATTATAGCCTACTAATCACTGCTCCTTTTATTCACCAAAACTAGGCTGTGATAATAACCTTTATTTAATTACATCAGATTTCATTCTCAATTAACGAGTACATGTTATCTCCTTCCATGAGGATCTATTCTACCATGACTACCCACTAATAGTTTACATCTTCCAATCATTCAGGAGTCTACACAATTATTTAATAACTGTGAAGTAGTATAAATAATGTAAAAAGTTTTAATCAAGAAAACTTTTCATATTATGCTGAGGGGTCATATAGACCACGAACACATAGTACAAAATCAAATATTAGACAACACCCCAACACATCAGTATTATTATTGTCCTTCAAAATTTTTTCAATCACTATATCATATACATTATGATTTAACACTTTAATCTTTCATATGATAAGTTCTTTTCTATAATCCAGTAAGCCAAATACCAATACTATAATCTGGATTATTCAAACATACCAATCCAGCAACCTGGATTGACTGATCCAGCAACCTGGATTGACCGATCCAACAAACTAGATTCAAACTAATCTCTAATTCAATAAACTATTTTCCAATCCAACAAACTAGATTCAACTGACCTCCAATCTAGCAACCTGCATTTACTAATCCTTCAATCCAGCAACCTGAATTCAAACTGAATTTCAATTCAGTAAACTATTTTCCTTTCATAACCTTATCAGTTTCCATTTCAGCACCCTTAATTGTTCAATTCAGTAAGCTGAAATACCCTCTTCACGAAAATACCAAATTAACTTATTATTTTTTTTCTATCCTTTGGCCAAACATATATTGTAACAACCGAGAAAATCGGATTATAATGTAAAATAATTTTATTTGAATATATAATGAATAAAATTATATTATATGTTATTTATAACGAGTAAGCGTGATGAATGTTATTCTATAACCTAAAAGAGGAATAATATAATAGTATTCTGGTTAAGTGCTAGAATTAAGGTGTTTGAATTTCAAGATGAAAATAAAAACTTTCCGAGAAATTCTCTGAAAAACACTACTCATCCATTTCTGCTCGGGAATTATTTTTGAACTTCTGAGAAATACGTAACGATAGAATGATAAAGAAAGATTGATAATCTAATAATAATTCAGTTATGACAAACACAGTTTTTCACCTGCGTACTAAGTTCGAGAATGTTAAGGAAAGTGAAAATTTGAATAATTGATGATCGTATAATAAGAAAGTTACTATACGAGGTAATGAATACGAGTATAATACTAAGTATTGTACAATTATATATGAAAGATAAAATAACATATATGATGAATGTTATATGAACTAGTATACGAGAAGAATACGAGAATTATACGTTAAAAAGCCTAAACCAATATTAATGGACTTGTAGGATTTGAATATGAAATGACAAGCCCAAATGAAAGATGATTGAGGCCCAATGACAAACTTAATCAAGGCCCAAAGATAATTTAATTCAAGCCCAACGTTAGGCCCAAATTGAATTAAACCTAAGCTCGAACCAAGAATCAAACCCGTGGATCGAACCGATGGGTCATCGAATGAGAAAAACCCATGGGGCAACCCATGTGGGCCCCCCATGGTGAGTCATGGTCGGCCACTTGGTGGCCAAGCAAGAGGGATAGCTTTGTGTGCAAGTTTTGAATAGTAAGGAGGAGGGACAATGGACCATTTTACACTCACTTTGTAATTCTATAAATAGAGAGCTTAGAGTTTCATTTGTTAGTTATTCAAATTCACCAACACTTAGAGCAATAATATTGAGAGATAAAAGAGAGCTTTTATAAGTGATCAAAGGGAAGAAAGAGTTAGTGATACCTCAAGAACGTCAAGAACGCAAGAGGTAATAACGTTAAATCATTTATCTTACTTCTCTTTTCTTGTTTAATTTAGTAGAGAAGTGAAATTGGTGGTGTATGTATCTTAAGGATTAACAAGGATGGCTATTAGTGGACTTTAAACATTAATAATCATGTTACACGTGGAATCATAATCAAAGAAGTAAGAACTAATGAAGAAAATATGAATATTTAACACATGTTGTTAATGGACAAGTTTAAAACTATCGTGTATAGGATTAGATGATATATGCTTGGTTAAGATGATATATGTATGAATAATGGAATGAATCCATTTTAAATGGAGTAAAAATCTCAAGTAACGAAGTTATGTCGAAATTTACGAGATTAGGCGATAATCGTCGAAATCGTAAAATTCTCGGAATGATAGTCAAAAGTCGCCATTTAACTCGAAAACCTTAGTTTTCAATGGCGTATTGTAGAACTTTGCATTTAAGAGTTGTGGACTCAAGAATGGTTGAATTTTGACCTAAAACGAAGAAACTAGCTATGAACGTTCACGAACGTTTAACGATCGCGTAATAGAAAATTTAAACAGTGAATTTAATGTTAACGGATTTGAAAACTTAAGTTGTCCTAATGAAATCAAAGTATGCAAGATATGTGAGATAACGGCTTTGGAACGAGCCAGTTCCGACTTATGACGATTAAGTTACGAGCCCGTAAAGGATTGGAAATGAAAAACTTAAAAAATTTTCAAAGGCTCAGGGCCGACGCCGCAGCACCTCCCAAGCCTATGAAAGTGGGGCTGCAGCGCCATACCCGGATCCTAGACACTGATGAGTCACGCTGCAGCGTGACATATAACAAAGAACCTGGCGCCGCAGCGCCTGTACTAGACAAGAGGTCGAGAAGAATTAAAATGAATACAAAGAAAAGGAAAGTTGATTGAAGGTAAATTATGACCTTAATTAAACTTAAAGTAACATCTTAAAAGATGATTAAAACCTTTAGTTGAACGATTAAAAGTTAACAAAAGGTTACGAAAATATAAACACGAAGTAAGTGTAATAATACGATAAACCGTAATGAACGTTAACTAAATGAATGTTAGTAAGTTAAGCAAATGGATAGTTAGACTGAGAAGGAAAAGATAGGTTAATGGCAATACTTGTTGATTGTTTATGACCTAACATGGTGCTATGTGATTATGTATGTAGAAACTTTAATGACTCACGAGTAAAGTGAATTAACACTAGACGACCCTAAAGGCAAGTGTTCTAAACCCTTGTCTATATTCATGTCGGACAAGCTTTATGATTCATGTATCATGCACATGAATTGATATAGTAGAGAAGTCAAAGCCATTTCCTTTGGCTAGACTAAACTTAGAATATTTGGTGGATTTCATTATAATCTATCAAACTATTATTGATATTGCCATCTTATACCAACTGTTTTGGTATGGATTTCAAAGAAAGTCTGAGTATAAACAAACAAATGTTCGTAAAACGACTGACACGTGAGATTGCCAAAACATGAACGTAGATACGTTTAATGTAGTTATGTTATACAACATAGAGTACTATAGGCTGATCACCTAGACGTGCTCGTAAGAAATGTCGAAGTTACGAACTTAGTGTCGGGTTGTCCTTTTTAAAGAAAGAATGAATGAAATGCTCAAGATCTTTGACCAAACTAAATGTTTAACTAATGATGTTCATTGTTAAACATTTTAAAGAAAAAAGAAGTGCTATTTTGAATTATCTATAGTACTTCATAACTATTGATTCAGTTATAGAAGATATATATTCATACGATTTCGACATGTACTCGATTATAACTGTTATACTTGCTGAGCTTGCCATGCTCACCCTTGCTCGAATCATATGAATGCAACTAAGAATGAACAGATCAAAGGATCTAATAAGGATAAAGGAAAGACTAAGGCGAACAAGTAGTTGTCTATGTAATAACATAATATGAGAATTTGAATTTATTTGATACTATGATGAAGAATATATGTAATGGTTACAAAGAACCTGGGAAGGGAAATATTATTATGTAAAATAAAGAAGACATATTCACTCTTTTGAGGTATTACAATTGAATATATATGTGAAAATTAGCACCGTGTAGCACCATTTGTTGGGTTGGAAAATACTCAGATTTGGGGGCGTCACATATATACATATATTCCATACACAAAAAGATTTTTGGTGTAATTTTTTAACTCCCTTTAGTATTTATCAAAAATTCGTTTTTAGTTCGTAGCTTAAGAAATTAGCCCTATCATGCTCAACTCCAGAAATTCCCGAGTCTTGGCATAATCTTACACGTATTAACATGAACCTCCAGTTTAAATTTCATGGCCATCGGAGTTATAGGACTTTGGTTATAGCAGTTTTCGTTAGAAAAATCCAAATATTGAAATGACCATAACTTGGTCAATTTAAGTCAGAATGTGCTTATTTTTGGACAAGAACTACTTTATTTCATATATTTTCATGTCACAAAATATTGGAATTTATTACAATAATTAAGTAGCCGAACTGCTCTTGGAAAGTTTTTATCAGCTTATTTTTGTCATTTTTTAGTTTTTTGACTCCTTTGCTAAAATCAGTCCACATGAAAATCTACAACACATTTTTTAGTGATTCCACTTGAAAAATATTAGAAAACTCAGAGATCTAACTCTAGGATTTGACCACACTAAAAAATTCGAAATATAATAGGAGATATGGTCATTTGAATTTCATATTTCATTTTCACAAAAATCTGATTTTCAACCCTCGGTGATTTCTTAGAAAACTTCTATGTTCTCACATAATAACCAACATAACTAATCATAATACCTACTAATACTTCATATACCCATGGATCTACCATGATGCATGATTTATTTCATCAAACAATCATCAAACACAAGATTAAACACAATCAAGTCTTAGAAAAATTAGGGTTTTCTACAATTTGAAAAACCTAGTTTCCCATTTCTACTTTGGATCTAACTTTTGATCCTCAAAATGGATAGATCCACACTTAACACACTCTAGATCATATAGATCTAGAGTTTTGAAGTTCAAGAAAAAAAATCCAAGTTTTGATTGAATATAACTAAAAATAACATAAACAAAAGGTATTTATACCTTTAATCTCCATGCTTTCCTTCTTCAATGGTTGATTATGGGGCTTGAAAGTATAAAATTTTCTCTTCCTCCTTCTTCCTCAAAGTAGCCACCCCTCTCCTCTCTCTAGTTTCTTTTTTGCTAACTTAGGAAGTGAGAGAAATAAAAGGGAAGTAAATAAATTTTATTTGTTGTTAGTAAATTTAGTATAGATATATTATGCATATCTACATACCTCCCCCAACTTCTTTCTTGCTTTCTCTCTCTCATGATTATGAGGTTGCTTGTAAGCTTAAATAATGTGTTGGTGAAATGAGAGGATGACACCAAAAGAAAGTTAGTAAGGAGTTGTTAAGAGTTGGTAATATTTAATCATTACATTCATGAACCTTTCTTTCTCCCTCCTTAGGTGGCCGGCAATAAGGCCCCTTTTTCTCCCATTTTTGTCTTCTTTTTAATGCTTTATTTAATATATAAAATGTTCAAAATGTCTATCTTTAACATAGTCCAATACTTTTAATTTTATCCTACCCTAATCATTTAATTAGGGTTTTCATTTACTCAATTATAATTTAAATCCTTACTCATGTACATTTAATTTCTTAACCCAATTAGACTTGCTATAATTAGGTTATAAAATTAATTAATTGAGATGTATTAAATAAATCTCTTAGGATTAGTATATATTTTAAATACTAGTATTTTTCCATACCATAACCCTTAATAAATTTTTCCACATTCATAATCTTTTTCTTTATTTTCAAAATTTCAATCATTCTCATAATTTCTTTCATTAATTCATATAAACTAAAAGGTAACATAATACCTTATTCTTAACATACTTCCAAATATAATTTCATTCTAGTTTTTGAAGTTCGTAACCCTTGTTTTCTCAATTTTATTCAAATAGCAAACCATATAGGTTATTCTTTAATTTTTTTAATTAATCCTCTATTTTTAATCTAGATTTTATTCATTAACATTTAATTTAATCATTTAAGATCCTCTAAATTTTCGGGTTGTCACATTCACCCCTCCTTCTAAGAATTTCGTCCCCGAAATTACAGCCTATTAATCACTGCTCCTTTTATTCACCAAAACTATGTTTTCATAATAACCTTTATTTAATCACATCAGATTTCATTCTCAATTAACGAGTACATGCTATCTCCTTCCATGAGGATCTATTTTACCATCACATTCTACCATGACTACCCACTAAGAGTTTACATCTTTCAATCATTCAGGAGTCTCCACAATTGTTCAATAACTGTGAAGTAGTATAAATAATGTAAAAAGTTTTAATCAAGAAAATTTTCATATTATGTTGAGGGGTCATATAGACCATGAACACATAGTACAAAATCAAATATTAGACAACACCCCAACACATCAGTATTATTATCATCCTTTGAAAATTTTTCAATCACTATATCATATACATTATGATTTAACACTTTAATCTTTCATATGATAAGTTCTTTTCTATAATCTAGTAAGTCGAATACCAATACTATAATCTAGATTATTCAAGCATACCAATCCAGCAACCTGGATTAACTGATCCAGTAATCTGGATTCAAACTAATCTCCAATTCAATAAACTGTTTTCAATCCAGCAATCTGGATTCAACTGACCTCCAATCTAGTAACTTGGATTCACTAATCCTTCAATCTAGTAACCTGGATTTAAACTGAATTTTAATTCAGTAAACTGTTTTCCTTTCCTAACCTTATCAGTTTCCATTTCAGCACCCTGAAATATCCTCTTCACAAACATACCAAATCAACTTATTTTTTTCCCTATCCTTTGGCCAAACATATATACATATATTCCATACACAAAAAGATTTTTTCTATAATTTTTCAACTCCCTTTGGTATTTATCAAAAAATTATTTTTAGTTCGTAGCTTAAGAAATTAGCCCTATCATGCTCTGTTAGGTTTGTAATATTCATGAACGCAATTAAATTGCGTAAAGTAAGCGGAAACATGCAAATCAGAGTTTTAAAATTTTACAAACCATATACCCGGATCATCCTTTATGCATAATTATTAATTAAACGTAAAGATAAAGAATAAGAATCATACTCTTGAAGATTCGAGCTTCCTCAAGTACACGTTCACCTCCAAATCCTTTCGCGTTTAACTTGAATCCACCGGGTTTGGTTTCTTCCTTTGATTAACGTTAGCCACCCAAATGTTTGGCCTCTAGAGGTGATCTACCAAGGAAGAAGAAAGATTCAAGAAGATAGATGTTTGGCAAAACCCTAGTTTTTCTATCTCTCATAGAAAAAGAGCGTACTCTCCAACAATTGGAATCACGTCTGTTGTGAAAAAGTCAACAACAACTCTCACCCATAATAAGACTCCTCTTATTTATAGATGTTGCCAACCCTCCTTAACAACTAAGGAATTGTATTTTATTTTAATTAATTAAATTCTTTTAATTAATTAGGCTCCTAATCTTATTAGGAATAATTAATTAAACTCTTTTAATTAATTAACCTCCTAATCTTATTAGGATATTTGAGAGTACTTTTATTAATTAATTCTCAAACTCTTTTAGAAATTAAATAATAATAATAGTAGGACTCCTCTTATTAATTTATATTTAATATTTCTAAAATATTAAATAATAAATATTAAGCTATTTAATTTATTCTATCACCATAGATTAAATTAAATATACTTAACTTATTATTACGATTATGCCATTTGCTTCTTAAATAATTATTCTTCCTTTTATGGTGTGACCTTTTATGTTTTCCATATTAAACCGGTTGTGAATAAATCAATTAGAATAATTCTAATCTTATTTAAATAAATAAATTAAAGTATTAATTTATTTAAATAAATAATATTTATTCTACAATAGGGATAATTAAGCCTCCCTAGTGATTAACGACTTTCCAGATAATATAGATTTCAACATAAATCACAAAAGAACCTTTGAGTAAATAGTTACCGTACAATTCAATCCTTCCACCATACAATATCCCAATTAAATATAAGACATAAAATTACTGTCAAGTCTTATTTTATTTAATTATATGTATTTCGACTCTTAAATGCACAACTCTAAATAATACAAATTAGAAACAACTTTTTAATTTCATTCTGCCTTGGCCAAGGACTACTGGATTGTCATTTATCGAATCACATAAGACATTTCTCTTCTTTTACTAGAAGTAGTAGATTCTTTATTGATCATACATTATCTCCATGTATAACTTATTATATGTGACAACCGACATTTTGTAATTTAATTTTAATATTTATTGGATTGAATAAATATTTCTCGATGAATTAATTATGAGATTAAATAATTAATTGATGAAGTTATGTTAGATTAATTTAATTATATGTGTCATATTTATTAAATTAATGTAGAGAATTATTATTATTCGAAGTATGTAATTACGTGAGTTTATTGAATTAAAAGAAATATTTAATAAGACTAATGTTATTTTAATTAATTTAATAATTAATTAGAGATTTAATAATTGACATTATTAATAAATGAGAAATTTAATTATGTGACTAAGTGAATTTATGAAAAATTATTATATTATATTTATTTAAATTAAATAAGATATTGGATTTATTTTATAAAGGAGTGTGACATTATTAAACTATAGTATAGGAGATTAATTAAAATAATTAGAAGGTTTATTCATGTTTCAAGCCAAACGAGGCCTTATGAGGAGTTGGGGGCAGTTAAACCACGTATGGATTAACTGACCTCAACTGTGCGTATAAATGATCAGTTTGTTTTGTTTTACGTATTTTTTTCAATTAAGTGTTCAACTTGAGAGTCAGAGAATTCAGAGAGAAAAATTGATATTTGTTGAGGAGATTGTGAGTGTCTGATTGAAGAAAAGTTGAGAAGAAATTCATCTCATACTAATCTACACTTTGGGTAATTCCTTCAACCCAGTTTAATTACGTTGTTTAAGTTTTTATAAAAATGGCTTTCAAGTTTTCTGTAAAGTCTTTGTAAGTTGGAAAGAGTAAGAATTGTGTGCATATATGTGTTAAGATATTGTTTTAATGTGTTTTTCTATATATTATAGATTCCCATATCATAAGTTTCATAATATTATAACGTATGTTATTTATAGAGTATAGAATATGGCCATATGGCCCTTATATGTGAAATTAATATGTCAAACATAAATTGTTCTGCAAAACTCACACTTGTATATAATTATGCATGTTAAAACGAAGTAAACAAAACTTGAATGGATGGATTTGGTGTTATAACGAATCCGTGGCATTGAATTTTGTGATTTATGTTCAAAACCTTCAAGAACATCAAGAACAGTGAAATTAAATGTGTTGATTTTTGCAAATTATGTGTTTTAACATGTTAAAATCATGCTTGAAGGGTTAAGTAGTGATATTATGTGTATTATAATGTTTGGGTAGGTCTAAATTTGTGTAAAAATAAGTTGATTGGAAATTTTTGGTCATGTTCTGCAATTTTCGTGAATTGCAGAACTGAAGTTGGAGTCTAGCGCCGCGGTGCCAACTCCATGCTTTAAGACCCGCGTCGCAGCGCCACCGCGCCGCAGCGCCGCAGCGCCAAGAGTCCAGCTACAGCACCATCGCGCCGCAGTCCCGAGAGTAAGCCTATCAGTGGCGCCACAGCGCCACTCTGCAGAATGTCCAGAATTGAAAATTTTGAAGTGTTCAAGTCCATGAATGAGATAGTAACCTAATCTAATGAACATAAAAATATGTTAGAAGTATAATGAGATGTTAAAATAGATTCTTAACATGTCAATAACACATTTACGTGTGAATTGAATTATTAAATACATAGTTAACTTATTGTTCGTGAAATGTATATAATATGACATTAAGTGTGGTAATTTGACTAAGTATAGTCATAACCAAAGTCTAGAAAAAGGAGTGAACTTATGATGACTAGTTACATTATAATTAACTGGAGTTGTGATGGAAATGATATGTAGGATTAATTTAAGGAACATGTTTAATTAATGTGTAATCTACGCACGAGGCAAGTATCCTAACCCTACTTGTTATCATTATTCAAGTTTGTCAATTACTTCAAGAAATTCTCGTTATTATTAAATCAAGTTTGATTTGTTATATTAAAGAATAATTATCTTTTCAAAGTATGAATCTGTTATACAATATTTGTTCTATTGTATACCTCTTGATATTATTATTCAATGTAAATACCATTTATTGTTGAACCTTGTTAGACTAGCGAACCCTTATTGATTCGACTAGTCCATAGTTGATGAACGTTTTAAATTTCAGAACCCTTATTGATTTTATCCAAATCAAACTTCCTTTGGTGCGGACTCTAATGTCAAACTGAGATGAACAACCCTATAAAGGGATTACTTATGCGTTAGCGTTAAGATATTGTGCACAGTATGGTACTAAGGGCTGATCCCCCTAAGTACGAGAAGAAGAGTCCATAGTCTTATGACTGTTAAAGGTTTCAAGTATAACCCTTGATAACCTAGGACATAGTTCAAGGTCTTATGACCCTCAGATTTCTTTTGATTCTTATTATTCATTCTTGATTCAAAAGTTGAGCTTTATTTTAGAAGTCTTTGATTCACTCGTATGCTATTATATTCTTACTTTCATTATTATACTTCTGGGCAATTATGCTCACTCTTACGAATAATAACATTACAGTTAAGAACGAAAGAACAAACGAACCTTCTACTAGCAAAGGCAAGGGCAAGATTAACAAGTGATGAAGACTTGTTGTTTATGTGATGTTGAATTTATGTGTTAAGACTTATGTTAATGTTGTTTAAGACTTAGTATTTGTTTATGTTTCCGTACAGATGTTTAAGGTTAGTATGACCTGGGATTGTATTTATTATTCAGATGTTGTAACCCCATAAGGGGAGGATTTATTTCTATCTATTTCATGGTTTACTTTTATTATAGGTAGATAGATATATGATGTTGTATCGTGAACACCAAATCGTGTGGGAATGAAAGTACCCGAATTTGGGGGTGTCACAGGTTGGTATCAGAGCTGTAGGTTATGAACCTTAGGTGGGGGAACAACCTTAGGTAATAACCTTATAGGAAGAACATAGTGAAGGAAAACTCTTATCGAGTTCTAAGAGATGAACTTCTTAATTCCTTGAAGATAATAAAAGACTTTATGTGCTTATGTGTTAAATTATGTGCTCACTAGTACGACTTAGTAACTAAAACTTAAAACTATGTTGTCAGGATGTCAGATGTTGGAGGAGCTAGTCGAGCTGGGGAGGAGGAACCCCGAGTGTCTACTGAGGAGGAGCCCCGAGACATTCATGTTGTCAGGGAGCAGTTGATACAGAGGGATCCATCTCCGTTGATCACTGTTGTTGGTCAGGAGCATGAGCCTGAGACTGATCCAGAGGAGGATCCTGAGGAGGAAGAGGAAAAGGAAGAACAGTAATTCCCACCGAACTCCATCGATGCTGAGATGTACGATGAGCTATATGAACGTAACGTAGAGTTAAGTGACACTGTCCAGGATTTGACTGAGTGGATGATTATTCAACAGATTACCATCGAGCAGAAGGATAGGGAGATTGTGACTCTTCACACACGTGTGGGAAACGTGGAGTGGGATTTGGTTCACAAGAAGGGTCAAACTGAGGAGAAGTCCGAAGAAATAGAGAAGTTAAAGAAGGAACTGAAGGAAACCTCAGAGAGGCTGATCATAGCAGAGGAGGGCTGGGTAAGAGAATCACGTCGTGCTGATCTTACAGAAAGGGATTGTCGTGTAAAGAAGGCTAAACTTGGGGAGACATACTCTACACTTAATAATGCAATGGATAAAGCACAAGATCGAGTTTTGAGGTACCCAATCCAGTTTAAAGGTCTACCATCATACATGCTGGATCGCAGAATGATGTCTCGCATCATAGAAGAGGAACGTAGCAAGGCTATTCGGCGCCTTAACAGGCAGTGATAGTATTTGTTTAATTATGTGAAAAAAAAACTTATCTAGTTTTTTTAGATGTAAATTCAGACGTGTTTATGAACGAATGAATATTTTAATGTTTTAAATTATGTAGATTCTTTATCTCTGGATAGTTGATGTAAATAGCAGTGATGCTATCGTTTGATGTTAAAACTTTTGATTTGAATAAATATATCAAGTTGTTTGAGATAATGTGTTAAGTGATAATGTTAAATTGTTGAGTTAAGCCTTAACTATTTAGAGAATTTAATAAAGATCTAATAAGCGTATATTTTAACAGAAATATAGCGCCGAGAAGAAGACAAAACCGTCAACCAGCTCAGGAAGAGTCAATGAATAATAACAATAACGCCAATACTAATCCCGTCCAACAATTAGTGAACTTAGTAGCTGGAGCAATGAATAATCAACCTCAAGCTCCACCGAATACAACGTTCAAAGATTTCAAGGCGGGGGGACCGCCAGAGTTTAAAGTCTCCATGAACCCGATCGAAGCTCAGACTTGGGTTATGGAGATGGAGAATGTTTTTAAGGTCGCAAGAGTCAGAGAGGACCAAAAGACCGCTTTTGCAACGTTTATGCTGAAATCTGAAGCCATTTTTGGTGGCAAACAAACAAGATCCGTGGAGGAGAAGGTATGATTACCTGGGAGAGGTTCAAGGAGATGTTTTTCGAGATGTATTTCCCGACTACCTCGCAGAACCAATTGGAGGTACAATTTTTGGAATTGAAGCAGGGGAATATGTCCGTACCAGATTATGTAGCTAGATTCAACGAATTAGCAAGGTTCGCCACATATCAAGTGCACATGGACGAGAGAAAAGCAAGAAGGTTCTAACAAGGACTGAAGCCGTGTTTGTATAGTAAGGTGTAGATGTTTTATTGAAGACATTCGCTGGGGTACTAGAGAAAGCCATACTCGCTGAAGGTGAAAACGATGCGGTAACTGTTAGAGTTTATGCCCTAGAGGCCAATTATTTGATGTAATTGCTTAACATTTGATATTATTGTTGATTGAATAAATAAATGATTTTATTATGGTTTTAATTACTGCGTAATATAATTGTTAACATAATAAAATTCCTTAGAATAGTGATACAAATTATATAGTTTCAAGTATGTGACTTGAACATGAGATTATATAATTACAATTAGTATCATTGTTCTTAAATGTCCCTAGTCGAGTATCATTGTTGATGGGACAACAATGATGCATTGAGACTAGTATGTGGATTGACTGATGACCAAATCTCATTGGTCATAAATATATGAGATATTAAGTCAATGCATAGGTACATGTTAGAGAACAATGTACTGGACAGACCCACCATGAGAATTCTATATGGAGCATTATGCGAAGTGTCATTAGCAATTCTCATAGTGACAATGATGTAATGGTCCTCCGACTTGAAACCGCTATATTACTACACGAGAATTTATGTACTTTGATATCATCAAATGCCACCTTTAATAGGGTGGACTATAAAGGTGATTATTGGGTTCATTATGAATCGTGTGAGTAATATGAGTGATCTAGATGGAATTTAACCATCCTATATTTTATAGGTGATATCCATAGGCCTCTTGATTGAGTAGGACTATGAAATGCATGGCCATGCTCAAATAGTGATTTGTTTCATATAGTCTACTCATTGATCAAGAAAACTCAGATTAAATTATGAAGAGTATGACACATTCCATGACTCGAGTTTAATCTAGGATATTAAGGTTAAAAGGATTAAATTACATTGAAACATTGGTCACGAAAAGGTTGCATCGAATCATCGATCTTATTATTACTTGGGTAGCAGTGATGCATTACTAGATGCCGCTCACTGTTTATAACTTTATAATATGATTTTAAGGTTATTGCCAACGTAATAATAACCTATAGGGTCACACACAAAGAACGTAATTAAAAGGAAATTAATTTAAATTGTAAAGATTTAAATATGTCAATATGATTGATATAATTTTAAATTACGAATTTAAATTAATAGGATAATTTATATATAGGTATATTAATTAAGTAAGACTTAATTAAGATATATATAAATTCAGATTTTAATAATATTAGGTTTTGATTAATTCCTCCTGACTGCTATATATATGATGTATATCAGACTTTAGGTTTTACGTCAAAACAAAACCCTAGCCGCTCTTAGAGAGAGACTAGAGAAAATAGTTCCGAAAATCCTCATCCTTGGTGGCTAGTACCGCGATTCCTTCTTCTGCAGATCGTAAGACGATTCACGGAGCGTTCGTGTGGATACCGTAGAGACGCAGTCGGTTTGTATTGCGTTGGAGATTCGAGGCGCAGTCGATTTCAGACTCTCGTTTTCATATTCGGTATAATCTCTAAACCTCTTAATTAATTGATTTTTCGCATGGATCCTGTTTTAGGGTTTCGGAAATTGCTTTAAAATTTTAATTTCCGCTGTGCGTTTCTGTGCCATAACCCTACAGTAACCAAATACAATCAGGATCAGAAAAAGAAGAAGAATGAAAGTGAAGGAAATAACAAGGCTAGTGGAAGTAATACGGGAGGAGGTAATAATAATCAGAAGAGAAGGTGGTCTGACAACACATCAACCGGAAACCAGCAAGGAGGTTAGAAGAAAAGGATTGAAGCGTGCCCGACCTGCGGGAAAGCTCATTTGGGAGTGTGTATGAAGGGTAAACGTGTGTGCTACAATTGTGGTCAGGAAGGCCACATAGCACCTAACTGTCCTAACCCAAAGAAAGGTGCCTGCTTCACTTGTGGTTCAAGGGATCATTTGGCAAGAGACTGTCCTAAAAAAGGATCTAGAGGGGCAGGATCAGGAGAAAACCAGATAAATAGCAATGGAAGCGCTCTGACCATCACAGGACCAACCGCAACGAATCGACCGACCGTTAGGACCTTCAATATGACGGTGCAGGATGCAGTGCAGTCGCGTGATGTGGTGTCAGGTATCATTCCGATCAATAGAGTTAATGCTTATGTATTATTTGATTCGGGTGCTACTTGTTCATTTATATCCGATGACTTTGCTAAGAATTTAGAATTGCCTAAGGATGAGTTAGAATACCCCATGAACATAGAAATCGCGAATAGAGAAATAATCCATGTTAAGTACGTGCATAAGAACTGTAGAGTGGATATTAAGGGTAATATCATGAACGTAGACCTTATCCTTATTCGACTTGGGGAATTTAACGTTATCTTGGGAATTGACTGGTTATTCAATTACGGGGCGATAATTGATTGCCAAAAGAAGCGTATTAACCTTATGACTCCGTCAAAGGTTGTGTTTTATGGTAGGAAGTCTCCTAGACAAGCGAGTTATCTGACGATAATGCAGGCCAGGAAGTTGTTACGACAAGGATGTGTAGGATATTTAGCTTACATAGTCGACAGTCGTAAAGAGAATTCGAAAGTAAAGGAGATACCAGTAGTGAGAGACTTCCCCGACGTATTTCCAGATGATTTGCCAGGACTTCCGCCAGATAGAGTGGTCGAATTTGTGATCGATTTGGCTCCAGGAACGACTCCAATATCGAAGGCACCGTACCAAATGGCACCGGTAGAAATGAAAGAATTGATGGTACAACTACAAGAATTACTGGATAAGAAGTACATTCAACCGAGCGTATCGCTGTGGGGAGCGCCAGTGTTATTTGTAAAGAAGAAGGACGGAATGATGCGGCTCTGCATTGATTACAGAGAACTGAATAAAGTCGTGATTACGAATAGATATCCATTACTGAGGATCGATGATCTGTTTGATCAATTGAAGGGAGCAAAATATTTTTCTGAGATAGATTTGAGGAGTGGTTATCATCAACTAAAGGTGAGACCAGAGGATGTACCGAAGACAGCGTTCAAAACACGATATGGTCACTACAAATTTTTAATATTTTCGTTTGGTTTAACGAATGCTCCTGCAGCATTTATGGGACTAATAAATGGTGTGTTCAAGCCGTTTTTGGACAAGTTCGTAGTGGTATTTATAGACGCTATTTTGGTATATTCAAAAACCAAGGAAGAACATGAAGAGCATTTGAGATTAATGTTGGAAGTGTTGAGAAAAGAGAAGTTGTATGCTAAGTTTTCGAAATGTGAATTCTGGATTGAAATAGCACAATTTCTTGGACACGTGATAGATAGGGACAGAATTTCGGTGGATTCCTCTAAGGTTGAAGCTGTGATTAACTGGGATCAGCCGAAGACACCGTCAGAAGTAAGAAGTTTTCTTGGATTGGCAAGTTATTGCAGAAGATTCATTCAAGATTTTTCAAAGATCGCAACTCCGTTAACGAAATTGACTCGAAAAGCTGTGAAGTTTGTTTGGACAGAGAAGTGTGAGGAAAGCTTTTAAGAATTAAAGAAGAGGTTGAGTACAACACATGTGTTGTCTCTTCTGGACGATACAAGAAATTTTGTGGTTTATAGTGATGCGTCGCATAAGGGACTTGGCTGTGTGCTTATGCAGAACGGTAGAGTCATTGCGTATGCATCACGACAATTGAAAGATTATGAGAAGGGGTATCCGACCCATGATTTGGAGTTAGCTGTAGTGGTTTTTGCTTTGAAAATCTGGAGGCACTATCTCTACGGGGAGAAGTGTGAAATATATACAGACCACAAGAGTCTGAAATATATTTTTACACAGAAAGAAC
Organism: Panax notoginseng; assembly: GCA_016801055.1. Taxonomy (NCBI): domain Eukaryota; kingdom Viridiplantae; phylum Streptophyta; class Magnoliopsida; order Apiales; family Araliaceae; genus Panax; species Panax notoginseng. The sequence continues at coordinate 77,557,470 of CM029019.1, forward strand.
TAAATATGCGCCAAAGAAGGTGGTTGGAATTAATTAAGTACTACGATTGTGAGATTTTATACCATCCGGGTAAGACAAACGTGGTTACCGACGCCTTAAGTAGAAAGGGTCGAGAGAAGTTGATGATGTTGACCGCTCAGAAAGAATTAATTTCAGCAATGGAGAAGTTGGAGTTAGAAGTGAATTATCCTATGGAAATAGATGAGAAACTGTTTCAGATGCAATCTGGTACAACCCTACTGAATAAAGTTAAGGAGACTCAACTTCAGGACGATGAATGCAAAAAGGTGATAAGGAAGATATCTGAAGGAACTGAAACGAGATTTAAGATGGACAAAGAAGGAATATTGAGATTTGAAAGTAGAATTTGGGTACCGCCAGTACCAGAGATTAAGGAAGACATTTTGAGTGAGGCTCATAACTCGCGATATTTGATTCACCCTGGTAGTACCAAGATGTATCAAGATCTTCGACAATATTTCTGGTGACCGAATTTGAAACGTGATGTTGCAAAATGTGTTGCCAAGTGTCTGACCTATCAGAAAGTGAAAGCAGAACATCAGAGACCAAGTGGGTTGCTACAACCGTTGGAGATCCAAGAATGGAAATGGAAACATATTACAATGGACTTCGTGGTTGGCCTTCCGATGACTCAGAAAGGCTACGACGCAGTATGGGTTATCGTTGATCGACTGATGAAATCCGCACACTTCCTTCCGATCAAAATCAGATTTAACTTAGATCAGTTGGCGAGGTTATATGTGAAAGATATTGTTTCGCGACACGGAGTTCCGGTGTTAATTGTTTCCGATAGGGATCCACGCTTTACATCGAACTTCTGGAAATGTCTACAGGAATGCATGGGTAGGCAGCTGAGGATGAGTACATCATACCACCCTCAAACAAATGGACAGAGTGAGAGAACGATTCAGACATTAGAAGATATGCTAAGAATCTATGTGATGGACTTTAAAGAAAATTGGGACGATCACCTATCGCTTGTAGAGTTCGGCTACAACAACAGTTACCATGCTAGTATTGGCATGCCGCCTTACGAGGTGTTATATGGTAGAAAGTGCAGAACTCCGCTATATTGGGATGAAGTAGGCAAAAGACAATTGTTAGGCCCATAATTGGTACAGCAGACAGCAGAAATAGTCAAAGTGATCCGAACAAGACTGGTAGCAACTCAAGATAGGCAGAAGAAATACGCCGATCCACACAGTAAGAATGTTGAGTTTGAACCGGGTAGTTATGTGTTCTTAAAGGTCTCTCCCTAGAAAGGAAAGATCAGGTTCGAAAAGAAAGGGAAATTAAGCCCAAGATTCATTGGACCTTTTGAAGTTCTGAGAAGAATCGGAGAGGTTGCGTATGAGGTAGCCTTACCTCCATCACTTGAGAATGTCCACAAGGTCATCCATGTTTCTGTTTTACAACCCTACAAACCCGATTACAAGCACGTAATTGAATACGAACCCCTACATTTTGAAAAAGACTTACCTTACGAAGAAATACCTGTTCAAATTGTTGACCGAAAATAGCAAGTTCTAAGAAATAAAGTAATACCTTCTGTTAAGATAATTTGGAGGAACCACAACGTTGAAGAAGCTACGTGGGAACTCGAAGAGAATATGATGAAGAATTACCCTCATTTATTTACTTAATGTTATGTAAACGATTCTAGGGACAGAATCTTTGTAAGGGGGGAGGATGTAACGGGTCGAAATTATTGAGTCGTGATTCTGGGGGTAAAATCCTTTTAAGGGGGGAAAGATGTGACAACCGACATTTTATAATTTAATTTTAATATTTATTGGATTGAATAAATATTTCTCGATGAATTAATTATTAGATTAAATAATTAATTGATGAAGTTGTGTTAGATTAATTTAATTATATGTGTCATATTTATTAAATTAATGTGGAGAATTATTATTATTCTAAGTATGTAATTACGTAAGCTTATTGAATTAAAAGAAATATTTAATAAGCCTAATGTTATTTTAATTAATTTAATAATTGATTAGAGATTTAATAATTGACATTATTAATAAATGAGAAATTTAATTATGTGACTAAGTGGATTTATGAGAAATTATTATATTTTATTTAATTAAATTAAATAAGATATTGGATTTATTTTATAAAGGAGTGTGACATTATTAAACTATAGTATAGGAGATTAATTAAAATAATTAGAAGGTTTATTCATGTTTCAAGCCAAACGAGGCCTTATGAGGAGTTGGGGGCTGTTAAACCACGTATGGATTAACTGACCTCAACTGTGCGTATAAATGATCAGTTTATTTTGTTTTATGTATTTTTTCAATTAAGTGTTCAACCTGAGAGTCAGAGAATTCAGAGAGAAAAATTGATATTTGTTAAGGAGATTGTGAGTGTCTGATTGAAGAAAAGTTGAGAAGGAATTCATCTCCTACTAATCTATGCTTTGGGTAATTCCTTCAACCCAGTTTAATTACGTTGTTTAAGTGTTTATAAAAATGACTTTCAAGTTTTCTGTAAAGTCTTTGTAAGTTGGAAAGAGTAAGAATTATGTGCATATATGTGTTAAGATATTGTTTTAATGTGTTTTTCTATATATTATAGATTCTCATATCATAAGTTTTATAATATTATAACGTATGTTATTTACTGAATATAAAATATGGCCATATGGCCCTTATACGTGAAATTAATATGTCAAACATAAATTGTTCTGCAAAATTCACACTTGTATATAATTATGCATGTTAAAACGAAGTAAACAAAACTTGAATGGATGGATTTGGTGTTATAACAAATTCGTGGTATTGAATTTTATGATTTCTGTTCAAAACCTTCAAGAACATCAAGAACAGTGAAATTAAATGTGTTGATTTTTGCAAATTATGTGTTTTAACATGTTAAAATCATGCTTGAAGGGTTAAGTAGTGATATTATGTGCATTATAATGTTTGGGTAGGTCTAAATTTGTGTAAAAATAAGTTGATTGGAAATTTTTGGCCATGTTCTGCAATTTTCGTGAATTGCAGAACTGAAACTGGAGTCTCGCGCCGCGGCGCCAACTCCATGCTTTAAGACCCGCGCCGCAGCGCCAAGAGTCCAGCTGCAGCGCCGCCGCGCCGTAACCCCAAGAGTAAGCCTATCAGTGGTGCCGCAGCGCCACTCTGCAGAATGTCCAGAATTGAAAATTTTAAAGTGTTCAAGTTCATGAATGTGAAAGTAACCTAATCTAATGAACATAAAAATATGTTAGAAGTATAATGAGTTAAAATAGATTCTTAACTTGTCAATAACACATTTACATGTGAATTGAATTATTAAATGCATAGTTAACTTATTGTTCGTGAAATGTATATAATGTGACATTAAGTGTGGTAATTTGACTAAGTGTAGTCATAACCAAAGTCTAGAAAAAGGAGTGAACTTATGATGACTAGTTACATTATAATTAACTGTAGTTGTGAATGGAAATGATATGCAAGATTAATTCAAGGAACATGTTTAATTAACGTGTAATCTACGCACGAGGCAAGTATCCTAACCCTACTTGTTATCATTATTCAAGTTTGTAAATTACTTAAAGCAATTCTCGTTATTATTAAATCAATTTTGATTTGTTATATTAAAGATTAATTATCTTTTCAAAGTATGAATCTGTTTGACAATATTTGTTCTATTGTATACCTTTTGAGATTGTTATTCAATTTAAATACCATTTATTGTTGAACCTTGTTAGACTAGCGAACCCTTATTGATTCGACTAGTCCATAGTTGATGAACGTTCTAAATTTCAGAACCCTTATTGATTTTATCCAAACCAAACTTCCTTTGGTGCGGCCTCTAATGTTAAACTGAGATGAACAACCCTGTAAAGGGATTACTTATGCGTTAGCGTTAAGATATTGTGCACAATATGGTACTAAGGGCTGATCCCCCTAAGTACGAGAAGAAGAGTCCATAGTCTTATGACTGTTAAAGGTTTCAAATATAACCCTTGATAACCTAGGACATAGTTCAAGGTCTTATGATCCTCAGATTTCTTTTGATTCTTGTTATTCATTCTTGATTCAAAAGTTGAGCTTTATTTTAGAAGTCTTTGATTCACTCGCATGTTATTATATTGTTACTTTCATTATTATACTTGTGGGCAATTGTGCTCACTCTTGCGAATAATAACATTGCAGTTAAGAATGAAAGAACAGACGAACCTTCTACTAGCAAAGGCAAGGGCAAGATTAACAAGTGATGAAGACTTGTTGTTTATGTGATGTTAAATTTATGTGTTAAGACTTATGTTAATGTTGTTTAAGACTTATTATTTGTTTATGTTTCCGCACTGATGTTTAAGGTTAGTATGACCTGGGATTGTATTTATTATTCAGATGTTGTAACCCCTTAAGGGGAGGGTTTATTTCTATCTATTGCATGGTTTGCTTTTATTATGGGTATATAGATATATGATGTTATATCGTGAACACCAAATCATATGGGAATGGAAGTACCCGGATTTGGGAGTGTCACATTATAACCAAGTATACCCTTTGATATACCCTAAGGGTCTTAAGGAATAAGTCAAAGTATAACTCATCATACACAAGATACTATGATGATCTAAAGTCCAAGGATCACTTGTACTACTATTACTTCAGGAATTCTTATTGACAAGCAAGTAAAACTCCATTAGGTATTCCTTAGCGAGCCACGTTCAGTGAACTTATTCTCTAATAAGCACATACATACTTACTTTAGTGTCTCTACACAAAAGATTATACTGCTGTTGGATAAGTGATGATTATCTCTAATAAGCCCTTCTTCTCTAAGTGATGATTATCCTGCTGTTGGATAAGCTTTAGTTAATGGATATGTAATGTTGTTCTTAAGAGTCCACTATCTCTATAGTGATTTTCCATCTTTCAATGATTCCTATAATTAAATGAAAGTGTCACAACACATGTTTAGATCCAAGATAAGACTTAGGAACTATTCCTAGTTTTGTAATGAACTTTTCATCCAAACAATCAACTTGCAACTTCATTTACAGCTATATACTTTGTCTTTATCACTAAACTAGTAACTATTTTCTGTTTAGAACCTTTTCAATTTACTGCACCACCGTTCAAGGTAATGCTTTACCTTAAAGTGGATTTTTAATTATAGCTATATACTTTGTCTTTATCACTAAACTAGCAACTATTTACTGTTTGGAACCTTTCCAATTTACTACACCACCGTTCAAGGTAACGCTTTACCTTAAAGTGGATTTTCTGTCGTCTTGGTCTGTCTGAAAAAAAACTTTAGTCTGTTAAGCCCTCTAGTTTTAATTTAGACCCACCATGAATATGATCACATCCTTAGTGTTGGTTAAGTACTTTAAGATGTTTTTCACTGACTCATAGTGAACTTCTCCAGAATATAACTGATCAACATTAGGTCTCGTACATTTCATTACATACATGATAGTTACTCATGCGATCTCTCTTTTCAGGAGTCTATAGGGACTATTAAGAGAGATACACTCCATAACTCATTAACATGAGACATCTCTTGGAGTTTGTCATGCTAAACGATTTTAGCATCAAATGAATATACGTTTCTTGGGTTAAGCTGAGCATCCTATTAAATCTATCTATATAGATTTGTATCCCCAATTAAGATACTCTTTACTAAATCATTCATGGAGGAATGTTTAGACAACTTTATCTTTACTAATTGTAGCATTGGTATTTTATTCCTTCTCCGTAATATATCAATATATATTATTAGTAATATCACGAGGCTCCCACTGACCCTTTTTTACACATTAGGTTCATTCTTGTTTTTGAAAAAATCAAACTCTTTTAATTATTTCATCAAAACGAATGTTCCATTTTTGAGAAACTTGCTTCAATCCATTTCTCTGAGTGTCTACAACTCTTACCTCATCGTATGTAACTGGATCATCATCTTCTATGATGAGTACCTCATCATCATCATCTATGATGAATCCATACCTCCCAGGTATCTTCGGTACTATTCCAGATTTACGATTCGGTTGTGGTACAATAGGTCTATTTACAAGTTCTTCTTATTTGACTTATAGTGTTTTATGGTTCTTGAACTCTTCAATATTCTATTGTCCTCCCACTAGCTCCTTCAATGGTAAACACCTTTATCTTAGAAGGTAGCGTGTTTCGCGACAAACACCTTTTGCTAAGTAGGATTATAGAACATGTACCCTAAACTTACTTTAGGATATCCCACAAATCTGTACTTATCAAATCTTGTCCCAAGCTTATCCTTTGAAACCTTTTTCACATAAGCTGGACAACCCCTTATCTAAACATACTTAAGATTAAGAATCTTCCCTGTCCATAACTCTTATAGTCTTGGGGCCGAATTTCGAGGTTACCTTTTTCGTAGATATGCAGCCATTTCTAGGACATGACCCTAGAGGGATACTGGAATGTCGGTAAAATCATTATGGACCGCACCATGTCCAACAAGGTATAATTTTACATTTCAGATACATAATCATTTATTGCGTATCAGGAGGCGTCCATTGTGAGAAAACTATTTGAGATAATCTAGAAACTTATTGCACAAGTATTTATTCCTTGATCTAATCAAAAAAATCTTAATACTTTGCCAATTTGTTTAACTTTTGAATTCTTTAAACCTTTCAAATAATTCACACTTGTATTTCAGCAAATACAAACATTCAACTCTTTAAATGATCATCTCCTTTTCTTGTACTAGTTTGTTCAATTTGCAAAATAATTTTTTCACGTAAGTCAGGTATACAAAATCCATTAAGTAATATTCCAGTTCTATACAAAACATTATTATTATAAATAGAACAACAATTGTTCTTAAATATAACACCAACGATTTCATTGTCCAACAACAAAATTGAAATAATATTTCTAACAAGAACTGGAATACAATAACAACTTATTGACTTAATAGATTTGCCTGTAGGCATTGCTAAACTATTAGTTTCTATGGCTAATGTAGCAACCTTTGCTTCATTTTCCACACATAGGATTACTTATCTTTGTTTTGCTTTCTACTTCTGTTTGGTCCCTTCATAAATCTATATTTATGATAACCAAAGCCGATATCCAATACTCAAGTAGAACCTTGACTTAAAGAAAAATTTATTTCAATCATGAATAAAACTATATTTGTAACCGAAGCTTCACTAAGCTTCTTCTGGTTAGCCTCTACAAGATACTTCTCGTAGTTTCTTTCCAGTGTCTAGGCTTATTGCAATGGAAGAAAACTCCTTTGCTATCCGTATCAGTTTTGTTCTTATTAACCTTTGTTTATGCCTTTTCTATTTACCTTCTTAGAATCATTCTTCTTTTTAGAAGATCTTTTGGCCCCTACCAGTAAGACTTTGTATTTCTTGGTTGGAAAGTGACTCTCAACATTTTTCAATATGTTAAGCAAATCAGCGAAGCTGATATCTAGCTTGTTCATAAGAAAAATTCACAACAATTGTGAGAAGGAGTCCAGAGTGACTACAAGATTAAATCTTGGCTCAACTCTCTATCCATGACAAAATTCGTTGTCCTTATTGTTCAATCAAATTGATCATGTTAATAACTTTTGTCTGTACTGTAGTGTCATTGGTCTTTCTAGATTGGAAGAGCTCCTTAGATATTTGATATCTATCAGTCCTACTTTCCTCACAATCAACTACTTGATGTGCAGGAGTATAGTAGGAGCATCCATAGTTTCATGCTGACGCTGAAGCTCATTACTCATGGATGCTAGCTGATGCATTGAGCCAACTGTGCATCATCTTGTCTTTTTCTAAAAGTAACAATCTCTTCTTCAAAGGCATTGTCTACAACCATTGCAGGAAAGACGTATTAAGGACATAAGATTGCTTTTTAGCCATGAGAACTATTCACAAATTCCTTAACCAATCCGAGTAATTCGGTCCGGTTAATTAACATCTAATATGTTTCGCAGTGATATCAATTTAGATATTGTAAAATTCTGTAAATGAATTTGTTCTTAATAACATTTTAGCATACATTCTTTTATTAATTACCAAAATAATTTAGGTTTTGTTTTACTTTGGTATCTCCCGCTATTTTCTTCAAACTATATTACCCTCAATATATATAGTTCGATAATATCTAATTAAAGATATGCTAGTGAGAATAAGGATCCCATTTTAAATGTATATAATCTTGTGGTGACACAACAAACTATATATAAATAAATAGTTAGACAACTCTTGTCAATTATATCAACTATGCAACTCCTTGTATTTTGCCTCTTAGATTATTTTGATCAAGTGGTGGCACATCCGAATCAAAATTATCCAAGTTAAGTCCAACCTAGCACTTCTATATATTCAAAAAAGAAAAACATTGTCCTTGTGGTGACACAACAAAACAACATTGTTTAATTTTCTTTATAAGCATCAAATGTGACAAAATTAACATCTCATAGAATTAAGATAAGCCTTATGGTGACATAACAAACTTATAATAATTAATTGATACTTTATTATTTTTATCATGCTAGAAGGTGACGTTCGATATTCCAAATATCTTTGAACGCTTAGGACTTAATATAATTTATTTGAGGGGTTTGTTATTAAATTTATCTCATCTTGTTTAGCGCGCATGTACATATATATATAAAATATGCGTCATATTAATTAACATGCGAAGCATGTTTGCATAATATATATATATATATATATATATATATATATATATATATATATACGCACATATAGAATACTATATTCTGTGACGCCCCCAAAATAGGTCCATTCCACCCAACCCACTCTGAATCACCAAATACATGGTATAGAAAATAACTACAACTTTATTATTACAATTGTCGTGAAAAATGCAATAACACATATGTTGTGAGTTTTGATACAAATATATACCAACTGTGACTCTCATCCTAACCTTTGATAGCACATCACAATAGCACCTTACATAAAGGTACAGTCAAGGAAACCTTCGTACATGGGAGGCCATGCGTTTAGGTTATGATAGATATCATATGTCCACAGAATTATCCTTGGTTTACCCAATAGACCCCAAAGAAAAACGAGAAGATTACTATCATATTCTCTCCAATGGTGAGTCTTCTCTTGACATATGATTATCTCCACTGTCTTTAATTGAGAATTATATTTCATCCAAACTCCAAGATTATATAGGTAGTACTCGTAGATATACTCAGCAAGTGGATGAGCACAACCCTGTCTTATGATAACACGAAGTCGCATGTCGTTAGACATCTTGTATGATAGTGGCAAAACACCCTTCCAATGTTGGGTTTGCCTCACCCTATTTGATTCACCAAATATAACTACTAAATGATGTATAAAATACAACACACTTTTCTATAGTGCTTAGGGAGAACATCTATAGCTAGAGACCACCGTTCTTTTTCTCTGTTACCCCCGCTCGACCCAGCTACACTCTTATTACCTGAAAGGAATTGTGAAGCAAAAGGGTGAGCACAAATAGCCCAGTAAAGAATATCATGACTAAAGATAATTAAATTATCTATAGCCTTTATCAGTAATAAATCAGAGATTTAGAACATATGGTAGAAAATAAAAGTTTCCACCCATAATAGCAGTGAAATCAACAATCCATTAGAAGAGTCAAGTAGAACATAATGTCTACTATCTCCTCTAGATTAAAAGTCCATCGTTAATATTTCATTCCTGTAATAATCATCAACAGTTCTTGGTGATACCCAAGACAAAGAGACTCTCATCATCTGTCTTCACCTGAACCACCACAGATTATAATTAAATCACAATTCATATTTATAATCAAGTAAATCAACAGTCCAACTTTGCACTACATGCCAAAGATATAAAACTATAAAACCAATAACCAACAGTCCATCTTTGCACTACAGGCCAAAGATATACAACTGTAAAACAAATAATGCTGAGACTCAGCTTAATAGTATCACGACCACGAATTATCCATACAATACGGGCCAAGGATATTCGTGTTTTCAATTATGGTCATTATTATACCGAATAATCCCTGGTCATAATCATACCAAGTCCATCTATGAACGGGCTAAAGATGACTTTTACCACATCGTTTGTAACATTACGGTCATGATTATATCGAATAATCCCTGATCATAACCATACCAAGTCCATCTATGAGCTACGGGCCAAAGATGACTTTTACCACGTTGTTTGTAACATTACGGTCATGATTATATCGAATAATCCCTGGTCATAATCATACCGAGTCTATCTATGCACTACTGGCCATAGATAACTTTCAACACGATATAAGCATGAGAATGATGACAATGATATAAAGAATCGATCACATGAGATAAAAGAAATTTTTTTAAAGACTTTAACAATTTAATTTATCCATAATTCAATAATAGCCAAATTGTCAATATGATACTGTTTTGTAGAGTAAATTCAAGAATAATATTATATCAAAATGATTTGAACAGAAAATAATATTTCAACGAATATTCAACGAAGATAATAACATTATTCATTATATAATAACATTAAATTCATTTACTAATATTATTAATCATTAAATAATATTTTAAATCAATGATTTCATACACCTTCATCGAAATGTTATAAATCATTTAATAATCTCATAATCTAATTTTATTACAATAATATTTTAATCATTTCTTAAACTTATAAAAAATTTATTTTAATTGTTTACACTTCACTAAATAATGCATTTAATCATCCTAAAATGTCAAACTCATAAGATTTCATCACCAATAACCTAAACTCTCATCAAAAATATGAATATACCTTATATAGGATTCTCAAGCCATAAAATCTTATTTTTCACTTTTCTTACTTCACATAACATATTTAATTCATTTACTCATAACTAGTCTATTTTCATGAAAAATACCAAATCAGTCCCAAAAATTTTTTTCTCTAGGATTTAGCATAATATAGTCCCATATTGAACATATATTTTTCTCGAAATTTTTAAAATTCATTTACTATTTCTCATATGGCCAAAACTGTCGAATATTTAAACATTTATCATAAATTGTACTTTTGTCCAAAAATTCTGAAATTTACAGAGTATACTGCTATTATATACATGCACTCCCAATAAAAATTTTATCAATTTTGGAGTTAACCACAAGGAGTTATAAGGGTTTACTTTTAAAATAGTCTTTTCTCATAAAATTCATAAGTCCTAATCTATACATCCAAAAATCCCCATTTTTGGACACAATCTAGAAAACTCATAAAATTATCATTTCAAATTTTTTCAGAATTTTTTGATGGTCGAAAAAATTACGAAACTGAAAAAAACATAATAATTGCCACAAAACAAAAGTTAATTGATATGTCATATATTATCCTTATATTCTGACTGACCAATTAAATACCATGCAAATAAACTTAGGTAGGTCATACTAGAGAAGGAATTCCCCGTCTCTCCCCTCCTAGTTCTATTCTCACATCTTAGCCAGGGATCATATCCCTAAGCTCTGATACCAACTGTGACGCCCCCAAAATTAGGTATACATCACCCATCTTGGGTCATCAGATACATGGTACAGAATACAAATACAACTTACTAATACAACTATCGTGTACAGTACGATAAAACATAACTGTCAGTTTGAATACAATTATTGTCTATTAGAGACTATACAAGCTCAAAAGGTGTCCTCATTATAATTATTGTCACACTATTTAATAGAATAGTGAGCACTACTAATATTATCATCTGGTCCATCACTCCGTTCCCCGACTCGTCCCAGCTATATTCTCATTTCCTGAAGAGAACAGTGAAAGAAAGGGTGAGCTTAACTAGCCCAGTAAGAAATATTATGACTAAGATAATGCAGAATAAATTATCATTAGCCTTCAACAGTGTTAAACTGATAAAATATAACGAACATCAAGTTTAACTGCAGCGGAACAAGCAATCCATTAAAAGAGTAGAGAATAAAATCTACTATCTTCTATGATTTAAAAGGTTTTTCAACACTGTTATCGCTGAGACTCAGCTTAATAAAATAATCCACATCATCGAATCACCCCTACACTATGGCCAAGGATATTCTTTAGTATCACGACCACAATTATCCATGCACTATGGGCCAAGAATATTTGTGTACTCATTAATGGTCATGATCATGCCAACAACTGTTCATCAATGCACTACGGCCCAATGAGGACTTTTACCACATCATTTGTAACATTACGGTCATGATTATACCGAATAATCCCTGGTCATAATCATACCAAGTCCATCTATGCACTACAGGCCACAGATGACTTTCAATATTTTATAAACATGAGGATGATGACAATGATATAAGAATTCAATAAAACAAGTTCAAGAATTAATTTATCCAAGAATTAACAACGTCTAAATTGTCAACATGATACTGCTTTGTGGAGTAAAATTCAAGAATGCTTAGAAGAATATTTTCATGAAAAGATACTGGATGAACTGCAATTATAAAGGATATTCCACTAATTTTATAGAGTATATAAGTTAAAACTTAACCATATGAGTATAATAAAGAATAGAATAACAAAAGAAATCACCCGGCATGCGATAGACCGCACAGACAGGTTACTCCAACAGAATAATAAATAATGGAACCAGGTCCGGCGTAAACGCACAGACAGGATATTTCGATAGAATAATAAATAATGGAACCAAGTCCGGCGTAAACGCACAAACATGATATACCGACATAATAATAAATAATGGAACCAGGTCTAGTGTAAAACACACAGACAGGATGTTCCAACAGAATAATAACAAGACGGAACCAGGTCCGGTGTAAAACACACAGATAGGATGTTTTAACAAAATAATAATAAAAACAGAACCAGGTCCGGTGTAAAACACACAGACAGGATGTTCCAACAGAATAATAGAAGAATGTCACCAAGTATAGGGTAGACTGCGTATACAGGTTATTCCAACAGAATAATAAGAAATGGAATAACAATAGTTCTCTTCATGAATAAGAAAGAATAACACCCCTTACCGTTTTAAATAAGAACTGAAATAAGGAAGTAGTTAAGTAGCAGAATACTTTTCTTTTCTCTTTCTCTATAGTTTCTCTCTATAGTTTCTCTCTCTAGAGTTCAGTGAATTCGTAAGAAATAATGAAGGAATGAGCTGCTATTTATAGAAGAATGGACTGTATAGTAACTAATCCATGAACGATCCAGATTGATTTACTTTAATCTGACGGTCCATATTTAAAGAAAAATCTTTTAAATAAAATATAATATATTCTATTTATAGAATAACTTTAATAAAATATTCTGTTTTATATAAAAAGATGTTTCTGTTTTATTACGTTAATAATACGAATAAAACAAAACTTTATTATCGCTAAATAATTCATGTTATTAACTGACAATAATTGAATCAAACTGAGTGACTTCTCACATAAGCATTAATAATCAATACCGTGTGCTACTATGCAACTACACGTATTACTGTACTTTTACTACCGAGTAGTTCAACAGTATCAATGGTAAAACTTCCGCCGTTATTTTTAATAAAATATTTTTGTCATTTTCTCAATCCGATAATAATTCCGTTGTGGGGTCCACCAATGATTGTGCCGTTGTACGAATATTCCCTGTTAAAACGAATATTTTCCGACCATTCGAATATTATATAACAACTTGCGTACTTTGCAAAATTTATAAATATTACCCACAACTATAACATTATATCAAATTAACTCCATAATATTCAAAAATGATATTTATAGAAAATTCATCTTTATTTATAAAAGTTGGGGTCTTACAACCTCCCCTTCTTATAAAATTTCGCCCTCGAAATTAGGGTATGTACCTAGTATGTCGAAGAGGTAAGGATACCTTGATTTCATTTCAGATTCTAACTTCTAAGTCATTTCCTCAACATCGTGATTTCTCCACAAAACTTTGACTTGAGATATAACCTTAGAGCGTAGAATATGTTCCTTCTTATCTAAGATTTGAACAGGAACTTCTTCATACGTCAAATCCTCCGCTATCTCGTCCGGTTCTAACTCAATAATATGGTTCGGGTCTTCCACATATTTACGTAACATGGATATGTAAAAAACGTTATGAACACGAGACATACTTGGCGGTAAAGCGAGTCTATAAGCCACAGTTTCTACTCGATCGAGGATTAAAAATGGACCGATGAATCGAGGATTGAGCTTTCCTTTCTTTCAAAATCTCATAACTCCTTTCCATGGAGCAACACGTAAGAACACATGATCTCCTATATCAAATTCTACGTCCTTTCGATGAAGATCAACATAACTCTTTTGTCGATCTTGTGAGATTTTTATACGTTGTCGGATCGTTTGAATCTTTTCTGTAGTCATACGTACCAACTACGGTCCCAACAACGTTGCTTCACCCACCTCATCCCAGCATACTGGAAAACGACATTTTCTTCCATACAATGCTTCGAATGGAGCCATGCCAATACTTGCTTGATAACTGTTGTTGTAGAAAAACTCCACCAATGGTAAGAACTTGTCCCAACTTCCCTTGAAATCAAGAACACAGAGTCTTAATAGATCTTCAAGAGTTTGAATAGTCCTCTCTGATTGTCCGTCAGTCTGAGGATGATATGCCGAACTAAATCGTAAATCCGTGCCCATAGCTTTTTATAAACTAATCCAAAATCGTGAAGTGAATCTTGGGTCTAGATCAGAAACTATGGATACTGGCATACCATGCAGTCTTATAATCTCGTTTATGTACATACGAGCAAGACGTTCAAGTGTATAAGTTTTCGTATCGGTAAGAAATGAGCAGACTTGGTCAATCTATCAACAATGACCCAAATCGCATCTATACCTTGAGAAACCTTAGGAAGACCGGTAACAAAATCCATGGTAATGTGCTCCCACTTTCATTATGGAATTTCAAGTGGTTGCAATGGACCTTTTGGTACTTGATGCTCCGCTTTGACTCGTTGACAAGTTAGACACCTTGAGATAAACAACGCTATCTCTCTCTTCATATTGCTCCACCAAAATGTATGACGAAGATCATGATACATTTTGGTACTTTCAGGATGGATTGCAAACGGTGTGTTGTGCGCCTCCATCATGATTTCATACTTTAAATCAGGGTTGTTAGGAACACAAAGTCTGGAGTTGACTCGAAGTATTCCTTCTTCATCGATTCTTGCTTCCGGCATAGCACCTTCTTGCACTTTCTTCCTCATACGCATCAGCTCCAGGTCTGTAGCTTGAGCAGCTTTAACTTTATCGATTAAAGTTGGTTCTACTCGTATATTCGCCATCATCACATGGGTCCCTGGAGTCTTTAACTCTATCTTCATCCTTTACAAGTCACACAAAATGGGCCTTTGTGTTGACAATATCGCACTCGTACTTGCATATGATCTTCTACTCAATGCGTCAGCTACCACGTTCGCTTTTCCAGGATGGTATTGAATGGTATGATCATAATCTTTCAACAGTTCAAGCCAACGTCGTTGTCGCATGTTGAGTTCCTTTTGAGTGAAGAAATATTTGAGGCTTTTATGATCCGTAAAGATCTCCACCTTCTCCCCATACAAGTAATGCCTCCAAATTTTAAGTGCAAAGACAACAACTGCCAACTCTAGATCATGTGTAGGATAATTCCTCTCATATTCCTTGAGTTATCTTGATGCAGAGGCTATGACTTTTCCATGTTGCATTAGAACGCATCTCAACCCTTTGCTCGAAGCATCACTGTAGATGAAAAATCTCTCCGAGCCAGATGGTATTGTTAGAACAGGTGCTGAAATGAGTCTCCTCTTGAGTTCTTGAAAACTCTTCTCACATTCTTCGCTCCAACCAAACTTTGTATCTTTTCGAGTAAGCTGAGTTAATGGAGTAGCGATTCGAGAAAATCCTTCCACGAATCTCCGATAATAACCAGCTAAACCAAGAAAGCTACGTACTTCGGTCACTGATTTAGGTTGCTCCCAGCTTTGAATAGCTTTAATCTTTGCCGGGTCAACAGATATTCCACGACTTGATACTACGTGCCCAAGGAATGCTACCTCCTCCAGCCAGAACTCGCACTTCTTCAACTTGGCATAAAGCTTGTATTCACGAAGCTTTTGGAGTACCAGCCTCAAGTGTTGCTCATGATCTTCACGGCTTTTGGAATAAATAAGGATGTCATCAATAAAGACGACCACAAAGTGATCCAAATATTCCTTGAATACCCGGTTGATCATATCCATGAAGGCAGCAGAAGCATTAGTCAATCCAAAGGACATGACTAGGAATTCATAATGCCCGTACCGAGTTTTGAAAGCCGTCTTTGGAATATCCTCAGTTCTAACCTTCAGCTGATGATATCCAGAACGAAGATCGATCTTTGAAAAGAATTGTGCTCCTTGCAACTGGTCAAACAGGTCATCAATACGTGGCAATGGGTACTTATTTTTGATGGTGACATGATTCAACTCCCGATAATCAATACAAAGTCGCATACTTCCATCTTTCTTCTTCACGAATAGAACAGGAGCACCCCAAGGAGAAGTACTAGGATGAATAAAGCCAATGTCTAATAATTCCTGCAGTTGGATCTTTAACTCCTGAAGTTCAATAGGAGCCATTCGATATGGGGCTTTGGAAATGGGTTTTGTACCGGGTTCAAGGTCGATACAAAATTCAATTTCACACTCTAGGGGTAGGCCAGGAAGTTCTTCAGGGAATACGTCAGGGAATTTATTAACAATAGAAATATCATTCAAAACTGACGTATTTTTATTTAGAACTATGACATGAGCTAAGAAAGCTTGACATCCATTTTTCAATAAACGAATAGCTTTATGGCTTGAGATGGCAGCGATTGATTTTAATGATTTGGTTGCTTGAATTTGCATAATAGGTCGATTAGGAATATGAAAGCTAACAACCTTACGAAAATAATCAATTTTTGCATGATGAGTAATTAACCAATCAATCCCTAGAATCACGTCAAATGCAAGTATTTTTAATGAAATAAGATCGACAGGTAAATTGTGGGTACCAACTTGAACCAAACAAGACTTATAAACCGTGGATGTAATGAAGGTTTCTCCCAATGGAGTTTCTACAGTTAAGTCAAAGTCTAATTTCTCCGGAGTCAAATTTAATCGATGAGCGCACGTAGGAGAAATAAAAGAATGGGTAGAACCGGTATCAAATAAAGTATAGACTTCGTTAAAGTTTATGATAAGCTTACCCGTGATGACCTCATTCGGGTTCCTTACTTTCTGGGAGGTCACAACAAACGCTCTCCCTTGCACTACCGGTTTTGACTTTTCTGGGACGGCCTTTGGTGTCTCCATCCTAGCTGAACTTGTTTTTGGTAAACGATAAAATCGAGCTAAATGACATTCTCTTCCACAATTATAACATGCTTTTGATGGCATCGCGCAGTTTGGACTGATGTGCCCCTCCCCTCCGCATTTGAAACATATGATAGGTGGTCGTTCTCCTTCCTTAACAACGGGTGCTGGTGCTGACGTCTTTCCATCATTGTTGAATCTTCTCTTCTTGAAATGACCATTGTTATTATTTTGGCCTTGATTACCACCGAAGTGGTTACCATTTCTGGCCTATTAATTCCCTCCACGCTTATTGTCACCGCTTCGATGACTGCTCTCACTGGTATTATCATTTTGCCGACTGCTCTCTTTTGGTTGCGTTGACTCGTTATCACGCTCCACTAACTGAGCCCTATTCACAACATCTGAATACAAACACAGTTTATGAAAAATAAGATGTTGATGTATCTCAGGTTTCAAACCTCGCAAAAACATTTGCGTAATTCGCTCTTCATTATCCACCAAGTGGGACGCAAACTGGGACAACTCAGCAAATTTAGCCTCATATTGCGACATGGTCATATTATTCTGCTCTAATTTGATGAACTCCACCTCCTTCATGTGACAAACACTTTGGAGAAAGTATTTATCATTGAACAGCTCTTGGAGCTTCTCCCAAGACATCTTCAGTGCGGCAGGTTGAGTACGCTTAATCGATTCCCACAAGTAATCTGCCTCTCCTCGCAACATAAAGGCGGGAAAGGGAACCTTTTGCTCCTCGGAGCATCCCAAGACATCAAATATCTTGGTGATCTGCTTTATCCATATTTTCGCTATAACTGGTTTTGGCTCTCCCTTAAACTCCGGTGGTCCCAGCTCCTTGAACTGTTTAGCGGTGACCGTCCAAGAGTTTTCAGTGTTTCCACCTACATTTTGGACAGGAGCCGCTCTCGCCTGCTGTTGCATGAACGGAATAAAGCTTCTGAACACTCCATCATTCATCATCTAGTCAGTGTTGTTGTTTGCATGAGGATTGTCACCTTCCTGATGCACATTATCCTGATTATTGATATGTGGTGAATCAACAGTCGTCTGTGCTCCATTGCTATTCTCAACATTCTCAGATGCCATTTTTAGATACTGCCACAAAACAAAAGTTAATTGATATGTCATATATTATCCTTATATTCTGACTGACCAATTAAATACCATGCAAATAAACTTAGGTAGGTCATACTAGCAAAGGAATTCCCCGTCTCTCCCCTCCTAGTTCTATTCTCACATCTTAGCCAGGGATCATATCCCTAAGCTCTGATACCAACTGTGACGCCCCCAAAATTAGGTATAAATCACCCATCTTGGGTCATCAGATACATGGTATAGAATACAAATACAACTTACTAATACAACTGTCGTGTACAATACAACAAAACATAAACTGTGAGTTTGAATACAAATATTATCTTCTAGAGAGTATTCATACTCATAAGGAGTCCTCATTACATTTATTAACACACTATTACATAGAATAGTGAGGACTACTAACTAATACTATCATTCGGACCATCACTCCGTTCCCCGACTTGCCCCAGCTACGTTCTCATTTCCTGAAGAGAACAGTGAAAGAAAGGGTGAGCTCAACTAGCCCAGTAAGAAATATTATGACTAAGATAATGCAGAATAAATTATCATTAGCCTTCAACAGTGTTAAACTGATAAAATATAACGAACATCAAGTTTAACTGTAGCGGAACAAGCAATCCATTCAAAGAGCCAAGTAGAGAATAAAATCTATTATCTTCTATGATTTAAAAGGTTTTTCAACACTGTTATCGCTGGGACTCAGCTTAATAAAATAATCCACATCATCGAATCACCCCTGCACTACGACCAAGGATATTCTTTAGTATCACGACCATAATTATCCATGCACTACGGGCCAAGAATATTTGTGTACTCATTAATGGTCATAATCATGCCAACAACTGTCCATCAATGCACTACGGCCCAATGAGGACTTTTACCACATTATTTGTAACATTACGGTCATGATTATACCGAATAATCCCTGGTCATAATCATACCAAGTCCATCTATGCACTACAGGCCACAGATGACTTTCAATATTTTATAAACATGAGGATGATGACAATGATATAAGAATTCAATAAAACAAGTTCAAGAATTAATTTATCCAAGAATTAACAACGTCCAAATTGTCAACATGATACTGCTTTGTGGAGTAAAATTCAAGAATACTTAGAAGAATATTTTCATGAAAAGATACTTGATGAAACGCAATTATCAAGGCTATTCCACAAATTTCATGGAGTATAGAAGTTAAAACTTAACCAACTGAGTATAATAAAGAATGGAATAACAAAAGAAATCACCCGACATGTGATAGACCGCACAGACATGTTACTCCAACATAATAATAAATAATGGAACCAGGTCCGGCGTAAACGCACATACATGATATTTTGACAGAATAATAAATAATAGAACCAGGTCCGGCGTAAACGTACAGACAGGATATTCCAACAGAATAATAAGAAATGAAATAACAACAGTTCTCTTCATGAATAAGAAAGAATAACACCCCTTACCGTTTTAAAGAAGAATTGAAATAAGGAAGTAGTTAAGTAGCAGAATACTTTTCTTCTCTCTCTCTCTCTATAGTTTCTCTCTATAGTTTCTCTCTCTAAAGTTCAGTGAATTCGTAAGAAATAATGAAGGAATGAGCTGCTATTTATAGAAGAATGGACTGTATAGTAACTAATCCATGAACGGTCCAGATTGATTTACTTTAATCTGACGGTCCATATTTAAAGAAAAATCTTTTATATAAAATATAATATATTCTATTTATAGAATAACTTTAATAAAGTATTTTGTTTTATATAAAAAGATGTTTCTGTTTTATTACGTTAATAATACGAATAAAACAAAACTTCATTATCGCTAAATAATTCATATTATTAACTGACAATAATTGAATCAAACTGAGTGACTTCTCACATAAGCATTAATAATCAATACCGTGTGCCACTATGCAACCACACGTATTACTCTACTTTTACTACCGAGTAGTTCAACAGTATCAATGGTAAAACTTTCGCCGTTATTTTTAATAAAATATTTTTGTTGTTTTCTCAATCCGATAATAATTTCGTTGTGGGGTCCACCAATGATTGTGCTGTTGTACGAATATTTCCTGTTAAAACGAATATTTCCCGACCAATCGAATATTATATAACAACTTGCGTACTTTACAAAATTTATAAATATTACCCACAACTATAATATTATATCAAATTAACTCCATAATATTCAAAAATGATATTTATAGAAAATTCATCTTTATTTATAAAAGTTGGGGTCTTACAATAACCCTTACAATCCTTTACCTCAAAAGAGCAGTATTTCTGACTAGAATACCGGATATAGTGCTGAAGAGAACTTATATTGCAACACTTAAAGTATCAAAATACTCACAAGAATACGCTCGATAATATAGAGAGAGAGAAAACTTCAGTTTCTGGTGTGATATTCAATTCTAACCTAAGCACGCTATTTATAGGAAAATGCTTAGAACACCAAAGTTGACAAAAACTCATCCAAGCACCTCATTGTTGAAAAGATTTTGCACGCCACCTTGGAATAATCTAAGCACATCAGAATTAATTTCCAGTAAAAATTTTCCATAAAAAACAAAAGTGGGTCCCACCCATAATTTTAATAAAAATATTTTATTTTCCGAAACTTCAATAATTCATAATAAATAACCATTTTATCAGAAAAATACGAATTTTATGTCTATACCATACAAAATCGAATTCTCTACAACTTTGTAGCTTTAAGTTTTTCCAAATTCTAAACAGAAAATATCTGAAATCTACAAACGGACGATTTTCAATACATCATAAAATGCATAACAAATCATACGTTAATTTTTAACGGTTCAAAATTTGTGGACATATACTCAACTTATATATGTATAACATATCCAAAAATCACAACGATCCAACGGTCGGATTAAAATTATAACTCACATAATAGAGCTTTAAGAACACTGATTTGATTTTTAATGGATCCATTCTGACAAAATACTGAAAAAAAACACCTCAACATTAATTCTGTAATACCCCCAGATTCGGGTCCCAAATCACCACGAATCCAGTGTACTATTTCTATGTCTATTACGAAAGATATAAACATAAACTGTTTATACATTAAACATTACACACTATTCCCAAGGTCGAGAGCCTTCATATAATACCTAAATCAATATCCTATCAGACATACAAAGTTATTATCATACATTACTGTTACAAATTTATCTGCACATATAATCCAAAGCTAACTTGTCTTTTGACTTTTCCTGCATCCGACATATTCGTCATAATCTGCAATGTTTATCATGATACAACAAGGGTGAGCAACAATTTTGCCCAGCAAGTATAAGTTCAATTAAGGATATATCATGATTGAAAGAATTGAACAATAAGTTGGCTAACTTTCTACAATATATACATTGTGAAAGAGCATGAATAAATTTTCATAGCTGAACGAATAATGAACATGAATAAATCAACTTGATCAAAAGGTAATGAAGGTGATCAGCCTTTCATATCTGATGAATACATGCAATGTGCACAGAGTGCAAATCAATAATTCATAAACATGGTATAATCAGTAATGATTAACCCCAAGCATATTTCAAAAATATCAACTCGAGATCGAGTTAGAGAACTTGCATGTACCATTGATTACCGTTACGCAACATATATCGCTTTGTCTGAAGACCTAATATAGATAATACCGATATCCAAATATTAGAATAATATCATCATAGTATAGTACTATTAAATACAGTTATAATATAACCTAACAAATTACCACATAATCCTATCAACCTATAAAATACCTAAAATTCGGTATCAAGTCAAACTATTTCAGTCTGAGTTGAATTCGGTACAATTTCTGACATCCCGACGGTCTAGTTGGATAATTCATGAGTCTAATTTTCATAAGACTTTGCCTAAATGCTTTACATTTACCTTAGATAATTTCATTTTCAGTCAAAATATTTTTCAATGACTTATAATAATTTTTAGATAATTATTATTATTTATCATGATTTTTCAATCATTAATATCATATTAATATGAATTAAATACTACTTAATTCCATTATCATTAATATTTATTTCATATCAAATATTAATGAAATACATGTCATAATATTATAATATATTTATAATATTTCAAAGTATTTTTAATACCATAAAATCATATTTATATAATTTTTAAACAGTTAAATCTATTATCCGATAATTGCCATTAATATTAAAATATTAATGTTTTCATGACAAAATATCAAAAGTTATATTTTATAACTTAAAATATTTTTCTAACCCTTAAATCATTTTTATATGATTTTTAAAACATTAATTCTAATTTTCCATAATTTATTTAATATATTTATTAAATAAATCCATTATCATTAATATTAGTTTATTAATGAAATTCATCACAAAATATTAAAAGTCATTAAAAATAACTTAAAATATTTCTTTACACTTTAATATAATTTCAAATGATTTTTAAAGTATTAAAATCATATTTAAGTAATTTATTTAATATAATAATTAAATAAATTAACTATCATTAATATTTAAAAATATTAAAGTATTAATGAAATATATTCCAAATTATTAAAAACTCGTTTTTAGTCTTTAAAATAATTTTTACAAATTTATTATGAATTTCTAATATTTATTTTCTATTTATTCTATATTTCGTTTAAAGTTGCAGACCTCCACAGAAACACTTGTAGACGGTAATCTACAAGTCCGATTTGGGCCGACTTGGTATCGTTAGAACCGTGACTTACCGAGCTACGTTTTAGGCTTAAGAAACGGTCCATTTGGCCCAGTATAGCACCCTGAAAACAGGCCACTACCGACTGACCATTACATGCCCTGTAAACATTTTCAGTTTTGGAGTCTTTTACAGAAACGCTTGTATTACGAGATCCACAACTCCGATTGAGGCCCAATCAGACTCGTTGGATCCGTATCTTCTTGAACTATAGTTTTCAGTTATCAAACACCAAATTCCAATCTATCTAGGTCCCGGAAAGTAGGCCCAAAGTGACTGGTCAGCAAGGTTTTCTTCAACAGTTGGTTCATTTTCCAGATTTGGGGTCCTTAACGGAAACGCTTATAAAACAAAATCTACAAATCGGATTTAGGTCCAATAGGTATCGTTGGATTCATATTTTCCTGAACTACAGTTTCCATATATCAAACATCCATTTTGGTTCTGTCTTGGTCCCAAAAAAATGGACAGAAGTGACTGATCAGTAGCTTATGTTCAGCAGTTAGGGTAGTTTGGGATTTAATTCATAACTTGTTCATTTCTTAACATATTTGAGTGATTCCAAAGGGGTTTTGCCCTTAACTCATGTATCTATCATGCTAACATGTTTTAAACCATTAATCACATGAACCCAAAGAATCTAACATAAAAATATAAATAGCATACAAAGGAAAGCTTTTTCTTAAACTTTTTGATACAAAACTTGATTTTCTCACTTTGGATCTAACTTTTGATTTCAAAAATACTTTGATACACATATAAAATACCAATACTCATATAAATCATGAGTTTTTAATGATCCAAAACAAAAGTTACTTGGTTCATAAAGATCTAACAAAAAAGAGCACACAAATTAAAAAATTTCAATTTCTTACCTTTTTCTTCTTGCAAGCCTTCTTGATCCTTTACAGTAGCTTATGATTTTAAGTTGTATGAAGATCCAAGACCCCTCCTAAACTCCCTATAACTACTGAAATCTACAGCCCCCTTTCTCTCTCTATTGTTCTTAATTTAGACTTAGGTTTAGAAAATTAACATAACTTAGTGTATATACAATATACATATAAAAAATATAATTATAGAATATGTAACTCCCAATATAGTTACATATACTAATTATCAATTTAATATATAAGTTACAAAATTAGAAATTTAAAAGCCCTAAGGCTTGTTTGGCAAAATCATATTATTTTAAAATCAGGTTTTAATAGTTAAGGTCTTGTTTGGATAAAACAGGTTTAAAACAAAAGTAAGGCCTTGTTTGGGAAAACGGTTTTAAAAACTCTTTTAAATCTTTTAATAGATCCTTTAACACATATTCTTAATGTTATCTTTTAATTAATTAAATCTTAACATTAATTTAATTAATTAAAAGTTTAACATCAATTAATCACATAAAATTGTCACATTATAATTACTCGTAAATTATAACTTCATGTAACAATTACCACATCACTACATTATCTCAATTAAATTAAAACTATAACATAAAATCATTACATATTAATTAAATATTAAATAATTATTTAATTAATATAATACATTTAATTACATTACTCCATATTAATCACATAATCTCAATAAATAATTCAATTAAAATATTTATTTACTTCAATAAATATTAAATTAACATATAATTCTCTTCACAGCAATTCACATATTTCACAATATATAACACGTATACACATACTCGTACTTAAACATCTTAAAACAAGAATTTTATTTATTAAATTCTCATTTATTAATTCTTAAAAATCTGGGATGTCACATCCTTTCCTCCTTATAAGGATTCCGTCCTCAGAATCAACGAAACCTCCCTTACTCGGTTTTTACCAAATCTCTTTTCAAAATTTATCATTGAATATCTTCAACACATTACCTTAATATATGTTTTATTTATTATCACAACCACCATTCTTCATAATAAATTCTTGTAAGCTTTATTTCATAACCTTTACTTAGACTCAATTATATTTGAGTATTACATATTCTTTAACCAATTTATTTCTTTTTCTAAGGATCGTTATCATAAACACTCGGGATATTACAAATTCCTTAATTTATAACCACATAAATAAAGTCATCATTTATATCTACATCAAATAAATATTTCTTTATCATATAAATCAATAATTAATTATTCATAAATAATATTACAGAATCACAATAATGACAACCAGGCAGTTCCCAGGAAAGAGGGGGCTTTCCGATAAGGATTTCTCCTTATTGGCGCGCAATTAGGTGACCAAACATCTCCTTAGACAGAACTTCCTTAGACATTGTCAATAATGCTATCTAATAATATTATTCAAATAATATGAATTATTGATCTGATAATGAAAAATACTGTGCAGTGACAATTATTGAAACAACAATAATATAAAATATCAACGCAGCAATTATTGAATCAATAAAATAAAATACTGAACAGTAATTACTGTAATAATTATTAAGTAGTGCCTTCATATGTAAGAATCAATAATTCAAAAATACTGTGCAATACCGTGTGCTACTGTGCAACCACACATATTACTGTATTTTAACCACCGGGTATTCCAACAGTGTTAACGGTAATAATTACGCCGTTATTTATAAAAACTCAAACTTGTCGTTTTCTTCATCCGACAGTTATTCTATTATGGGGCTCACAAATGGCTGCGCCGTCGTACGAATATTCCTCGACAACAAGAATATTTCATGACCAAACGAATATTCCCCTACAACAATGAATATTTTATAACCACTTGCTTATTTAAAAAAAAAAAAAAATTAACCCATAACTTTAAACTTTTATCAATTTAACTATTTACTAAATAGAAAAATTGAATACTTTTATTTTATAAAATTTGGGGTCTTGCATATTCTACCCGGATTGATTATGGACTTTTATTTTAGTTTGGTTCACTAGAGCCACCAAGTAAACCAAAAGGTCAAACCCTAGGGGTGCAAAAATTAATATTTAAATATAACAATTACATTTAAACCCGGACTCCATTACAAACGGGTCTTCGAGTAATTCTTCAAAATTAATTCTAAATATTCATATTACAAAACTATTTAAAATAAATAGAAACCTTGATCAACAGTCAAGGGGAAGTACATAGGAGATAGTTAGAATTTATATTAAGAAAAGTTTAGAGAAGACGAGATACGCAAACTCCATTTAATAAAACTTATACATTCATGCATTCAACTAAAATAAAATCTAATCACATTAGTCAATAGTCCAAAATCAATTTCATTTATTATCATACACATTACCATATGCATCAATAAATAAATTCATCTCATGAATAATAAAAATTCAATATATATATATATATATATATATATATATATATATATATATATATATTGATATCATTTAATGGGCAAATTTAGTTAGTATAAAATCTAATTTTGAATCAAAATAAACTCCTTTATTTTAATCCAAATTTAAAAGAAAATAAACCTCTTTTATTTTAATTTATCTAATTTTGAATAAAATAAACTATTTTATTTTAATTAAAATAAACTCCTTTATTTTAATTTATTATGGAATCCAATTCTACATAAAAAAACTCCTTTATTAAAGGAAACACGGATTCTCTTTCCTATTCACAAATAAACTCCTTTATTTTGAATAATATGAAATCTTATTCCATATCTAAATAAACTCCTTTATTTAAGAAAATTCATAAATAAACTCTTTTATTTTGAATAATATGAAATCTTATTTCATATCTAAATAAACTCCTTTATTTAAGGAAATATGGAATCTAATTTCAACTCCAATTAGTTATCATGAAATCCAATTCCAACTCTAATTAGTTAGCATGAAATCCAATTTTAAAATTAAAATAATTTTTTTTATTTTAAGATTAAAATAAACTTTTTATTTTAAGATTAAAATAATTTTTTTTATTTTAATTATAAAATAATTAAGATTAATATATATATCCATGTGGTCACCATATGTTTAAAAAAATGAAATCATGCTATTCTCTGTTAAGGAATCACTTGCATGATATATATATATATATATATATATATATATATATATATATATATATATATATATATATATATATATATATATATATATATTGACGAAAAAACCATCTTTTCGCGAAGCAACGGGATCCAGCGAAATAGGTTTTGCGAATCATTTTTTTTGTTTATAAAATAATAATTTTATATAATAAATTAAGCCCAATTAAATTGTTCTAAACACATATCAATATACATATCAAATTAAAACAATTAATAATTTGTATAAAGGTTTGGCTCTGATACTACTGTTATGTTTGTAATATTCATGAACGCAATCAAATTGCGTAAAGTAAGCGGAAGCATAACAATCAGAGTTTTAAAATTTTACAAACCATATACCCGGATCATCCTTTATGCATAATTATTAATTAAACGTAAAGATAAAGAATAAGAATCATACCCTTGAAGATTCGAGCTTCTTCAGGTATAAGTTCACCTCCAAATCCTTTCGCGTTCAACTTGAATCCACCGGGTTTGGTTCCTTCCTTTAATCAACGTTAGCCACCCAAATGTTTGGCCTCTAGAGGTGAACCACCAAGAAAAAAGAAATATTCAAGAAGATAGATGTTTGGCAAAACCCTATATTTTCTATCTCTCATAGAAAAAGTGCGTACTCTCCAACAATTAGAATCACGTCTGTTGTGTAAAAGTCAACAACAATTCTCACCCACAATAAGACTCCTCTTATTTATAGATGTTGACAACTCTCCTTAACAATTAAGGAATTATATTTTATTTTAATTAATTAAATTCATTTTATTAATTAGGCTCCCAATCTTATTAGGAATAATTAATTAAACTCTTTTAATCAATTAGTCTCCTAATATTATTAGGATATTTGAGAGTACTTTTATTAATTAATTCTCAAACTCTTTTAGAAATTAAATAATAATAATAGTAATAATAATAATAATAATAATAAGACTCCTCTTATTAATTTATATTTAATATTTTCAAAATATTAAATAATAAATATTAAGCTATTTAATTTATTCTATCACCATAGATTAAATTAAATATACTTAACTTATTATTACGATTATGCCATTTACTTCTTAAATAATTATTATTCCTTTTATGGTGTGACCCTTTAGGTTCTCCATATTAAACCGGTTGTGAATAAATCAATTAGAATAATTTTAATCTTATTTAAATAAATAAATTAAAGTATTAATTTATTTAAATAAATAATATTTATTCTACAATAGCAATAATTAAGTCTCCCTAGCGATTAACGACTTTCTAGATAATATAAATTTCAACATTAATCATAAAAGAACTTTTGAGTAAATAGTTACCGTACAATTCAATCCTTCCACCATACAATGTCCCAATTAAATATAAGATATGAAATTACTGTCAAGTCTTATTTTATTTAATTATATGTATTTCGACTCTTAAATGCACAACTCCAAATAATACAAATTAGAAACTCGTTTCTAATTTCATTCTGCCTTAGCCAAGGACTGCTGTGTTGTCATTTATCGAATCACATATGATATTTCTCTTTTTTTACTAGAAGTAATAGATTCTTTATTGATCATACATTATCTCCATGTATAACTTATTATACCCAAGCATACCCTTTGATATACCCTAAGTGTCTTAAGGAATAAGTCAAAGTATAACTCATCATACACAAGATACTATGATGATCTCAAGTCCAAGGATCACTTGTACTACTATCACTTCAGAAATTCCTATTGACAGGCAAGTAAAACTCCATTAGGTATTCCTTAGCGAGCCACGTTCAGTGAACTTATTCTCTAATAAGCACCGACATACTTGCTTTAGTGTCTCCACACAAATGATTATGAGATCAATCATCCTCATCCAATGAGCAAGTAACGTATGTACCAATCTATCCGGATTTACTAATCCCCAATTTAGTAATCCAATGATTGGGAACTATTTTAGTTTTAAGCTTTCTATGAATTTAGATCTTATTAGAATGATCATCATCATTATTCTAAAAGCATTGCTTAAAACTATGAGTTTATCACATATTATAAAACAACATCACGTAGATAATTAAAAACCTTTAATAAATTAATACTTTTTATTAATAAATGAATAAGATTGTTACAAAGTATACGCTTTATCATCAAACATGATTGGCTTGTGTGCATACTATTTTTATGCTCAACTCCAGAAATTTCCAACTATTGGCATAATCTTACACGTATTAACGTGAACCTCTAGTTTAAATATCATGCCCATCAGAGTTATAGAACTTCGGTTATAGCGGTTTCGTCAGAAAAACCCAACTATTGAAATGACCATAACTTCGTTAATTTAAGTCAGAATGAACTTAGTTTTCTACATGAGCTACTTTATTTCATATATTTTCATTTCCCAAATGATTGGAATTTATTACATTAATTAAGTTCCCGAAACTGCCCTTGGAAAGTTTTTGGCAGCTTGTTTTTGTCATTTTTTAATTTTTTGACTACTTTGCTAAAATCAGTCGACATGAAAATATACAACACATTTTTTAATGATTCCACTTGTAAATGTTAGAAACCTCATAGATATAACTCTAGGACTTAACCACACTAAAAAATTTGAAATATAATAGGAGATATGGTCGTTTGAATTTCATATTTCGTTTTCACAAAAATTTGATTTTCAACCCTTGGTGATTTCTAAGAAAACTTCTATGTTCTCACATAATAACCAACATAACTCATAATAATACCTACTAATATTCATATACCCATGAATCTACCATGATGCATAATCTATTTCATCAAACAATCATCAAACACAAGATTAAACACAATCAAGGCTAAGAAAAATTAGGGTTTTCTACATTTTGAAAAACCTAGTTTCCCTTTCCTACTTTAGATTTAACTTTTGATCCTCAAAATGGATAGATCCACACATAACACACTCAAGATCATGTTGATCTAGAGTTTTGAAGTTCAAGAAAATAAATCCATGTTTTGATTGCACATTAACAAAAATAACATAAACAAAAGGTATTTATACCTTTGATCTACATGCTCTCCTTCTTCTATGATTGATTATGGGACTTGAAACTATAAAATTTTCTCTTCCTCCTTCTTCCTCAAAGTAGCTGCCCCTCTCCTCTCTCTCTTATCTCTCTCTAGTTTCTTTTTGCTAACTTAGGAAGTTAGAGAAATAAAAGAGAAGTAAATAAATTTTATTTGTTGTTAGTAAATTTAGTATAGATATATTATGTATATCTACATACCTCCCCCAACTTCTTTCTTGCTTTCTCTCTCTCTCTCTCATGATTATGAGGTTGTTTGTAAGCGTAAATAATGTGTTGGTGAAATGAGAGGATGACACCAAAAGTGGGTTAGTAATGAGTTATTCTGAGTTGGTAATTTTTAATCATTACATTCATGAACATTTCTTTCTCCCTCCTTAGGTGGTCGGCCATAAGGCCCTTTTTTCTCCCATTTTTGCCTTCTTTTTAATGCTTTATTTAATATATAAAATGATCAAAATGCCCCTCTTTAATTGGCCTACTATTTTAAGCTTTTGGGCTTCCTAAATAATTCTTTGGGCCATGTAAATTAACATAGTTCAATACTTTTAATTTTATCCTACCCTAATCATTTAATTAGAGTTTCCATTTATTCAGTTGTAATTTAAATCCTTACTCATGTACACTTAATTTCTTAACTCAATTAGACTTGTTATAATTAGGTTATAAAATTAATTAATTGAGATGTATGAAATAAATCTCTTAGGATTAATATATATTTTAAATACTAGTATTTTCTCATACCATAACCCTTAATAATTTTATTCACATTCATAATCTCTTTCTTTCTTTTCAAAATTTCAATCATTCTCATAATTTCTTTCATTAATTCACATAAAGTCAAAGGTAACATAATATCTTATTCTTAACATACTTCCAAATATAATTTCATTCTAGATTTTGAAGTTCGTAACCCTTATTTTCTCAATTTTATTTAAATAGCAAACAATATAGGTTATTCTTTAAAATATTTTTTAATTAATCCTCTATTTCCAATCTAGGTTTTATTCTTTAACCTTTAATTTAATCATTCAAAATCCTCTAAATTTTCAGGTTCTCCCTCTCTCTCTCACAGACACACACACACACACACACATATACACAGATATATATATATATATATATATATATATATATATATATATATATATATATATATATATATATATATATATAACGTCCGAGTTATTGCTAGAAGTCTATGCTATTTGATTCAACTAGACAAATATTGAAAGATGTTTATGAAATTCGAGCGTTCTTTATCAAACAATGCCAAACCAAATTGTTTTGGTGTGGATTCAGATGTTGAGAAGCTGAGGTGAACAACCCTATAACAGGGGACATGTTATCGGAGACAATGGTTTCAAAAGTAACGCATATAGTCGTTACGATGTTACTATGTAATACGTTGTGCACGACTATCAGGACCCAAAATTTTAAACGATTATATTTTAGGAATAATTTTTTTTATTATCAGTAATGTGACCATTATTATTTTGAGAATGTGTAATATGAACGTAGAAATATAGCCAAATTAATTATTGGCAGAGAAATGAAAATGAAGTTACGATGAACAGTTGATTAAAACCCTAACTCGAATTACGGATAGGGCTGTGATTATTAATATAATTATTATTATAATTGTATTTATGATTATGCGTTTGTGCAGTATGTGATTAATGATCAAGTGTTGATCATATAAGGTATAACATTAGTAAACCCTAATATTAGATTAGAAACCCTAATATTAGATTAGAAACCCTAATGTTTAGTTAGGAACCCTTAATGATCAGTTAAAAACCCTAATTCCCTTTTTGGAACCCTAAACTATAATTTGCAAACCCTAATACTAAGTATCAAACCCTAAGGGTTAATATTTAAGGGAATCACATGAAATGACCAAACTACCATTAAAATTATGTGGGAAATTATCAAAATACCCTTTTGGATGGTAAATTATCAAAATACCCTTTTATTTTATCTTTTGCTAAAAGATAAGACCAAATTTTGTGAGTCGTCAATGGAAGATATTGGCATGTGTTTAAAATCTCTCAAGTCAGTCAAATCTTGACACCTAGCAACAACCGCATGCATTGAATCAAAGATTGGATCTTAAAGAAAGAGAAAAAGATAAGAAAGCTTTATTTTACTTACTTACCCTAGCCAAGTCTCTCACTCTCATAACCCATGAAATCTTGAGAGAAATTAAGTCCTAAGATTAGCCAAGAGCACCCCATACACCATTCAAGAACAAATCAAAGAGAGGAGATCAAAAGTTGTTCAAGAAATGTATAAACCCTAACCCTAAGCTAGATCTTGTATGCTTAGGTTGATTTTATGTTTAAATATGTTGTATGTGATATTATTTAGTGATCTATTTTGATATATCATGGATCCATAACATTTAAGTGCATGAAAATGAAGATTTAAGAAACTGTCAAGAATCCTAAAAATGAGGTCTGACAGTCAAATGTCAGAGCCTTTAGATCATACCCTGTTAATTGTTAGACTTGCTAAGTGTATCCTTGTTATAGTATGTCATGAGGAGAGTAAACTGGAAGTGGAATCATGTCATTATCATGTCTAGATTTTAAGTTATTCATGGTCAAACATGGTTGACCAGTCACAGAAAAGTATTTCTAGAAAACCCAAAAATTGCCCTAAAGGGTCTGACAAGCTTTTGAGGGGCTTAGATTTTGCATCTGTTATGTTGTTACCTTGTCTAAATGTATCATTTTTATACCCTGACATATGGAGTACAAAACAATGACATCAAAACACCTAAATGATAAACATGATCCAAGTTATTAATGGTCAAAATGGGTTGACCAAGCATAGAAATCGATTTTTGGAAATTCCAGAAATTTCCCAGAACAGTTTCTAACATCTAGTCGACTAAGCTAGATTTTGCAATTGTGATGTTGTTAAGCTACCTAAGTATAATACTTTTGTACCTTGACATGCATTCTACAAGAGTGTGACATTATAACACTCAAACAATACACATGAATCAAATTATTAAAACTCTAAAGTGGCTACTCAACACTGCTTGAGTTTTTGGGTACCCAGAAACTCAAGAACAGTCCTGATAGGAAGTTTGGTCACTTAGATCTTCCTATGATGTAGTTAGACTCTGAAATTATTAGTACATCTAGTATTACATTAGTACTACACTATTGATACACTCTCATGCCTAGAAACATAACCACATGGAAATTAATCATGGTCAAAGTAGCCCCCAGGTATTAACCAAGGCTGTTATTCGTTGATAAAGAACATCTATTGTGACAGTTTTTGTGGCCAAAGCCTTTAGTGACAGTTTGAATGAAAATTAATTAATTAAAATAAATAGAAAAAAATAGAAATTAATTATTAAAAATTCATAATTAAGTTTTAAAAATTATTTTAAGTTTTAAAATTTAACTTTTAATAATTTGACATAAATTTTAATTTATTTAAATATTAATGATATTAAATTTATTTAATAATTATATTAAATAAATTAGTTAAAAATGATTTTAATATTTAGAAAATCTTTTAAAAAATGATATTAAAGTGTTAAAAAATATTTTAAGTTATAATACATAACTTTTAATATTTTGATATAAATTTCATTTATAACTTAATATTAATGATAATAAATTTATTTGATAATTATATTAAAAAAATTGTTTAAAAAAGATTTTTATATTTTAAAATCATTTAGAAAATGATATAATGGTTTTAAAAAATATTTTAAGTTATAATAAATGACTTTTAATATTTTGACATGCATTTTATTAATATTAATATTAATATTTTAAATTGTTTAAATATTTTATGGCTGATGGAGGGTCTATTAATAGACCAAAAGTGCCGCGGGTCAACCCACGGTAGCAGTGGGTCAACCCGCGGCTGCCCGGGCTACCCCGGGCTATGCGGGTTCCGTTGTCTTGAAGTACGTGTACTCAGACGACGCGCTATCCACTCGAACCTTCATAACTTTTAATCCGGAAGTCTGATGGAAGCGTGCCATACTCTTCCGAAAAGCTCTTTCTAAGAGCTACGCAATGACATAGGGCTTGTCCTTTTTTCGAATTCGAGAAGATGGGTCCATGACCGAAATGGAATCTTCGGGTCTCCGCAGGTAGTCCGTTGGGCTGTTTTTTGTAGTTTGCGCTCGTAAGTTATGCTATGGTTCTTGTGGGACATATTTTGATGCAATTTGCATTGAAATGAGTTGATTTGAGGTTGAGTTGGCAAAATGACTATTTTACCCCTCCCGGGGTTATCTCCGATTTTGGCGCAGTTGTAGTAGTCTTTTTTCAGGGTTATCTCCGAGATTGGCCTGTTGTTGACTCTGACTGTCTTCAGAGTTATCTCTGAGGTTGGCTTGACCTCCCGGGGTTATCTCCGGGGTTGAAACTGAATCTCCTTGGGTTATCTCCGGGGTTGGGATTGACTCTCCCGGGGTTATCTCCGGGGTTGGATTTAATGTTGTGGTCTTCTAGGGTTATCTCTGGAGTGTAAAAAAGACGCTTTTTCCCTCCTACATAGTTAGTAACAGGAAAATAAAATTTCGAGTGTCCACAATAATTATTTGAAAATTATTCTGAGCTTCCAAAAAATATTATAAATGATAATTAAATTATCTAAAATAATATTGAAGCTTTGGAATAGAGTTTTATTGAAAATAAACTCGATAATTAGTTGGTAATGCAATCGGGTCACCGAATTAATACCAAAATCAAATCAGACCAAAATAGTTTGACCTAATAACTGTTTTTACATGTTCTAATCACTGTTATGAATACATGATAAGGTATTTGGGTTATATAACAACTTTAAATAACAGTATTATGTGCCATGATGTATTGTGCGGATTAAGAGATTAATATTATTAATGATCGGTCTTTCAAACGAAGCTAAATTAGATTGTGTAGCAGTAGTCAACGACCAAGGAAAGTTTCCTTAACTCAAACTTGAGCTATTAATTTCAAAGCATGATTAGTGAATAATTATTGTTGATTATTCACATCTATAATGATAATTGTTATTCGTACATAGTGAAATTGATTGTTGTCTATTATTGAATAGTTTATAAGCTATGTCTCAGCTAATTGTTTTGGCAAGACTAATATTTGTTAAAGCATGAAACGTTCTATTATATGAACTAAGTTGTTATTGAAAGATCTATGCCAATTATTTAGGCTAGATCAATATGGATATTATACGTTGAAATCTTTAGCATTTCTTTGAATTCAATCTAAGCTATATTATTGCGGTACGAATGTAAGGGCCCCGAATCCAGGTCCCAAATCACTTCGGATCCGATTTGATCATTCTATACAACTATTACTATTTGCGAAAGATATAAACATAAATTGTTTATACATTAAACTTACATACTTTTCCCAAGGTCGAGTAACCTTAACTTAATCACATTCATAACTTTTCTAACATATAACAACATTATTATCAAACAACACTATTACAAAACTAATCGCATACTTATACTAAAGCTTGAACTGTCTTTGACCTTTTCTTGAATCCGACGCGTTCGTCTTAATCTGCAATGTTTTATCATGATATAGCAAGGGTGAGCATAAGGATTGCCCAGCAAGTTTAAATTCAATAATATGACGATATATCATGATTGAAAGAGTATGAACAATAACCTGGCTATAATTCATCAATATAATTGTGAACTAGCAGGAACAAACTTTTGACTGAACAAGTATTGAACATGAACAAATATATCTTGACCAACTGGTAATGAAGGTGATCAGCCTTTCATACCTGACTTATACATACAATATGTATAGAGTACAATTCATGGTAACCAGCAATGATTAACCATAAGCTTATCTGAATGAAACACTCTTAGTAGAGTTAAGTAAAAATAAACTTGCCTGAACCGTTGATTACCGCAATATAATTTATAACGCTTTATCCGAAGACCTTATATTAGTAATATAGATCTCCAATATTAGAATAATATCATCACAATATAATACTATTATATATATAGACATACATAGAATAACCTAAACACATAGCACATAACCCTATCAGTCTATTCAGCACATAAAACTTAGTATCAAGTCAGACTATTTAAGTTCGAGTTGAAACCGACACAATTCTAACATCCCGACGGTCTAGTCGGACTTTTATCGAGTCTAAGTTCAATTAAACTCTGCCTAACACTTAACAATTATCTCAGATAATTTCGATAATAGTCAAAATATTTTTTGTAAGCTCGTAATAATTTTTAAATAATTATTACTATTTATCGTAAATTTTTAATCGTTAAAAATGTATTTAAATAAATTAAATACCACATAATTCTTTTATCATTAATATTTATTTATTATCAAATATTAATGAAATACATCACATAATATTATAATATATTTATAATATACCAAAATATTTTTAATACCTTAAAATCACCTTTATATGATTTTTAAACAATTAAATTCATTATCCGATAATTGCTTTTAATATTAAAATATTAATATTTTTATGACAAAATATCAAAAGTTATATTTTATAACTTAAAATATTTTTATAACCCTTAAATCATTTTTATATGATTTTTAAATCATTAATTCTATTTTTCCTTAATTTATTTAATATATTCATTAAATAAACTAATTATCATTATCATTAATTAATTAATGAATTTCATCACAAAAGCAAGAACCCATAACTTCAAGCCAGTCAACGAGGTGCCTTGTTTGACTAGTGAATGAGATAGGTTCGTGATGATTTTTGGGCTGCTAATTTGTAATACGATTGTAGTATAAGTGTAGAATTACAACTAGAATCAAGTTTCATGGCTAACACATAACATCACAGCAAGATCTAGGCTACCAAACATCTTGTCAGACGTGTTCTTGAGCCCAGAATCTCCAGCAGTGATAAGGGTCGATTTTTGAGCCTTTAAATCTCTACTTTCCAGACTTGGTTAATGTGTTATAAAGGTTCAATAATGTAGTATTAATATCCGTGTACAATCTTATACCATTAAAGCATCATAACAACATCAAATACGAGCGATCTAGATCGGTCAAACAAGGGTCAAGAACTGATCTTCAGAAATCTGGGTTTTCCAGATTTCTTCATCCAGCTGGTGGTCAACGGTAGTTTGACCCTGCTTATCTTTCAGTACGGTTATGATCTAAGTTAGATAGTGACTTTAATATGCAGTCGACATGTCAGGCTACAACAATAAAACAACAACTTGATCAAAACACAAACATACTGCAAGATCAAGGACTTCGAAAATCTTGTCAGACCACCTGGAAAATTATGGGTTACCCAGAAAGGATTTCCATGAACGGTCAACGGGGTTTGACCGCTTGTATCTCTTAATAAACTAAGGATCTGGCCTTGTATCTTGTTGTAGATCATAGTCCTCATGACAAAGAACATAACCAAAACATAAAACACACAAGAAAACTAACACATACAGATTTAGAGGGCCTGACATATGGCTGTCAGACGACTTTTTCCAACTTTTCCAGATTTGATAAAATGATAATTTCGAGCATCTAGATGTTATGGATCCATGATCCAACAACCCAGATCACTTATAGACACCTTATAACACATATTTAACTAACAACTAACATTAAACAACATAAGATCAAAGGATTTCTAGGATTAGTGTTTATACCTCCTTTAAGGCTAAAATTTTGAATCTGACTTTTGGATCCTGATCTTGGAAAGTTAATAACTGATAATGGTTTATCTCCTCACTCTCTCACACTCCCCATTCCCGAATTTTAGAGAGAGAATGTCTTGGGAGAAAATGAAAATTAAAGTGAGTATTCTCTCTCTCTAAAACCCAATTATTTTGCTATAATGAATCTAAATGGCTCAGGTAGCTGCTGATTGCTATGAGATATAAGTCACATGGGGTTGGTATAGTGGTTGAACAACTCACACTTGGCAAGATTTGCAAGAAATCTTCAATTATTCAACAAAGGGCATTTTAGTCATTTCTATTTAATTTTTAATAGCATTTTGGACATTGGCCAAACTCTTAGGGTTTAGGGTTTGGTTAGGGTTTAGGGTTTAGAGTTTAAAACCCTTAGGGTTTACAAATTTAATTTTTTAAAATTTCCAATTTCGGTTATAAAAATAGAAAATTAATATTTCTAACTTATAATTAGGATTTTCTAATTATATAAAAAATTTCTTAATCGTAACTTAAATATTGCTAATTAGGATTAGTATTTCCTAATTAAACTCACTAATTAAGCAATTAGGGTCAAAATCATATATTAGGGTTTATAACCCAAAATTTAGGGTTTTTACTATAAAATAAATTTCTAATTTAAAAATTAGATTTCGTAATTAGATTAGGGTTTTCTAATTACTATAACTTGAAAATTAGGATTAAGGTTTCCTAATTAACATTAAAAATATTAAATTAACAATTAGGTTTTCCCTAATTAGGATTCCTAAACCAGAAATTAGGGCTTCAAAATTTGAAATTAGGGTTTTCTAACCAATTTGTTTATATTAACCCTAATTAATCTTATAATTATTTACACTTACGCCATTCAGTTCCCAATTTAGGGTTTCATATACCAAATTAGGATTTCAGATTCCCAGAACTGAAATTAGGGTTTCTAGAACCGGTTTTAGAGTTTCTTGTTAAACGCTAGGGTTTTGTAACCGAACGTTGACGTTCTTAATATATACTTAGGGTTTGTTACAGATAACGTTTATCTGGTCAACCCTTGACCCTTAACCACATACTGTACACATATACACAGAACATATTTACGTATTTCTTAATCCTGAATAATTCACCTAAATTATTCACTAAAATTTTGAAATCCTCAAAATTCCATCTTAAAAATATCAAACGCATACACTAATTTTATGTCTAGGTTCTAATTTTGAACCTTAAATCAATTAATTAAAATTTTAAAAATTTTCTAAATTCTCGGGTTGTCACAACGAACTCATGATATAAGACTGAGATGAACAACCCTTATAAAAAGGGAAACTTTATTGTCGGACATTCGACTATTGCACTATTTTTGAGTGTTATGCATAATATAGGGTACAATGAAGCTGACCACTTCATGTACTTGAAGAAGAGTATGATTTAAACTTTACGGTTAACTGATACACCTGAGGTAATTTAGTTTTAATAACTAATAATTCCTCTATTAGTTCATGATCCATTTGTGATCAGTCATCATGAAATCTGGGAATATCCCACTTTATTGTGTAGTATTGTTAACTCTTGATAATCAATTGAATATTATTGAAACTTCGAAAGGGTCTTATAATTTCATCATCGATTTGTTATTCAGCATGTAATTTAAGAAAGTTCTGTTATTGGAAAATGATTTATTCAGCTACTTCGAAGTTCTTTGAACATTGTTGAAGTTTTATAGAAGCTAGATTCCTATATTCCTAATTCATATCTTTTATAGTATACTTTAACTTGCGGAGCAAACTCGTTGCTCACCTTTGATTAAATAAAATATTTCAGCTAAGGATAAGGTAACTGAGTGGGCAAATAAAGACAAGGGCAAAGACAAAGTTCATGAGTAGTTATTGTGAATTTTAACTATTATGTAACTTTATGTAAATTTAATTATGTAAACCTACTAAGTATTTAAAGGTATGTAAGCTATATTAAGGTTAGAGAACCTAAGTTACTTTATGTTAGGAGATGATGAAATGGTTACAGAGATGTTAGTAGCTGTTGCACCAATGCCATTAGCCGAGGTTCCAGTTCAGAGTGAGTCAGTTGAAGAATTTTTAAGAGACGAACCTATGGTGAATCTGGGAAGCGATGATGACGAGTACCCCAAAATGGAGCTGAATGAAGAGGAAAAAGTAGATTCCAAAGAAACAAAGTAGCAGTCAGAAATAAAGGCTGAAGATGGAGAAAAAGACAGAGTAGTAATAAAAAAAGGTCAAGTATCTACAAAAGTTCAAGAACTAAGGAATAAGGGGTTTCTCTTGGAGGAATTGCGGAAGACGAAAAGGGCATTTCGCGAGATGATAGAAGAACGAAATGATCTGAAGGCACAAGTTGATAAAATGAGGGGTGAACGTAGTGGATCATCTGAAGAGGTAAGCAAGAAAAAGAAGGGTAATAATAATAAAAGAAAAAAGAAGAACGACAGTGACAATAACACAAGGAATTCAAATTTAAAGAAGAAACAAGCATGTGGCAAGTGTGAAAAGAATCATTTGGGGGAATGTATGAAGGGTAAAATGTGTGTTACAATTGTGGTTAAGAAGGACATATTTCGCCAAATTGTCCTAAGACAAAGAAATGAGGATGTTTTTCATGTGGTGGAATGGGTCACAAGTTCAAAAAGTGTCCTAAGAAGAAGACAGGTGAAGGAAGTGGACTACAGAAAGATTAGGCATGCGCAGTAGAACCTTTTGGAAGTGAGATAATATGTTAGGAATATAGTATCATAAGCGATGAATATGTATATGTAAATATATATCTATATGAATGTATTCCTCCTTTTTGTATGAATATCAAGATAATTTTTGTAAATCTCAACTTTTTGTATAAAGTTGTAGTAGTGAATCCTGACTTTTGTCACAAAGGGATATTAAATGATTATAGCAATATGCGCTATGTACTGAAAAGTACTATGTACTATTTGAGTGAATATGAATGTAAATGCAATGATATGATTATATGTTTTAATAAGTAAATAAATTTTGAGAGTTAAGATAGTACATTGTCTATCTAATAATTTTTTAATTCGGAAAACTAAATTCGTTAATCCAGCAAGACTGAATTGCTCTATGTTTAAAATTTTATTATATTATTAATAAGATGTAGTATGCAGATAAAGGATTAATGCAAGTTTTTATTTAATTAGATAATATCGCTAAGATGAAAAAATCGAAACCAAAGGGAAGAACAATCGGTGAATAATGAAGGAGGTCAAGCAGACCCAATGCAAAACTTTGTAGACATGTTAGCTCAAGCTATGGAACTAAGGCACCAGCAGCAAGAGATCGACCAACTAATAGATTGGCGAATTTCAAAGACTTTAAAGCGGTAGGACCACTAGAATTTAAAGGAACCGCCGACCCTATTGAAGCCCAAACTTGGGTAAAGGAGATGGAGAAGGATTTTATTATTGCTAGAGTAGTAGAGGAGCAAAAGATAACTTTTTCTACCTATTTGATGAAGGGTGAAGCTAATTATTGGTGGGAGACAAATCAAGCTAGAGCTGGGACAACAGTAGTAACATGGACAAGATTTAAGGAGTTATTTTTTTAGAATTATTTCTCGCCAAGTATGCAAGAAAGAATGGAGGTAAAATTTTTAGTGTTGAAGCAAGAAAATATGTCGATTTCAGAGTATGCCGCTAAATTCAACGAACTAGCGAGATTTGCTCTACATCAGGTGGATATGGAGGCATGAAAGGCGCGAAGGTTTGAGAATGGACTGAAGCCAGGAATATTTAACAAAGTAGCTATGTTGCAGATCAATACTTTTTTGACCCTGTTAGAAAAAGCAATCATCGCCGAAGGAGGAAGTGAAGCCGCATCAAAGTATCATCAGGAGAAGAAGAAGAAGACGAATGAAGGAGGTAGTAGTGGAGGAAGTAACCCCAATAAGAGGAAGTGGAACGATAACACCCAATCGGAAAATTAGTCAATAGAGAGTAGGAAGAGAGGTGAGCTGGGCGCGACTTGCGGTAAAAATCATCAGGGAGTTTGTTTAAAGGAAAAAGGAATGTGGTTTAACTGTGGCCAAGAGGGACACATCTCTCCCAATTGTCCCAGTCCAAAGAAGATACAAGAATATTTTTTTTGTGGATCCTTAGACCATCAAATCCAGAACTGTCCAAAGAAGAATGCGGATAAGGGAAACAACAACAAAGGAAATAGCAGTGGGACACTAACGATCAAAGGACCTGCTCAGCAGGGAAGACTAACGGCACACACATTTAACATGTCGGTTCAAGACACAGTGGCTGCAAAGGAAGTGGTGACAGGTAAAGATTTCACTCAGTAATATAATTGCGCATGTATTATTTGGTAGATATCATTGTGAGGTGTTTCCATTTACGGATCCGAGTCACAGGTTGATATATGAGTCACAAATTAGTATTGTGTATATATAGAAATGAAGGAATTAATGATACAACTTTTAAAAAAAAGTATTAGAACATAAGTATATTCATGTGATCTATGATAAACCTTAGAGGTTTCAAAGTAGAACGAGAGAAAGCACAAGTTGCTAAATTTATTAAAGGAATACTATTGTGAGTAAGATGTTGATACTTAAATATAACAGGTAAATATGAGCTATGCTAAGTCGAATGAAACTTGAATTAAGTACGTATTTTCACCCTGAGTTGGGATAGGAAATAATAAATGAAATAATAAAAACGATTAGAGTAATTCAATAAAAATTGATTGATTTACAAATTAGTGTCTAAGGATAGACATAATTTGAATGTAAGATAATAGTGATTCCAGGGACATAATTCTTATAAAGAGGGGAGAATGTCAGAACCCAGAATTTTAAACGATTATATTTTACGAATAATTTTTTTTATCAGTATTGATATCATTATTATTTTGAGCATGTGTAATATGAACATAGCAAGATAGCCAAATTAATTATTGACTGAGAAATATAAATGAAGTTACAATGAACAGCTGATTAAAACCCTAACTCGAATTACAGATAAGGCTGTGATTATTAATACATTTATTATTATAATTACATTTATGATTATGTGTTTGTGTAGTATGTGATTAATGATCAAATGTTAATCAGATAAGGTAAAATATTAGTAAACCCTAATGTTAGATTAGAAACCCTAATGTTCAGTTAAAAAACCCTAACGATCATTTAGAAATCTCAATTCCCTTTTTGGACACCCTAAACCCTAAATAAGAACCCTAAACCCTAATTTTCAAACCCTAATACTAAGTATCAAACCCTAAGGGTTAAGATTTAAGAAAATCATGTGAAATGACCAAATTACCCTTAAAATTATGTGAGAAATTACCAAAATACCCTTTTGGATGCGAAATTACCAAAATAACCTTTTATCTTATCTTTTACTAAAAGATAAGACGAAATCTTGTGAGTCGTCAATGGAATATATTGGCATGTGTTTAAAATCCCTCACATCAGTCAAATCTTGACACCTAGCAACAACCACATGCATTGAATCAAAGACTAGATCTTAAAGAAAGAGAAAAAGATAAGAAAGCTTTACTTTACTTACTTACCCTAGCCAAGTCTCTCTCTCTCTCTCTCTCATAACTCACGAAATCTTGACAGAAACTAAGTCCTAAGATCAGCCAAGAGCACCCCATACACCATCGAAGAACAGATCTGAGAGAGGAGGTCAAAAGTTGTTCAAGAAAGGTATAAACCCTAACCTTAAGCTAGATCTTGTATGCTTAGGTAGATTTTATGTTTAAATATGTTGTATGTGATGTTATTTAGTTATCTATGTTGATAGATCATGGATCCATAACATTTAAGTGCATGAAAATGAAAATTTAAGAAATTGTCAAGAACCCTAAAAATGAGGTCTGACAGTCAAATGTCAGAGCCTCTAGATCATACTCTATTAATTGTTACACTTGCTAAGTGTATCCTTGTTATAATATGCCATGAGGAGAGTAAATTGGAAGTAGAATAATGTCCATATCATGTCTAGATTTCAAGTTATTCATGGTCAAATATGGTTTACTAGTCACTGTGACGCCCCCAAATCCGGGCCTCTTTCAACCCGACAAATGGTGCTACACGGTACTCATAACTGTACATTCATTCTAATGAAACGACATCAAAATATGTGTTCCAACGACATTCTTATTATATTAATAATAATAAATCTCGTTCCCAGGTTCTTAAACCATTACATTCTTGGTTCATCATAATATAATACATATACTTACTAGTCTATTACAAGATAAACTAATCATTCGTCTTCGCCTTGCCTTTATCTCTACTGGAAACTTCGGTTCGCTCGTCCTTAGCTGCATTCATATGGTTCAAGCAAGAGTGAGCATAACAAGCTTAGCAAGTACAACAATTTCATTTAAAAAGTATGCTTGAAACATAGGAATCATATATCTTCAGTAACTGGATAATAGTTACGAAGTACTATCGATAATTCAAACTA
This sequence comes from Panax notoginseng, assembly GCA_016801055.1. Lineage (NCBI taxonomy): Eukaryota > Viridiplantae > Streptophyta > Magnoliopsida > Apiales > Araliaceae > Panax > Panax notoginseng. Next base: position 77,601,859 of record CM029019.1, read on the forward strand.
GCATTCCTTTTCTTTCAAAACGTTTTACAATAACAATATTCAGTAAAACATCAATTCTGGTCCAAGACCATGAGCATTTCATAATTTCTTTGAAAAGGACAACCCGGCACTAAGTCCGTAAGTCCGGTATAGCTTACGAGCACTTCTAGGTGATCATCCTATAGTACTCTATGTTGATCAACACTACATCCCTTAAACGTATGTACGTTTAAGTTTTGACAACCTCACGTGCCCATCGAATAATCGATGAAAATACATTTATTTGTTTCATAGACAAACTTACCTTTGAATTTGTATCAAATACTTGGCATAGGATAGCGTTAACAGTTCTATATTGTAATACTTGTAAATCAAGCAATCTATCACGATTAGTCTAACCGAGTTAAAACTGGCATCGACTCTTTCTTTAAAACCATACATGCATCTCATAACTTGAATCATTTGAAAACCTGGCTAACACGAAGGTTAGACAAGCGTTTAAGAAAAACTTGCCTTCAGCGTCTGCTATAGTATAATAACTTTTCCTTTGAGTCTTTACAGTCTCTACAACACATAATCACATAACATACCACATTAGTTCATGAATGAATATGCATAGTTCCTAAAGAATCTTACCCTTCTTCTCATTCTAATCATGTATTAGATTTGTTATTTATTGGTTCCAGCTTTCCGTCGTTCTTTTACATCGTTCTTACCAACTTTTTTCCTTTCTATAACTTAATTGAAATTATTTCATAAATACAACTCGATTCGAGTTAATTATCCTTCCTCACGGCTTACTAACGTCATTACATTATTAATTGACACTTAGTCGGCATTGATAATGTACACTTATTGTACACCGTTATTGTTTACATTCATTTAACTTTCTTTAACTCTAAGTGATCACACTTGAGTTTTAATTATGACTTAACAATGTTTTATTAAGTCCTTTAGTTCATTGCTAAACAATTTACATTCAAACTCTACTTATAACCATTCTTTACTGTCTAAGTTTTAAGGCTTTTCATTACGTCATTCACATTACGTTCACGTTCAATTGATTATTAACTCTAATCATCATACATTACATGTCTAACAATGTCTTAATAATGTCATATAAACACCTTAATTCATTACCTATGAGTTCTCTTTCATTCTATACTTGCAAACATTCTTCTCTAGCAATTTCTTATGACTGGCGCCGCGACGCCACCCATAGCTCTCCTTCTCGCGCCGCAGCGTGAGTTTGCAGTAGGCAACGACACTGTGCCGGCGCTGCAGCACCACCCTTTTGGCCTTGGGTTGGCGTCGCGGCGCCAACTCTGTGCCTCAAACAGTTTGCAAAGTTTAAAAATTTTACGAAACTCCCGGACTCATAACTTCTTCATTATAAGTCCGAATTGGTCCGTTCAAAAGCCTACGGTTCACAAATTACATACTCTATGCGTTCATGCAAGAATTTTATCTATTTGACTTTGTTTGCTAAAAATGCACTTATTAATCCATTTTTAATGAAAACGATAAACGTTTGTGAACGTTCAACGCTCGTTTCTTCGTTCTAAGTCAAAATTCGGTCATTCTTGAGTCCGCAACTCTATAATGCCAAATAAGACTTGTCTCCATTGAAAACCAACGTTTCCAAGCTTAATATCAAAATTTGACTTCCATTACGAGAATTTCACGAATTCGACGATTGTCGTCTAATCGTCGGCATAACTTCATTCCTAATCATTCTAAATGGATTTTAATCAACATATGAACATCACAAGTTACTTATTACACCAACTTATAATCAAAGTAGGTTTTGACTTATTCTCATAAGTCAATAACTTATTTAACTTATGAACTACAAATTCTTATGCTTACAACTTACTATGAACATAAGTCCATCAATCAATGTTCTCATACTATATTCAACATACTAACATCATATGACAAGTTCTTCACAAGTTTATCAACTTATTTAGGTTCAAGTTGCTTATTCAACTTATTCGGCTTAAGTTCATTCATCAATGACTTATTACATGTTATTATCAAACCATCCCACTTCTCTATCAATCCTATCATAGAAGAGGTGAAGATAATAGGTATGAGTCTTACCCTTTAAGACTATTACTTCACTTTACTTTGGAAAATCTAGCAAATGTTAAAGTGGCTTATAAGTGCTTTTGTGGCTTATTCTCTCTATCAAATAAGTTGCTTATCTTGAGAGGAGTTGGGAGAAATTTATCAAACAAAAAATGAATTATGAAGCCTTCTATTTATAGGCAACTCAAAGTGAGGGCACTATAGACATTTAGGCCATCCCACCTCCTTAGTTAACCTCCTCAACTTCCACGTCCTTACTATTCATAACCTATCAACCAAGTAAACTTGCTAGCCACAACACTTGCTCACCACACAAAGTTCTTGCCCATCAAGTCTACCTATTTCTCACTTGGTTTGCCCCATGTATCATGTCCAATTCATTGGGCTTGCTTAATTAATCTAGCTAATTCCTTATTTGGCTTACACTACAATAGTTTGGACTCATGACATATCAAACACCTGGGCTTGCATATCACTTCCCATTGGACTTCTATCATTATGCTAATAATCCTACAAGTCCATTACATGTAATTAGACAACTAAACCTACATACCTCACGTATAATTTGCGTATGCTAGCTCGTATATTAATTCGTAATATACGTTATTTCATTCTCCATTCTTAGTAGTATAATACGTCATATTATACTTGCATTCATTACCTCGTACAATGCATACACATCATACAAACACAACTTCTTATCTTTAATGCTTTATAAACCTAACATTCCCAAATTAAGTCCGCAGGCAAAAAATGCAAACTGCATTTTTCATATCTAAAATATTATTGGATATTCCATCTCACCTTGATATTCTATCATTACGTATTTTTTGGAAGTTCAAAAATAATTCCCAAGCAGAAATGCGTGAATAGTATTTTTTAGAAAATTTCTCAGAAAACTTTTATTTTCGTCTTCGAAATTCTATCACGTAGCCAAAATACTACGACATTCTGACATGTCTAGGTCATAGAACGACCTTCAAATAGCTTACTTCCTTAAATAATCAATTAAATTCATTTAATCCTCATAATTAAATAAAATTTTAATTCTCCTAAAAATCCGATTTTTCTCGGGCGTTACATTCTTCCCTCCTTATAAGAATTCTGTCCCCAGAATCTCGCTATACTTAAATAAACAAATGAGGAAGAAAAAAATTTTCTTCATTTTAATCTCGAGTTCCCACAATGCTTCTTCAACATTGTGGTTCTTTCATTTCACCTTCAACGAAGGTATTATCTTAATTTACTTAACTTATCACTTCCTATCAATAATTTGAGTTGGAAGTTAAACACTTATTAATATATTACGCTATCTTCCCTTTATTAGTCCTTCTTTTAATTCCAAATTATTTGGAACTCAAATTTCTCCCTCAAACCAAGATTATACTTAGTCTTCTCTTTATCTTGCATCCTCTTCTTCATTTGTCTGCATTCCTCGTTACCTAATTGTACTTACTTAACTCGCTCCATTATCGTGGATTGAGTCTATATTGTGAATAACATTTCTACTACTCCATTCCATAGTTTAACTTCTAACTCCGTTCTCGCCATCTCCGTTAATAACTCATTCTGAGTCGTTAACATTGATAGCTTTTCTCTACTCTTCCTACCCAATGCGTCGGTTACTATGCTTACCTTCCCTGTATGATATAACATATCACCGTCATAATCTCTTATCCATTCTAATCACCTTCTCTACCTCCTATTCAACTGCTTCTGAGTGGAGATATATTTTAGACTCTTAGAGTCCGTGTATATCTCACCTTTCTCATCGTATAAATACTATCTTCAGATTTTTAATTAAAAAAACTACCACTGCCAATTCTAGATCATAAGTAGGATAGACCTTCTCATAATCTTTTAACTGGCGTGATGCATACGCAATGACATCGCAATGCTATAAGAGCACGCAATCATGTCATCCATGCAAAACATCGAGATACACTACAAAATTCCCCGTATCATCTTATAAAGACAATACTAATGCCTTACTTAACCTTTTTCTTAAATCTTGTGACGCTAATGGTACCTTCAACCATAGCACCTCACAAGGGTACATATCAATTTGCCACCAACCTATTCGGTGCCCCTTATGAAAATCTAACTTTAGTACATTAGTCAACCCAAATGACATACCCAGAAACTTGTCAAACTGTAACGAGTTCTGAATGTCATCTTAGGTACCTCCTCCTTCTTGCTTACTTTTAACCGACTATACCCCATACATAAATCTATATTAGAAAAATTATTTGCCCCTCTCCACCGATCAAATTGATCATCGATCCTGGGCCATGGGTATTTATTCTTAACCACTAACTCACTCCTATTACAATAGTCAATACGCAACTGTAACGACTCATCCTCTTCCTTAACATCCTACTAACTTACGTCCATGTTAAACGACAAGGCGTCTCGGTGTTTTATTATCGTAAATTTACTACCTTGAGTTTTCTGAAAAACTGAAAATTCAAAGTTTTTTTTATAACTATTCATTAAAGCTATATGGTTAATCAACCCATTTATATCGAGAATTTCTTCAAATTCTCTCAACTTTATTATCCATGAAACCATTTCCACGAATACAATTTACGAAAGTTATTTCCCCCTCCTCTACCTTAATATTTAAAGGTACTTATACTCCTTTTCAAACAGACTCCTAGATGAGTCTTTCCACATGTCTTACACACTTTGATCTTATGATTAGGATCCCCTTGTCCTACTCCAGTATTACCAGAGTTAAGATTCTTTCTTTTTGGCATACTGCCACTGGCATTCTATGCCTTGGTTCCTCTCTCTCCCTTGCTCGTATTTTTCCTCTCTTTGTGGTATTGAGTCAACGCCTCACCACCACCCTCTACTATAATCACCTTCTCCAGAATGGTCCCATAGGAAACCCTCTGGAACACCGTAATCCTACTATAGAGCCAGGGTTTCAGGCCCTGCTCAAACATACGAGCCTTCCTCTCCTCAGTGTCTACTTGGTGTGGAACAAACCTTGCCAATTCATTGAATTTGGCCGCATACTGGGGAACCGTCACGTCCCCTAGTTCAAGTTCTAAGAACCTAATACCCATCCTCCCTTGCATGCTTGTAGGGAAATAATTCGAAGCAAACCTTCTTGAATTATTCCCATGCTACCACATCTGTTCTAGCCCCACCCTGGTGAGCCTCCTATCAAAAGTTGGCTTCTCCTTTCATCCTATAAGTCACAAAAGAAGTCTTTTGCGCCTCAGCTACGTTTGTAATAACAAATGCCTTCTCTATTTCTTTTACCCATGTTTGGGCCTCTATTAGGTCCGTCGTTCCTTTGAACTCCGGTGGACATATGCTTTTAAACTCTTAAAAGGTAGTCATTCTGGCTACCTTAGGTTCTACGATTACTCTACCCCCGGGTTGGTTAAATACAGCAGTTAATAAATTAACGAACTCTTGCATAGGGTTGTTTTAACCCCCTTGGTTATCACTACGTGATTCTGCTTCCTAATTACGTTGTCTTCTCCTAGGCGGCATTATGCTGAATAAATAAAATTTTATTATTATCTATTTCCTCACTTCGTTATTATTCACCACATACCAACTCATACCATAACAAGGAATGTTACATGAAAACTTCGTTATATTCATATGCTTCTTCATAGTTTAAAACTATTTACAATTTGTTCTCCATAGCCAAAAGCTATTACAGTTCTATCCCGAATTTCGAACTTCACAAAAGTTGGGATTTACAAAAAGACTACCCTTTTATATAAAAGAGGGTTTTACGTCACTACACACATACTTATAACTTTAGATTTCTAATAATGCATAATAGCATCCTCGTGCTTCTCATTCACAATCATCGCTATAGTATCCCGACTAATCGTATGGCGTGTTTGTCCTTACTTATTGGAATAACAAGCAACTTTCAGCTGGAAATTCTTATGAGCACTCTCATGGATGTAAGACATCCATGCTATCTTCCGATTCTTCTCCCCAAGTTCTTTATGAAGCTCGTCAACCTCCTTCTTATAGTCTCTAGCCTTATTTATCATGAGCACCTTCTCATCATGCTCTGACTCAAAATCTGCTTCTGCAGACTCCTTCGCTACATAAAGAGCACTAATCTCTTCATTCCGATTCTGCACAACTGCACTCAGTTGCATATTTCTATCAAGCGCTGCCAGATACAATGCTTCCATTGCATCTGGAGGTGATGACTCTAGTGTAGGTACCACCGTTTCAACTGATGTTACCTCTCTTTCCTCCTCCATATCGTTCATCATATGAAAATATAATGCTATATCCACCTCTCCCTTGGAGTAGCTCTCCTCAAAAAAGTACTCTTCTGGCTCTGACTCCTCTAGGATCACTAATGGTACCTCCACCACTGGCATGGGAACAGGCTCTACGCTGTTCACAATTTCTTCGCTCATCGCGTGTATGTCTCTATACATCAAGCTATCGTTTGACATCCTATAATAACACATAACATGTTGATTAGTACATAACTCACAATAGTATAAGCACAAATCAAATTTAATTCCTTTAGGGTTACTTTCCATCTTTTAAATATTTCGGTACTGAGTTTCCTCAATACCTTATTAACTCATTCGACTCAAGTTTACTTCCTTCAGAATTTCCTTCCTTAACGAGCTTATTAGCCTAAGGTTCTCCCCCCTTAAGTTTTATAACCTAATGCTTTGATACCAACCTATGACGCCCCCAAATCCTGGTCTCTTTCAACCCGACAAATGGTGCTACACGGTACTCATAACTGTACATTCATTCTAATGAAACGACATCAAAATATGTGTTCCAATGACATTCTTATTACATTAATAATAATAAATTCCGTTCCCAGGTTCTTAAACCATTACATTCTTGGTTCATCAAAATATAATACATATACTTACTAGTCTATTACAAGATAAACTAATCATTCGTCTTCGCCTTGCCTTTGTCTTTACTGGAAACTTCGGTTTGCTCGTCCTTAGCTGCATTCATATGGTTCAAGCAAGAGTGAGCATAACAAGCTCAACAAGTACAACAATTTCATTTAAAAAGCATGCTTGAAACATAGGAATCGTATATCTTCAGTAACTGGATAATAGTTACGAAGTACTATCGATAATTCAAAATAGCATTCCTTTTCCTTCAAAATGTTTTACAATAACAATATTCAGTAAAACATCAATTCTGGTCCAAGACCATGAGCATTTTATAATTTCTTTGAAAAGGACAACCCGGCACTAAGTCCGTAAGTCTGGCATAGCTTACGAGCACTTCTAGGTGATCAGCCTATAGTACTCTATGTTGATCAACACTACATCCCTTAAACGTATGTACGTTTAAGTTTTGGCAACCTCACGTGCCCATCGAATAATCGATGAAATATATTTGTTTATTTCATAGACAAACTTACCTTTGAATTCGTACCAAATACTTGGCATAGGATAGCGTTAACAATTCTATATTGAAAGACTTGTAAATCAATCAATCTATCACGATTAGTCTAGTCGAGTTAAAACTGGCATCGACTCTTTCTTTAAAAGCATACATGCATCTCATAACTTGAATCATTTGAAAACCTGGCTAACACAAAGGTTAGACAAGCGTTTAAGAAAAACTTGCCTTCAGCGTCTGCTACAGTATAATAACATTTCCTTTGAGTCTTTATAGTCTCTACAACACATAATCACATAACATACCACATTAGGTCATGAATGAACATACATAGTTTCTAAAGAATCTTACCTTTCTTATCAATCTAATCATGTATTAGATTTGTTATTTATTGGTTCCAGCTTTCCGTCGTTCTTTTACATCGTTCTTACCAACTTCTTTCCTTTCTATAACTTAATTAAAATTATTTCATTAATACAACTTGATTCGAGTTAATTATCCTTCCTCACGGCTTACTAACGTCATTACGTTATTAATTGACACTTAATCGGCATTGATTATGTACACTTATTGTACACCGTTCTTGTTTACATTCATTTAACTTTCTTTAACTCTAAGTGATCACACTTGAGTTTTAATTATGACTTAACAAAGTTTTATTAAGCCCTTTAGTTCATTGCTAAACAATTTACATTCAAACTCTACTTGTAACCATTCTTTACTGTCTAAGTTTTAAGGCTTTTCATTACGTCATTCACATTACGTTCACGTTCAATTGATTATTAACTCTAATCATCATACATTACATGTCTAACAATGTCTTAATAATGTCATATTAACACCTTAATTCATTACCTATGAGTTCTCTTTCATTCTATACTTGCAAACATTCTTCTCTAGCAATTTCTTATGACTGGCGCCGCGGCGCCACCCATAGCTCTCCTTCTCGCACCGCAGCGCGAGTTTGCAGTAGACAACGACACTGTGCCGGCGTTGCAGCACCACCCTTTTGGCCTTGGGTTGGCGCCGCGGCGCCAACTCTGTGCCTCAGACAGTTTGCATAGTTTGAAAATTTTACGAAACTCCCGGACTCATAACTTCTTCGTTATAAGTCCGAATTGGTCCGTTCAAAAGCCTACGGTTCACAAATTACATACTCTATGCGTTCATGCAAGAATTTTATCTATTTGACTTTGTTTGCTAAAAATGTACTTATTAATCCATTTTAACGAAAACGATAAACGTTAGTGAACGTTCAACGCTCGTTTCTTCGTTCTAAGTCGGAATTCGGTCATTCTCGAGTCCGCAACTCTATAATGCCAAATAAGACTTGTCTCCATTGAAAACCAACGTTTCCAAGCTCAATATCAAAATTTGACTTCCATTCCGAGAATTTCACGAATTCGACGATTGTCGTCTAATCGTGTGAATTCCGGCATAACTTCATTCCTAATCATTCTAAATGGATTTTAATCAGCATATGAACATCACAAGTTACTTATTACACCAACTTATAATCAAAGTAGGTTTTGACTTATTCTCATAAGTCAATAACTTATTTAACTTATGAACTACAAATTCTTATGCTTATGACTTACTATGAACATAAGTCCATCAATCAATGTTCTCATACTATATTCAATATACTAACATCATATGACAAACATATGACAAACATATGACAAGTTCTTCACAAGTTTATCAACTTATTTAGGTTCAAGTTGGTTATTCAACTTATTCGGCTTAAGTTCATTCATCAATGACTTATTACACGTTATTATCAAACCATCCCACTTCTCTATCAATCCTATCATAGAAGAGATGAAGATAATAGGTATGAGTCTTACCCTTGAAGACTATTACTTCACTTTACTTTGGAAAATCTAGCAAAGGTTGAAGTGGCTTATAAGTGCTTTTGTGGCTTATTCTCTCTATCAAATAAGTTGCTGATCTTGAGAGGAGTTGGGAGAAATTTATCAAACAACAAATGAATTATGAAGCCTTCTATTTATAGGCAACTCAAAGTGAGGGCACTATGGACATTTAGGCCATCCCACCTCCTTAGTTAACCTCCTCAACTTCCACGTCCTTACTATTCATAACCTATCAACCAAGTAAACTTGCTACCCACAATACTTGCTCACCACACAAAGTTCTTGCCCATCAAGTCTACCCATTTCTCACTTGGTTTGCCCCATGGATCATGTCCAATTCATTGGGCTTGCTTAATTAATCTAGCTAATTCCTTATTTGGCTTACACTACAACAGTTTGGACTCATGACATATCAAACACTTGGGCTTTCATATCACTTCCCATTGGACTTCTATCATTATGCTAATAATCCTACAAGTCCATTACATTTAATTAGACAACTAAACCTACATACCTCACGTATAATTTTCGTATGCTAGCTCGTATATTAATTCGTAATATACGTTATTTCATTCTCCATTCTTAGTAATATAATACGTCGTATTATACTTATATTCATTACCTCGTACAATGCATACACATCATACAAACACAACTTCTTATCCTTAACGCTTAATAAACATAACATTCCCAAATTAAGTCCGCAGGCGAAAAACTACGTTTTTCATATCTTAAATATTATTGGATATTCCATCTCACCTTGATATTCTATCATTACGTATTTCTCGGAAGTTCAAAAATAATTCTCGAGCAGAAATGCGTGAATAGTATTTTTCAGAAAACTTTTATTTTCGCCTTGGAAATTCAAACACTTTAATTCTGTCACGCAGCCAAAATACTACGACGTTCTGACATGTCTAGGTCATAGAACGACCTTCAAATAGCTTACTTCCTTAAATAATCAATTAAATTCATTTAATCCTCATAATTAAATAAAATTTTAATTCTCCTAAAAATTCGATTTTTCTCGGGCGTTACAGTCACAGAAAAGTATTTCTGGAAAACCCAGAAATTGCCCAGAAGGGTCTGACAAGCTTTTGAGGGGCTTAGATCTTGCATCTGTTATGCTGTTAGCTTGTCTAAGTGTATCATTTTTATGTCCTGACATATGGACTACAAAATCATGACATCAAAACAACTAAATTATAAACAGGATCCAAGTTATTTATGGTCAAAATGGGTTGACCAAGCACAAAAACTGATTTCTGGAAATTCCAGAAATTTCCCAGAACAGTTTCTGACAGCTAGTTAACTAAGATAGATCTTGCAATTGTGAAGTTGTTAAGCTACCTAAGTGTAATACTTTTGTACCTTGACATGTATTCTACAAGAGTGTGACACTATAACACTCAAACAATACACATGAATCAAATTATTAAAGCTCTAAAGTGTCTACTCAACACTCCCAGAAACTCAAGAACAGTCCTGACAGGAAGTTTGGTCATTTAGATCTTCTTCCTATGATGTAGTAAGACCCTAAAATTGGTTAGTACATGTAGTATTACATTAGTAGTACACTATTGATACACTCTCATGCCTAGAAACATAACAAGATAGAAATTAATCATGGTCAAAGTAGCCCACAGGGCATTGACTAAGGCAGTTCTTCGTTGATGAAGAACACCTATTGCGACAGTTTTTGTCGTCAAAGCCTTTAACGACAGTTTTAATGAAAATTAGTTAATTAATTTAAATTAATAGAAAAAAATAGAAATTAATTATTAAAAATTCATAATTAAGTTTTAAAAATTATTTTACGTTATAAAAATTTACTCTTAATAAATTGACATAAATTTTAGTAATATTTTAATTTATTTAAATATTAATGATATTAAATTTATTTAATAATTATATTATATAAATTAGTAAAAAATGATTTTAGTATTTTAAAAATCATTTAAAAAATGATTTTAAAGTGTTGAAAAATATTTGAAGTTATAATACATAACTTTTAATATTTTGATATAAATTTCAATAATAACTTAATATTAATGATAACTTAATATTTATTTAAATAAATTGTTTAAAAATAATTTTTATGTTTTAAAAATATTTAGAAAATGATATAATGGTTTAAAAAAAATATTTTAAGTTATAATAAATGACTTTTAATATTTTGACATGAAATACATTAATATTTCAATATTAATGGTAATTATTTAAAAATAATTTTAAATATTTTAAAAATTATTTAAAGGTGATATTATGGTTTTAAAAATATTTTGAGTTATTATAAATAACTTTTAATATTTTGACATATATTTCATTAATATTTTAAATTGATTAAATATTAATGATAATAGAATTATTTAGTATTTAAATCATTTAAAAATAATATTAGTGTTTGAAAAATCATTATAGATGATAATGATTATTTGAAAATTATTATGAGCTTCCGAAAAATATTATAAATGATAATTAAATTATCTAAAATAATATCGAAGCTTTGGAATAGAGTTTTATTGAAAATAAACTCGATAATTAGCCGGTAATGCAATCGGGGCACCGAAATCAAATCAGACTGAAATAGTTTGATCTGATAACTGTTTTTACATTTTCTAATCACTGTTATGAATACGTGATAAGGTATTTAGGTTATATAACAACTTTAAATAACGGTATTATGTGTCATGATGTATTATGCTAGTTGAGAGATCAATATTATTAATGATTGGTCTTTCAAATGAAGTTAAATTAGATTGTATAGCAATAGTCAACGACCAAGGAAAGTTTCCTTAACTCAAACTTGAGTTATTAATTTCAAAGCATGATTAGTGAATAATTATTGTTGGTTATTCACATCTATAATACTTATTTTTATTCGTACACAGTGAAATTGATTGATGTCTATTATTGAACAGTTTATGAGCTATGTCTCAGCTAATTGTTTGGCCAGACTAATATTTGTTAAAGCATGAAATGTTCTATTATATGAACTAAGTTGTTATTGAAAGATCTATGCCAATTATTTCGGCTAGATCAATATGGATATTATATGTTGAAATCTTTAGCATTTCTTTGAATTTAATCTAAGTCATATTATTGTACTGGTACAGACTCATGATAAAAGACTGAGATGAACAACCCTTATAAAAAGGGGAACTTTATTGTTAGACATCCAACTATTGCGCTATTTTTGAGTGTTATGCATAATATAGGGTACAATTAAGCTGATCACTTCATGTACTTGCAGAGGTGTATGATTTAAACTTTACGGTGAACTTATACACTTGAGGTAATTTAGTTTTAATAACTAATAATTCCTCTATTAGTTCATGATCCATTTGTGATCAGTCATCATGAAATCTGGGAATATCCCACTTTAATGTGTAGTATTGTTAACTCTTGATAATCAATTGAATATTATTAAAACTTCAAAAGAGTTTTATTCTTTCATCATTGATTTGTTATTAAACATGTAATTTAAGAAAGTCTTGTTATTGGAAAATGATTTATTCAGCTAATTCGAAGTTCTTTGAACATTGTTGAAATTCTATAGAAGCTAGACTCCTATATTCCTAATTCATATCTTTTATTGTATACTTTAACTTGTGGAGCAAACTCGTTGCTCACCCTTGCTTAAATAAAATATTTTAGCTAAGGACAAGGTAATCGAGGGGGGCAAATAAAGACAAGTGTGAAACCCTAAAAACCCTAATAAGACTCGGTTATGTAAATTATGTGTTATTAAATAAAATCTCTCCGTTCTGAATGTATATTGTGTTATTATATACTCTGTTGTAGAATTAGGTCAAATAATTTTTTGTCCAAAAGTTGACGTGCTTGACACGTCGTGCTTAAAATTTTTATTCCAAAAAGGAACTTTTCGATATATATATATATTTTGACAAGCTGCTTTGTCGTGCCTACAATGATAAAACGCTTTGTCGTGCTTAGTAGGATTTGTGTAAAAACCTAAGATAGGAACCCTAATATATAAATTAGGAAACCTAAACCCTAGATTAACAAACCCTAACCTTAAATTTAAAACCTTAACCCTAATTAGTTAGAATCAACCCTAGTTAAGTTATCTTAAACCCTAATCAAGGTTATTAAACTTTTATTAGGTGTTAACAACATCATTAAGTAACCCTAATCATAAAAATCCAAAACCCTAATCAAGATGAAGGAGAATTAGGGCATAATTAAGCTATAAAAGTTGGTAAACTAGCTCACAAGTAGGTTGCAAGTCCCAAGGTAGCACATGACCAGGTATTAACTCCTAAGCAGCACAAGTTAACAAGATCAGATATTAAGGGAGGCAAGTAGGTGGAAAATGTCTAAAAAATCTAAGTTGCTAAAGTCTATAAATAGAAGCTCAACCTCAGGCCAAACCCACGAATTCTTAAATCTTATACACTTATATTTCATACATATACAAGCCCTGTTGATAGCAAGATCAAAATTAGAAGCCAGAAATCAAAAATCACTCAAGAGAAGTACAAACCCTAATTTTACCTTAGATCTTTGATGTTATGTTAGATTTTTTGTTTAGTTGTTTAAATATGTGTAATAACATGTTAGTAAGTATTCTAAGTTGGTAGATCATGTTTTCATAACATCTAGATGCATCAAAATGATGTTTTAAGCAATCTGGAAAATTCAAAAAAATAGTTCTGACAGTCGAATGTCAGAGCTTATAGATCCTTGATTGTTAATATATAAATCTGTTGATTGTATGCTAGTTGTAGTATTACATGTGGTTAGTAATCTAGAAGAGAAATCAGGTCTATTGATTTCATATATTGCAAGATATAAGTGGTTAAAGGTCATTGACCGACCACGATGTTCTGATTTCTGGGTTACCCAGAAATCTCAAGAACGGGTTGACTTGGGTACTTTGACTTACCTTTAAATTACTTTCTGTTTGTTGTTAGGATGTCCAAGTGTTATGTAATGATACCCTGGCATACATACTACACGTTTATGGCACTAAAACTCTTAATTAATTAATAGGTTTACTAGAATTTATGGTCAAATATAGTTAACCAAGCATGACTGTGTTTTCTAGGAAACCCAGAAAACTGATGAACACCAAGAACAACCTCTGGCTGTATTTTGACCAATCTAAATATGTACCCTAGAGTCTTACCCAGTCCAAACCAGTGTATCATCTTTGTAACTTGGTATATAGACTACAAACTACATCATTCAAAACATATATCTATCACATAGATTGAAAGATATAAGAGCCACAAAAGCGTTGACCGACCATGACTACTGTTCTGGGTTACCCAGAAATCCAAGAACAGCTCTGATAGTGACTTTAAACTTTATAACTTCTTGTTATGTTAAGCTTAGAGTCTGAACTCGATATGTTGTTGTAGTACTACATGAATACTACAATAGCAATACACTTTCAAACCTAGAATCATAACCATTAGGGAGTTAGATCAAGGTCAAAATGACCTCTAAGCCTTGACCAAGCTGTTCCCCATAAATGAAGAACACCTTTAGCAACACTTTCTGTCGCTAAAGACCTTTTGCGACAGACAGAAAATAAAATTAATTAAATAAATTAGAAATAATTAATAAATAATTATAAAAATAATTTTAAGTTATAATAATTAACTTTTAATATTTTAGTATAAATTTAATAAATATTTTATTTATTTAAAATATTATTAATAACTAAGTTATTAATAATTAATTAGATAAATCATTTATAAATAATAAATAATTATTTAAAAATGATATTAATTATTTAAAAATTATATTAAATAATTATAAATTATTTAAAATTAATAAAAATGTTTTTAATAATATTTTAAGTGAATATTAATTATGTAAAAATGGGAATAAATGATTTAAAAAAATATTTTAATGGATAATTAAATATCTAAAAATTATTATAAGCTTCCATAAATTATTATAAAAGATATATAAATTATCTAAAATTATAATAAAGCTTATAATTAAAGTTTAACTGTGATATTAGCTTATTACATATCCGTAAGGTTTTAGGACATCAAAATCACATCAAACTTAAACCGACCATGGATAGTTTGTGTAGTGAAGTATTGTTATCAATACTAATGTGTTAAATATATATGTTTGAACATATTAGGTATTTATAAACGAATTGAGTAACGCTATTTAGACGATCTTCGCTCAGGCAAGTCTTCTAACCTATCCCATTACCTTATGCAAGTCTTCTAAACCTTAATATATGATTTACGCAAGTTCTTAAACCCTACTTATACGTTGAACATGATTTCAATCTTGAATGCTTTTCGATATATTATACCAAACGAAATTTGTTACCAATTATTGTGAAGTTATTGTTATGGCTTCAACATAACAAAAAAATGAATTATTTATTCATGTGTTATTGTATTTTTGTTTATTAAGCATAAACTGTTGTGTTAAACCTAATTGTTTTGGTAAGACATCCTATACTGAGTTGTATATCATTGGGGGGGGGAATGTGTTCCAGTATAACTGACACTTAATGTAAGAAGGGCACGATTAGGATGAGATGCATACTCCTAGTACGTTGAATAGGTTGATCCCCAATCTCATATCCAAATAAGATTTCTAAGTCTTTGTGACTGACAGAAATGAAATGTAGAAGTGGTAATCAACACTCAGTTGAGAAGAGATATTTGAACTGTTATATTTCTTCAAATCCTACATTGTGTTTATAAATATAAAACCTGCTGAGTATGTCATAGCTCATTCCTGCAAATCATTTCCTTTGCAGTATTAGATGGTAATCCTGGCACATCTAGAACAAATAATGGGAAGAGACCATGCTTAGATTAGTTTAAATTATTGTCTAACATAATGTAAGACTTTTGTAATAAGGAATTCTTTGTGAAGAACCATGTAATCGAGTATATATATATATATATATATATATATATATATATATATATATATATATATATATATATATATATATATATATGGTATAATATCATCCTTTATTTCTGCAACCAAGTTTCCTTTACATAAATAGATGTAATTAGAACTTTTGATTTATGATGAGATCCTTAGGAACTATACATCTGAATGAGGGTATTGGCAATATGGACTGTTCATGTTATTACTGATACTCTGGATTTCAGATAGATATATACTATCGATGCGATAGAGTAATCCGCAACATATATACTATACATCTGAGTGAGGGTATTGGTGATATGGACTGTTCATGTTATTACTGAAACTCTGGATTTCGGATAGATAAATACTATTCGTAGATACAGTCTATACATCCAAGTGGGGGTATCCAAACACATAAATAGTTCTATAGTGAATTATTATCTGTTATGGGATATTGTGAAACTTGGATAGATGGGAATTATATCTTGTCATATATGTATAGTATTTCGATTAGATATAAACACTGAATCATATACCTCAGGTGTATAGATTTGGATGTGTTATATTAATTGATCAGTTGTGAACACCAGATCGGATACTGCAGGCGTATAGATTTGGGGGCGTCAAATGTTTGGTGTCAGAGCAATAGGCTATAGATCTAAGGAAGAGGTATCTTAGGATATAGTCTTTGAGTTCATAAAAATATTAAATTACACATAAAATAACATTAAAAATCGTATATTTTGTGTAAAATTTTTGTAATATAAAGTAATAAAGAAATTCTTATTGTAGGATGGCCAACTCCGATGCTGAGGAAATGCCGATAGTAAATAATCCACCAAGAATTGAGTCAGTTCAAGATAGTGATGCAGAAGAGGAAGAGTTACTTCATGATCAACAATTGTTAGATGCTGAGGAAGAGAAGGATCCTGTAGCTAGTCAATTGATGAGGATAGAGGACCATGAACATGCAATGGCAGCACTAATACGAAAAGCTAAGAATGACACTGACTATGTCAAGTTTAGGGTGCATATGACCGAGGGTGTGTTGGAGCATGAAAGGGGAACCACTAACCGACTAAAGGTACTACTGCAAAGTGCTCAGAGGAACAGACAGGAAATGCATTTGCGGTTAACCAAGTTTGCTCTAGGAACTTAGGATGTATTCAACAGTCTGCAGCGTCGAGTGGTTAGATATCCAATGGAGGGAAAGAAGACTGCTTATCTTATAGATCAATCTGTGGTATGCCACATTATCCAGGATTCATATGACGAAGTTAGAGATTTCTAGATTATAGTATAGAAATCTAAGTGCTCAGTACTAGTATGAATAAAAGAGCAAGTTTTGGTTGTGTTATAGCTAGTACCGTTATATGTAAGCCACTAGTTGGTTATGTTATGTACTCTTATAAAATATAAATAAAAATTATGTTTTTTGTAAACAGATTCTTATTGTGGATGTTTATCCTTGTTTTTCTTATATATAGAATCATGCCACCAATAAGAAGACCTCAACGAGAGATAGATAATGATGATAATCCTACACAACAGTTAATAGAACTCTTGGTAGGAGCTTTAAAAAATAGACCAACAAATCAAACCACACCATTTAAAGACTTTAAACTAGTAGGTCCACCTGAGTTTAAGGTTACATTTGAACATGTTGATACTCAAATTTGGATTACCGAGATAGAAATTTTTTTCTTAGTAACCAATGTCAATGACAATCAAAAAATAGTTTTCACAACCTTTTTCCTAAAAGGAGAGACAAATTACTGCCAGGAATCTACTAGGGATCGTGTAGGAGTTGAAGTAGCTCCATGGGATAAATTTAAGGAAATATTATTTGAAAATTATTTTCCCCAATCTTTGAAGGATCGTATGGAAGTACGATTCTTAGAATTAAAATAAGGAAAACTTACTGTATCCCAGTATACAGCCAAGTTTAACGAACTATCAAGGTTTACTCTGCATCAAGTTGATACTAAACCTAAGAAAACTTAGAGGTATCAAGAAGGGTTAAAACCTCATATCCGTAGTAAACTGTCTATATTTTAAATCAAGACTTTTCCTGAAATACTTGAGAAGACTATTATAACTGAGAGTGAAAATGAAAACCTCATTAAGTTTCACAAAGATAAAAAGAGTCGAAATGGGGGGGGGGGAATCTAAAGCGGAACCCAATTCTTTGGGAAAAAGATAAGTAATTTTAACAACAATTTCAACAATAACAACAATAACAAAATTGAACGTTGTGTTACATATGGGAGAAGACATAGAGGTATATCTCTTAAAAATAAATGTTTCAACTGTGGTCAGGAGGGACACTATTCTTCACAGTGTCCTACCCATATTAAAAATAAATGTTTCAATTGTGGTTCGTTGGATCATTTAGTAAGAAACTGTACAAGAACCAAGAGCCAAGGAGGGGGGAACAAAGTACCAGATAATAATAATAATAGGTCAACAGTAGATATAATTGGAGCTCAAAGTCGACCAACCGCCAGAACGTTTAATATGTCAGTGATGGATGATGTTGCTTCACAAGACGTGGTGACAAATATCATTCTAATCAACACTTTAAATGCATATGTGTTATTCGACCCTGGTGCTACTTGTTCTTTTATGTCTAATAGCTTTTTTAAAAATTTGAATATGCCATGTGAAAACTTAGACATACCGTTCTGTGTAGAAATTGTAAATAACGAGAAGATTCTAGTTAAAACTATATATAGGAATTGTAATGTGGATATAAAGGGGCACAAATTTTGGGTGAACCTTATTCCAATATAGTTAGGGGAATTATGTAATCCTAGGGATGGATTGGTTAGTTAATCATAACGCGATGATTGATTGTCATCAAAAATGAAAAAAACCTATTGATTACGTCGAAGTCAAAGGTAGTGTTCAACGGAGGTTGTTCACCTAAGCAATCTCGATGTCTGACTATAACTCAGGCAAAAAGATTACTTAGAAGGGGTTATACATGTTATTTGGCCTATATAGTGGATACTCGAAAGGAAGGAGTAAAACTAGATCAAATACCTGTAGTTAAGGAAAATCCTGATGTATTTCCAAATGACTTACCAGGTCTTCCTCCAAAAAGGGAAATCGAGTTTGTTATTAACCTTGCACTAGATACAGCGCCAATTTCTAATGCACCATACAGGATGGCACCTGTAGAACTGAAAGAGTTGCTAGTACAACTACAAGAACTCTTAGACAAAAAGTACATATAACCTAGTGTTTCACCTTAGGGAGCACCAACATTGTTTGTAAAGAAGAAGGATGGAACCATGAGGTTATGTATCGACTATAGAGAGTTGAATAAGTTAACCATAAAGAATAAGTATCATTTACCAAGAACTAATGATTTCTTTGACCAATTAAAAGGGGCCAAACACTTTTCAAAAATCAACCTATGGTCAGGTTATCATCAGTTAAAGGTAAGAAAAGAAGATGTGCCAAAAATAGCATTTAGGACACGCTATGGACATTATAAGTTCCTTGTGATATCCTTTAGATTAACAAATGCACCGGCAACATTTATGGATTTGATGAATCGAGTGTTTAAACCATGTTTAGACAAATTCGTTGTAGTGTTTATCGATGATATTCTGGTATATTCGAAAACACGGGAAGAGCATGCCAAACATTTGAGAATCGTATTAGAGATATTACGAAAGGAATAACTTTATACAAAGATTTCCAAGTGTGAATTCTGGTTAACGAGTTTAGTTTTTAGGTCATGTAATTGACAAGAATGGAATTTCATTAGATCCAACTAAGATTGAAATGATTGTGAATTGGGAACAACCAACAACTCCAACAGAAGTAAGAAGTTTTCTTAGTTTAGCGGGTTATTATCGACGTTTCATAAAAGATTTTTCAAAAAATAGCAACCCCACTAACGAATTTAACTCAAAAGATGGTGAAGTACATCTAGACAGATAAATGTGAAGAAAGCTTCCAAGAGTTGAAGATGTGACTGAGCATGGCTCCAGTGTTATCCTTACCAGATGATGCAGGAGGCCTTGTAGTATTTAGTGATGCGTTACACAAAGGATTAGGGTGTGTGTTGATGCAACATGGGAAAGTGATTGCTTACGCATCACGACAACTCAAAGATTATGAGAAGAGGTATCTTACTCATGATCTTAAGTTAGCCACTGTAGTTTTTGCCCTAAAAATTTAGAGGCATTACTTGTATGTGGAGAAGTGTGAGATATATACAGATCACAAAAGTCTGAAATATATTTTTACACAGAAGGAGTTAAATTTAAGGCAGAGAAGATGGCTAGAACTGATAAAGGATTTTGATTGTGAAATCTTGTATTATCCCGAAAAAGCCAATGTAGTTGTAGATGCGCTAAGTAGAAAGAACCAAGATAAGTTAAACATAATAACAAACAATGAGGAGTTAATAAAAGATTTTGAAAAACTTGAAAATTAGGTGAGAGTTCCAACTACCTCAATCTAAAAATTATTCATTCTAGAGGGAGTTTTGACTCTACTAGATAAAATCAAAGAGATGTAGGGAAAAGATGAAGAGTGTTAAAATGTAAATATGATATAACTCACATCAAGAATATAAAATTCAGAATAGACAAGGATGAAGTACTAAGAGATGAAGATAGAATTTGGATTCTGTTAGATCAAACATTAAAAGATGAAATCTTAAATGAAGCCTATAATTCTAAATTTGCAATACACCCTGGTAGTACTAAAATGTACAAAGACTTAAGTCGACACTTTTGGTGGTCAAATATGAAAAGGGAAATAGCAGAATGGGTAAGTAAATGTCTCACGTGTCAAAAGGTTAAGATTGAACATCAAAAGTCGAGTGATTTACTTCAACCCTTACCAATTTATGAGTGGAAGTGGGAAAACATAACAATAGACTTCGTGGGTAGGCCTTCCTGCTACGCAGAAGGGCCACAATGCCATTTGGGTAATAGTTGGCCGACTTACAAAATCAGCTCATTTCCTACCTATTAAAGTTACTTATAACCTAGATCAACTTGCCAAGTTATATATTAATGAAATTATCTATAGGCATGGAGTACCTGCTTTTATAGTTTCAGACCGAGACCCACGATTCACCTTAAATTTTTGGGGAAGCCCTCAAAAATATTTAGGAACTCAGTTGAGATTAAGTACAACATATCACCCTTAAACGGATGAACAGAGTGAGAGAACCATTCAAACACTAGAAGTTATGTTAAGAACTTGTATCATAGACTTCAAAGGAAGTTGGGAGGATCAGTTACCTTTAGTAGAATTTACCTACAATAATAGCTATCATGCTAGCATAGGTATGCCACCCTATGAAGCCTTATATGATAGAAAATGTAGGACACCTTTGTGTTGGAAAGAGGTTGGGGAAAGAAAAATGCTAGGACCTAAGATAATCCAAAAAACTACTGAGACAATCCGAGTTATACGCGAACGATTACAAGCGTCTCAAGATCGACATAAGAAATACGTTAATTTGCATCGTCAAAAACGAAACTTTAGCGTAGGAAGCCATGTATTCTTGAAAGTGTCCCCTTAGAAAGGAAAGATACGTTTCGGCAAGAAAGGAAAATTGAGTCCGAAATTCATTGGACCATTCAAAATTATGAGGAGGGTAGGTGAAGTTGCTAATGAGATAGCATTACCTCCTGAGTTAAATCATATTCATAATGTGTTTCATGTGTCCATTTTACGACCATATAAACCCGATTATAAACACATTATAAACTATGAGCCGATCCAAATCGAAGAAGATTTATCTTATGTGGAAGAACATGCGCAGATCATCGACCGGAAAGAGCAAGTCCTGAGAAATAAAGTGATAGCATCGGTCAAAGTGATTTGGAGGAGTCAGAACGTTGATGAGGCTACATGGGAGCTCAAAAATAAAATGCGAGAGAACTATCCCCAACTATTTACTTAACTTGTACTGTAATTTCAATGACGAAATTTGTAAGGACCGAGAATTTTAAACGACTATATTTTTACGAATGATTTTTTTAATTATTTTATTAATTAGTATAATTATTGGTATCCGTAATATTTTGAACATATGCGATATGAATAAAGCAAGATAGTTAGTTTATTTATTTTAAGTTAACTAAGGTGAATACTTAATCAATCTGATTAAGTGAGAGCATGATAAGTTATGTTAAGAATTAACATAGCTTGCATGTTAACCTTGAATGATAAATTAAAAAGATTTACAATATTTAAGTTATTAACTATTGATATGAATTAGATAAAGTGATTATATGATTATGTGAGCATTATACGGTAGCAGCCGATGAAGGAGTTCCAAGTATGATTCCGATCAATGATATTAATACATATGTTTGATTCGGATATAACCTATTTTCTTTACCATGAGTCGTTAAGATAAGTACGTAAACGTTAGGAACCCTTGAAAATAGACATATGAAAGATAATTTCGGAAAAAAGTTTTATATTATAATAATAACTCGTTGATAAACGAATTTTGAAGGAGGAATTTGAGTTACGTTGGTAACTACCATAATTGGTGCAAGCAGACCACAAGCATTGGATCAAGACGCGCAACAGTTCTGGACTCGTAATACGGAATCTTATAAAGAGGTGAGAATGAAGTAATTTAATAAATAAAACTCTAAGGATAAACATAAAATTAAACGTAAGATAATGGTGATTCCGGAGACGGAATCCTTATAAGGAGGGGATAATGTAAGGACCGAGAATTTTAAACGACTATATTTTTACGAATGAATTTTTTTTTATTAATTATTATAATTATTGGTATCCGTAATATTCTGAACATATACGATATGAATTAAGCAAAATAGTTAATTTATTTATTTTAAATTAACTAAGGTGAATACTTAATCAATTTGATTAAGGGAGAGTATGATAAGTTATGTTAAGAATTAATGTAAGAACTCGAATTTTCAGAAAATATTAAAATAAGAATTTAGTAACTAAAATTTTTAAGGGTTGAGAAGGGTTCAAATAAGAATATATATATGCATTGAGAGGTATGTGGTATGGTGTTGCCTAGGGTAATATAAACTATGCAATAAGTGATTTATATGTTTAATAAATATATTATTATTTTATAATTGTTATTTATTGAAGAAGCGAGTTATTTGAAGTAAAGAAGGTGGATAGAAATTTATCTATCGATATTAAATAATTTATGTGAAATTATTTTATCATAGTAAGTTGGTGACATTAAATATCTTTGATAATCACCAATTCTTTGAGTATATGTACGAGTATGTATCAAGTCTAAGGCAGTGCAACCGTACCCTTTAATGGTGCATGTATAGGAGCTGGGCTAAACGATTCCTTCAGGGAGCGGAGGTATATACGAATTAGTAACCGATCTAACTCACTGTGAAAACAATATAGACAAGACGAAAATTAATTTGTTGGTTGTTTATGGGAAACCACTTAGTGTACTATATTAAATACTATTATAGACTCGAAGTGTGCTAGGTTTGGACTTGTATATATGTACATTGTTGACGAAAGAAGAAAATTGATATATCTTTAGATAAATATTGGTTAGAGATTTATTGATTAATATTGAGATATGATTAAATGCATAGATTAAAGAAATTGTGTTGAGACAATCTATAGAAAGGAAAGAGAAATAATTATAGTCTATTTCTAATAAAGGATATTAAAATAAATTCTAGCATTCAATTATTTTAATAAAAGGGAAAATATTATTTTATATAGCTTTGTACGAGGTAATGTGTGTGATTAAGTAATATGGTAAATATATTAAAACATATTTATAAGTTGATGGAAACAATTTATCATAATAGGAAATAAACTTATTTTCTATATATAGTGTGTACGCGTGTCGTGCATGTAACTATTTTAATAATACATAGATATTATATTAAGAATAATATCTTGAAAAAATGAGTAAATCGTTTTATTATGAGTAGTTCCTATATTTAGAGAAAACATGATAAAAACATCTTATGTTATATTATGGTGAAATACATAATTTTGATTATAGTAATGTATTTCTAAGTGGGTTAAAGTTATAAAAGAAAACTAAGTTATTTTAATTTACTAAATAACTTGAATTATTATATTACCGCGAATGTTATAAAGATTAATTAAATATCTCCATTCACGATATATTTATATATATGAACATTTTGATATAATAGTTCGATGTAAATTGAACATGTAATAAATAGTAATGTGGTGGAAAATGAATAAGTAATGAGAATGAGAATAAGCTTAATGTAAGCTTGTGAGATATGCCTAGTGTGGCAAAGTGGTGTAATAAGCATTCATTAAATAATTTAATGAATAAATAATTGAAGGAATTAATTTGTATGTACAATGATTATATATTATATAGTAGCTACATCTATATGATACAAAATGAAGTGTGACACTTCAATGGTAACTATATAATATAGGAAACTATATGGAAAAGTGGAATGAGTCGCATGAGTTACATAAATGGACATCTGTGACAATGTGTTATGTGTGGTACATTAATGTGTACTTTATGAAGGATATTAAATTAAACTAAATAAATAATTGATATTAATTATCATTATGATAATTGGGTATATTTGAAATGATAACTTTATGAAAAATGATGGATTGAGAATATCCAACTATTTTATAGTTAGCCCAATTAAAATATTATTTGGAATAAATCAATGTACATGGATTATATAAATTCTATGTGTAATGTATAAGTGGGTGTATATGTATGCTCATTTGTGGACAAATATCAAATAAACCTAAGTATGCTAATAGTAATACAAAATGTTGAGTTTTAAGGGTAGTGTCCCAAATTGTGTGTCATTTCTCCATACACGTGAAATACAAAATGGCTAGCTAGCTAGCTTGCTTCTTCTTCTCCAAAATCCATAGCTTCCAAATGATGAAGAGGGGAGTGGGTTGATTTGATTTTCCACCAACTTCTCATGAACCATTAGTTTCTTCTTCATTCCATTGAGCAAAGTCCCAATGTTGGTCAATAAGTTTCCCTATAAGTAGGGGCTCGTTCTTCTTCTTTCTCGTTTGTTAAGTTGTCTAAGAAGATAGCCATAGAGAGCCAATTGAATTGAGAGCAATTGGTGGATTGAAGTGCTATACATAGCATATTGAAGCATTCAAGAGGAAATAACATTAACTTATATGCTCTTGATTCCTAAGTTTGCAAATTCTTAGTAATATCAAGATATACTTGCTAAGTAAGTCCAAAAATTGATGACTAAAACTTGTTGCAATCTGTAAATTTCTGTTAGATGTTGTTAATATAGTTAAATACGAAAACAACGGAAGTTAAACAGACCAATTTGGTTGAGAAACGAATTCGTAGTGAATGAATTCGCTAAACTTTTCAAAACATGAAAATTTAGTACGAACATGAGTTTTGGATTAATAATTGGGTTAGTTAATATTTTTGAAGTGTTATAATTATTCTGTAGATGAGTAGTTAAGAGTTTAACGAGTTCAACGAATCGAAAACCAACTAATTCAAACTTAAAATGAGGAAGTTATGGCAGAAACTGTGAACTCGACGAGGCCAAGCACGGGCGCGCTACCCAGGAGCGTGGGCGCGCAGCTGGGCACTGCCTAATGGCGCGGCCGCGCCCAAAGTGTTACTGGTGTGACTGTTTTAATCTATTTTGGTAAAACGACCATAACGTTTTCATATGAACTCCGATTGAGGCGATTCAAAATGATCCAAAACGAGGACGAATAAACCTACAACTTTTGTTTTTTAAGTTTTTCAATTTGAGGTCGTTAAAAAGGGTCAAAATAGTCATCTTTGTGACTGCTACGTACTCAAAGGCAATCGGAGGGCGTCGGACATGTACGCATGCAAGTGTAGTGCTCCGGAAGATGGAATATATTGTTTTAATTGATAAAACATAACTATGCATGATAATAGATATGTCATATAACTAAGATTACTTTACTCATAATGGAATGCTTTAACAATGATTTCTTAAAGAAAACTTAAAGTTTGGAAATGAAACTTGACGAACTTTGTGTCTTTTAAGTTTCGCGTTGTGTACATGTGAATGTAGCCTAGTTATGTCCGCGAATGGGTAAGGAATGTAATTTCAAGATATATTGTACATAAAAGGTTGTCAAGCTCGGTTTAGTATGGGTTTTAAAGAGAAATTTAAAAGTTTTAGAAACTAATTTTGATGAGCATTGTATTACTTGCATTATGACCTTATAAGCAAGCATGATAGAGTTATTTATGCCTTTAAGCATGAATGATATGTGCACTTAATTAGTTATGTATGACATACGTTATTTAAACATGTTTTAAAAGTAAATGACGTATGCTATGTCTATGTAAATGAGATAGATACATGTGAACATGCATATTAAAGGCTTGTTAGTACCAATATAAGGTTTAAAAGCTTATAAACATTGAACCTTTGTTAAAAGAAGTTGTTAAGCCTTATTGATTGGAATAATTCAACATAGAGATATGTAATTCAAACTAAATGATTTAAAATGTGAACTTGAGGAACTATTAGAACCTACTTGATGTATGTTTATAGTATGTATCAGACTGCATAGTATGTTAGGACTAGACTGAGCAATGAAAAGCTCAAGTCTGGTTTTGGCAGGGAGTGGCGCGGCCGCGACTCCCAAGCATAAATGCAGCGCGGCTGCGCCGTCCTGCAGAGTGACCAAGAGTAGTTTATTAACTCCATGGTCTTAAGTTATGGTTATATGTTGTCCTTAAGGACTATAAGATATGAAACAAGATTGTTTAGATAAATATGATAGTAGAATGAGCTAGTCTCATGGTTATCCTAAGTTCAAGTAAAAATGAAACCAAGTTAGGAAACAATATTTATTCTTATGTTAAGAGCATATGAAATGTATGACTGATGGGTATGAATCCATGATTATATAACTGTGTAGGAATACACGCAGTGTAGATAAGCTTTAAACAGTTAAGTCGTAGTTGATAAACTACGAATCAGGCAAGTCTTTCAGTTCATATTTGATATATGAATGCAATAACTATTAGTTGAGCTATATTATGCTATGAGAATGTTGATGAATATATATGAAATGCATATGAGATATGTATGAAATGTGAAAGTTGATTCTTGATGATATGCTTGTGAAGTAAATCTCTATGTCTGTTATGTGTGAAGTAACATGCATAGTAAATATTATTTGATTATGAATGCATGAACTGAGTATGTTATTATATATTATGTGATGCATGAAAACTGTTAGAATTGCTGGGCTGTCGAGCTCACCCTTGTAAATAACAACTTTTATAGATTAAGGACTCATGGTAAAGTTACGTGCTACTTGATAGATAAAGTTCAATAGCATTGATGGAGATTGATTGATTGATTTAAATATATGCTCTTGAACAATGTTTAGGTTCTAGGAGGTGTACATGATAGTAGTTTACGATGTGTAATACATGTTAAGTTGTAAAGTTGTACCATGTGGTACATAGAGGAATTCAAATCGAGATGTAAAAATTTATACAGTAATTCGAATAGAATGAATCATAACATAATTTGATTCAAGGATATGTTATTGATTCAAGTTAAGAAATCAATAAAAGATTTATTTTCAAAGGAGATTAAAAAAGTTTAAATTATTCCGCATATTTTTATAACATCGAGTATGATGTAAGACAGGAATGGTAATGACCAAGATTTGTAACTTATAAAAGTTTGGGGTCATTGTACAGATCCTGGAAATGGAAAGAATTTATATTCTAAATTGTAATAAGTAAAGTTATATTCATTAAGTTATGAATAAAACAAATAAATAGTTGAACGATAGTAGTACCATGACGGACCGGATCCGGGATTCGAAGGGACCCGGATTTAGGGGCGTCACAATTAACATAGCTTGCATGTTAACCTTGAATGGTAAATTAAAAAGATTTATAATCTTTAAGTTATTAACTATTGATATGGATTAGATAAAGTATTTAAAATATGTACTAACCTTAAGAGATTTATTTTATATATCTCAATTAGTTAATTTTATAACTTAAGTTAAATAAGTTTAACTGAGTTATAAAAATTTAGTGTACATGAGCGATTATTTAAATTACAAATGAGGGAATGAACCTAACTAAATAACTAGGGAAAGATAAAATTAGAAGTATGGAACTATTTTATTTTCCATATCCCAAAGAATTAATTTAAAAGCCCAAAAGAATTTAATTAAAGCCCAAACTTTTAGTCCTATTAACAAGGGACTTGTTGGACATTTAGTAAGCTATAAATTGCAATGTTGGGTCACGATATTTTCTCTACTGAGCCGGGCGGATTGGGCCTCCCCATTTAATTAGCCTAGTGGACCTTTACTATTAAGTCTTATAGTCATTGGGCTTAACATTTATATTACTTTTATTGTATCTCCTTAATAATGGGCTGGGTCAAGCGGCCAGTCCCTTAAATCTTTTAATATCTAGACCCTTGACTTGTAATGATGAAAAGGAAGAGCAGTTGACAAAAAGGCTGCATATCATTAATGTGGATGGGATTTTATCCAGCCGGCGGCAGGTATAGTACAAAAAAGGTGACAACCTGCATGCACACGGCTGAGATCATAGAGAAGCAGGGGGCTGTGTCAAATCATGGTTGGTGGCACAAAAAACCGAGTATGAGAGTATAACCTAGCAAGGGGGTCTCCTAACAAAAGGTACGCATACACTTTCGATCTGGCTCAACACACTAGATTTTTTTACACCTTCCATTGTTAAACCTTGAACACCTGTATTGACTCTCACGCCGGAGCTATCCCCCGACGGTCCAGCCGTCAAGCTTTTGGTGTTGATCGTGTTTTCTGTGCAGGATTAGGGCGTCTTACGTGATTGGGACGTCATCAAAGATCTTGGCGTTAACATGCAACAAAAAGAAAATAAAAAAATTGAGCTATGATGGAGGGTATTGGGCAGCCAAGAGAGAATAAAAGGAGGGAGAATGCATATAATGATTTCACTTAACAACTCTTCACCAACTCCTCTTAGGTGTCCATTTTTCATTCCACCAACATCTTTAACCAAGTGTACAAGCAACATCAAAGTGATTGAAGAGAGAGAAAGAGCTAGAGTGTGGGCAATATGTATGCATACATATAATATATCTATGTAGTTTTACAAACAATCAAAATCTATTCTTTTGTCTTTCATTTCATTTCCTTAGCTAGCCTAAACAAAACTAAAGCTAGAAAGAGACAAGAGAGGAAGAGATTTCGGGTGGAAGAGAGAAGAGAGAGGGAGAGTGTTTTGTGTGCTCTAAGTTTAATAATCAAAACTTAGCAAGAAGAAAGGAAGGAAATCAAGCATAGGTATAACAAAATTTTAACTTTAATATATTATATTTCCTTTTGTGTCATTTGATTTTTGATGATATAGAGTTTATGATCTTGAGATCTGAAACTCTAGATCTACATGTTTATAAGTCTATTATGTTTGATCTAACCATTTTGAGGGTCAAAAGTTAGATCTAAAGTAAGAAAATGAAAACTATATTTTGAAAAGTAGAAAACCCTAATTTGTTTCTACTTTGTAAGCTTATAACTTGAGATCTACAACTTTGTTTTGCGATCCGTTAAGGAGGAGTACTAGATATATAAGTTAACTAGTAAACCCAAGTGGTAGCACTCAAAAATATTAAGTTTACAAGTCATGGTGGATGTTTTGGTCAAAACAGTCCGGATAAAGAAAAGTGGAAAAAAGGAGAAAAAAAGCTACTGTCCAGAAGCTACCAGGGACTTTTTCATTTGTTGATTTTACTCTAACAATTCTGGGAAAATTTGGAGTGATACTATGATAAGTTATGTGACTCCTATAAAATTTTGGGAATTTTTGACCTTGTAGAATGAGAGTTATGGTTGTTACAGTAAAGGACTACTTTTAAAAGTATGCATAAATAACTCTTTGTAGTTAACTCCAAAAATTATGAAATTTGTACTGAAAGTACATATATATAACAGGAACATACCTTGTAAATTTCAGAATTTTCGGACACAGATTGGATTTATGATAAATATAGCAAGATTTGGCTGTGTTGGACTATTTAAATATAGTAAATGAATTTTAAAAATTTTAGGAAAAGTATATTTTCATAAGGGAACTATATTCTATAAAATCCTAGAAAATAAATATTTTTGGAGATGGTTTGGTATTTTTCATATAAATGATTGTGTTACGAATAAATGGGAAAAATTAATTATGTGATGTTGAAAATTAGGGAAATAGGATATTATGTCTTGGAAACCCTATATATGGCATATACAAATTTTTGAAAGATATTTTGTTCTATGTTGATGAGATATTATGTTTTTGGCATTTTAAGATGGTTAAATGAATTAATTAGTAAATGGTAAACAATTAAAATAAATTATTTATTAATTTAGTAAATGATTAAAATGTTATTAAATGACTAATAATATTATATTAAAATATTATTAATGTAATTAATAATATTAGACTAAAATATTATTAAAAGATGAAGAATATTATATTATTAAATAATTAATAATAAATGGAAGACTAAAATAAATTATATAGAGAAATAAAGTTATTTTAAATGTAGTTGTAGAATGGGACATTCAATAAACTATATTAGATATATAGTGGGTTAAGAAAAGGGAATTCAGTTTGCTAGATTGAAATCTATTTTGAATCCAGTTTGCTGGATTGGCCATCTGGTTGTTGGATTGATCTGTTTGGATAATCCAGGTTGTTGGATTGGTCGGTTTGAATAATCTAGGTTGCTGGATTAATATTTGACTTATTAGATTTTAAAGAATAAGTTATAAGAAAGAGTAAGTGTTAAATCTTAATATATATGGTTCAGTAATTGAAATACTATCAAAGGATAATAATATTATTAAAGATTTAAGGTGTTTGATTATGTGATTACATGTTAGATAAATTATTATGGAATAATGGTATAATAAGTGAGATATGTGATGTTAATTGATAGATCAATCTTATTTACAATAGGTCTTTTAAAAGAAGTCATATTAGGTTGTGTAGCAGTAAACAACGAATAATGCAAGTTTCTATACTCTTTTATTGTGCAAGTATCCCTACTTTATGCATTTACTTTATGCAAGAGATCTATAACAATGCAAGTTTCCTAACCTATGCAATGTTTTATATTGTGCAAGTTGTCTATGTTCATTGCAAGTATCTTAACTATAAGACCCCAACTTTTATGAAAAAAGATTTAATTTTCTCGAAATATATTTTTGAATATTAAGGTATGAATTTGATATAATGTTATAGTTGTGGGTAATATTTATAAATTTTGCAAATCGTTTGGTCGGGGAATATTCGTTGTATCAGGGAATATTCGTACGATGGCACAATCATTGGTGGACCCCATAACAGAATTATTGTCGGAGTTAGAAAACGACAGAAATATCTTTTTATAAAAATAACGGCGAAAGTTTTACCGTTAACTGTTGAAATACCCGGTAATAAAAGTATAATAATACGCGAGGTTGTATAGTAGCACACTGTATTGGTTATTGATGCTTACGTAAGAAGTCACTCAGTTTTATTTAATTAGTGCCACAGTAATTGTTGCATAGTATCTCACGTTATTGATTCAATTATTGCACAAGATTTTATGTAACGAACCCAAAATAGGTCCATTCCACCCAACCCATTCTGAGTCGTCAAATACATGGTACAGAAAACAACTACAACTTTATTACAACAATTGTCGTGCAAAATACAACAACACATATGCTGTGGGTTTGGATACAAATATATACCAAATGTGACTCATGTTCCAACCGTGGACATCACCTCACAATAACACCTTACATAAAGGTATAGTCAAAAACTGTTTTAGAAATTAGAATCTTTGGAAAGTACTCAAGAAAACCTTCGTACATGGGAGACCACGCGTCTAGGTTATGATAGATATCATATGGCCACAGAATTATCCTTGGTTGACCCAATAGACCCCAAAGAAAAACGAGAAGATTACTATCATATTCTTCCCAATGGTGAGTCTTCTCTTGACTTATCATTATCTCCACTATCTCTAATCGTGAATTATACTTCAAACAAACACCAAGATTATATAGGTAGTGCCCATAGATATACTCAGCAAGTGGATGAGCACAACCCTGTCCTATGATGACACGAGGTTGTATGTCATTAGACATCTTGTATGATAGTGACAAAACACCCTTCCAACGTTGGGTTCGCCTCACCCTATTTTCTTCACCAAATATAACTACTAAATGATGACCACCGTTCTATTCCCTTGTTACCCCCGCTCGACCCAGCTACACTCTTATTACCTGAAAGGAATTGTGAAGCAAAAGGGTGAGCACAACTAGCTCAGTAAAGAATATCATGACTAAAGATAATTCAATTATCAATAGCCTTCATCAACAATAAATCAGAGATTTAGAACATATGGTAAATGATAAAAATTTCAACCATAGTTGCAGCGGAACGAGCAATCCATTAGAAGAGTCAAATAGACTATAAAGTCTATTATCTTCTCCATGTTAAAAATCCATCAACAATATTTTATCCATGTAACATCACTCAACAGTTCCTTTCCACAATCATATGAATAACTCATAATCATAATTGTGACTATAAATTTTTCTTCGCACCCAGGACGAAGAATATTTTCATCACCTGTCTTTACCTGAAACATCAAAGATCATGGTTATACCAAATCACAATTCCTGTTTATAATCATACTAACAAATCCATCTTTGCACTACGGGCCAAAGATATTCATCAACAAACCATCTTTGCACTACGGGCCAAAGATATTCATCAACAAACCATCTTTGCACTACGGGCCAAAGATATTCAACAACAGTTCATCTTTGCACTACAGGCCAAAGATATTCATCAACAGGCCATCTTTGCACTACATGCCAAAGATATTCATCAACAATTCATATTTGCACTACAGGCCAAATATATTCATATCTCAAAGAAATATATAATCATTTCAGAATTTATATAAACAATAATTATAACCATGTTGATCAATTCACCTTTGCACTTAAGCTTAAGATATTCAATTATAAATTCAATGGTCATGATCATACCAGTCACAATTCAACTTTGCACTACAGGCCAAAGAGAACCCTAGTCATGATCATACCAATAATCTACCCATCTTTACACTCCAGTGAAAGAGAATTTCAACATCGGGGTTATAAAAATGTTATATATGATGATAAAAATTATATGATCAACATATAGTTTTAATCTCAAGAGTAATATTCGTAACTCATGAATAGTAACCCCGACACAAAAGATAGAAATTCTACAATAAAATTCATACCAATATTTCGGTATAATGATATTGAAAGAATAACATTACTTAAATTTATAAACAATTTATTTTAATTGTTTACACTTTACTAATTAATGCATTTAATCATCATAAAATGCCAACTCTTACAATTTCATCATCAATAACCAAAACCCTCATCAAAAATCTGCATATACCTCATATAGGATTCTCAAGCCATAAAATCCTATTTTCCAATTTTCTTTCTTCACAAAACATATTTAATTCATTTACTCATAACTAGACCATTTTCATGAAAAATACCAAATCAGTTCCAAAAATATTTCTTTTCTGGGATTTAGCATAATATAGTCCCATAGTGAACATATATTTTTCTCAGAATTTTTAAAAGTCATTTACTATTTTTCATATGGCCAAAATAGCCGAATATTTAGACATTTATCAAAAATTGTACTTTTATCTAAAAATTCTGAAATTCACAGAGTATACTTCTATCATATACATGTACTACCAATAAAAATTTCATCAATTTTGGAGTTAACCACAAGGAATTATAAGCGGTTACTTTTAAAATAGTCTTTTCTCATAAAATTCATAACTCTCAATCTATACATCCAAAAATCACCATTTTTGGACACAATCAAGAAAACTCATCAAAATATCATTTTGAATTTTTCCAGAATTTTTGAAGATCAGAAAAATTACGAAACTGAAAATCATAACAACCCTTAAAATCCATTACTATCCCTTACAATCCCTTACAATCCCTTACCTCAAAAGAGCAGTACTTCTGACTGGATATCGGATATGATGCTGAAGGAAACTTGCACTAATGAATAGCAACTCACCATGTATCTAAAAACTCACAAAATATGCTTCATAATATAGAGAGAGAAAGAGAGAAAGCTTATGTTTCTGGTGTGATTTTCAATTCTAACTTAGCCCTCTATTTATAGGAAAATTTTGGTAGGTTTGACCTGTAACCTGATGGCTTTACCTGCTACTATTTCCACCCACCACATTTGAAATATAATTCAGCACATTTCTTCACCAACCACAAGTGGGGCCCACCAATTCTAGAATTTTCTACCAAAATGATAAACTCCGAAAATTCAACAATTTCTGAACCAGTCATCTCGTAAAATTCATAATAAATCATACGTTCATTTTTAACGGTTCAAAATTTGTGGGCATATACTCAACTTATTTATGTATAACATATCTAAAAATTACCACGATCCAACGGTCGGATTAAAAATTATAACCCCCGCAAAATATCTCAAAAACCCTGATTTTTAATACCTCCATTCCGACAAAAATACGGATAAAAATCTCAACATTAACTCCTTCATTTTTTAACCACAAAAATATATCCCTCATTTATATCCACATAAAATAAATATTTTCTTATCATATGAATCAATAATTAATTATTCACAAATAATATTACAGAATCACATTTATGACAACCAGGCCGTTCCCAGGAAAGAGGGGGCTTTCCAATAAGAATTTCTCCTTACTGGCGCGCAATTAAATGACCAAACCTCTCTTTAGACAGAACTTTCTAGATATTGTCAATAATGCTATCTAACCACTTGTTTATTTTGAAAAAAAATTCATATATCACCCTTAATTTTAACATTTATCAATTTCACCATTTACTGAATAGTAATTATAAGAAAAATTGAATACTTTTATTTCATAAAATTCGGGGTCTTACATTTTATATTATTAAATCAATAATTAAGGCAATAAAGGTATTCATATTATTATTTGCATTATTGACGATGTCTAAAAAGTTCTGTCGTGAAAAGGGGTTTGGTCACCTAATTGTGCGCCAATAGAGAAAAAATCCTTATCGGAAAGCCCCCTCTTTCCTGAGAATGATCTGGTTGTTAATATTGCGAGTTATAATAATGATGAATAAATATTATTAAAAATGTGTTTTGTGAAGTCAAGTGAATTGAGATAAATAAAAAGAATTTTTATGAAGTATTTATTGTAAATTTTGCTTATTATATGGACCTCCACTTATTCATTTTTTAAAATAATCGGTAGAAAGTTATTCAGTATATATATATATATATATATATATATATATATTGTAAGTTTTGTTTTTTATGAAAAATAAAATATATTATATTTTATTATGCATAGTATCTGCATAGTATTTGTATAGTAAAAAATGAAATTAATAAGACGAATTCGAATTTTGCCTGTGAATCCCACTGTGCACCCGTGATTTTTCCTTTACTGTGCATTCAAATAGTATCATGTCATTCTCCTATAAATAGGATGCTCAGTTTTGAAATGAAAATCACACCAGAATCAGAGAATTCTTCTTCTATAATATTGAGCGTATTTCTTTAGAGTTTAAGAAGCTTTGAGTGTAGAAAATAGTGCAAGTTTTCTTCAAAAATATCTCCACTATACTAGTCGGAATTGCTCTCTTTTTGAGGTAAGGGATGTTATTTATTTCATATTCGCTTACGATATTATTTTTCATATTTGTAAGTGTAACGCCCCCAAATTTAGGTACTTGAAACCCGAACTCGGTGCTTTACGATACCATTTCTATGAGCGAAATAATACTAATAATAGTAACAATAATATGAATATCAAACTTAATTTACATTTATCAGAGTCTTATCCCAAGTACGCAACCTTTACTATAATTCTTTACATGATAGATAATACATATCATTGTCTTAATACAGTTTAACTATTACAATACCATTAAACATATTCTGTTTGCTTTCCTTTTCACTTGTTCTTGGCCGAACCTTCTAGCTTTTCACACTTAGCTGAAAATAATTAAATTAAGCAAGGGTGAACATTTAAGTGCCCAGCAAGTAATAACAATTATAAATATAATTAGCTGAAAGAAATAAATGTTTTCTTTGTACATCACTTCTACAACTAATTTATAGTTTTGAAGTAAACTGAACCGATAACAATAATATAACAATTCTATCACAAATTTTTTAAACTATGTATTGACTATATATATAGGGTAGTCGACATACTATCAACATTGTTTTAAATTTTCGATAAGGTTAGATAGAACTTCATATGCAAATTGTCATAACTTACAGGCACGAGGGTGTACATCCCATGGACCCAGTATTGATCAATACTACATTACAAGAATGATAAGATCGTTCACTCTGTCCCCCTTGGGCGCATAAAAGTTTTCCCGTGATCGGGATGTTCATACTTAGTCTGGAATCCGAACCAAAATAATTTGATTGGATACAAAAAAGTTTTATCATATTCAACGAATTTTTCGAAATCTGTGTTTAGCTGGTCAATTAGCTTGGACGTGTGTGTGTGTGTGTGTGTGTGTATATATATATATATATATATATATATATATATATATATATATATCTACATGTGATTAAATACAATGATTATCCAAGTGGGGACACTTGTGTAACCATGTTTAGAAGTTAACGAACAGAATATATATCTGAATTACCATATACTAACATGTTGATAAACAATGATCGGATATAGAATATATCACAATAGGGTTAATAATATAGCATAATAATAATATAATTCAGAAACTTCTTACTCATGTCCATTGCATAAAGAAAATGCAAAGGTAAGATACTTGCCTAGTGCGCTGCTTACAGTTCGTAACTTAGTTCTATCTTTATATAGCACCTATCATTAATAAGATCATTTGATCGATTAGAATAACATACTATAACACATAGCACTGCTTATTGCAGTCATCTCATAACCTAATCACATTGTCACATATGTTTAACAACCATTGAATCACAAATAAACACATATCTAATCAAATTATCTAAGTCCAGATTAATTTCTGAAACATGTCGGTGTACCGACAACTTTATCGGGTAATTATCGAGTCTAAGACTCTATCCTGTAGCTTACTATCTGTTTAGACTATTTAAGTAACAGTCATATTATTCTTAAAGGACTTATAATAATTTTTAAACATTTATTATCATTTATCACGTTTTTTTGTAAACACCGGAATCATCATTAAATGATTTAAGTATTAAATAATTCTATTATCATTATTATTTAATTAATATTAAACTATTAATGAAACCATTACCAAACTGTTAAAGTTATTTATAATAACCCAAAATACTTTTAAAGTATTAATATTATCCTTAAATCATTTTAAAAGAATTAAAATCATTTTTAAATAATTATCATTAATATTAATGTATTAATGTATCACTTATCAAAATATTAAAAGTCCTTAATCATAACTTAAAATATTTTAATTCATTTATTTCCTTTTTAAATGATTTTTAAATAAGTAAAACCATTTTTAAACTATTTACTTAATATAATTATTAAATAAATCAAATATAATTAATATTAAAATACTAATATTTTTCATGACAAAATATCAAAAGTTATATTTTATAACCTTTATATAATTTTTATATAAAAAACTAATTCATACTAATTATTTAATAAAAATATATTTTTTATTTAGAAACTGTCGCTAAAGACCACCTATAGCGACAGAACCGTCGCTATAGGTGTTCTTCGTGTTCTTGAACCTGCCCAGAAATTCATCGACTGCTACCAAGGTACTCGGTTTGACCAACAATATGTAACAGAACATAAAGCTTCTGGGTGTGAAATGACTTTGATCTTGTAGCACTCGTGTAATACTACACGATTCAACAATAAACATGGCCAAAAAGCATAACATAAGAGAGATCCGGGGCTTTAAAAACGTTGGCAGGCCTGTTCTTCATTTTCTGGGTTACCCAGAAATGAAGAACAACCAAGGTACCTATTTTGGAGTCTTTGAATCTAGCATTGTGGGCTTACTCTGTGTAATATGAAGATTACATAATGTAGAATACATGTCAAAGACCAATTACATAACATAATATAGATATAACATCAACACAGTAAAGAAATTAAAGTCGGTCAAAGTGGTCTCCAGAAACTGCTCTTGAACATTTCTGGAAAACCCAGAAATGTTCATAAGCAGACGGTCAACCCATGTTTGACCTTGCATAACTTGGATCCCATTATGTATTTAGGTTGTCTTAAGACTCTAAGATGTAGTCTTCATATCAAGCTACAACAACAAATCAACAACTGGCCCAAAACATCAAAAACCGGCGAGATCAGAAGCTTTAAAAATCTTGTCAGAACCACATGGGAAATCTGGGCTGCTCAGATTTCCAGTTTTCGTGGTCGGTCAACTGACTTTGACCACGATTATCTTACAACCTGTGCATGATCTGGTCCTACTAAAAGTTTTAGAACACACATCTCACAGCATACAACACGATGAAGCATTTAGACAACAAAAACAGATAACAACCAAAGATTTAAACGGTCTGACATTTGGTTGTCAGACTCATTTTAAAAAAAAATTCAGATTTTTACAATCATCAAATCCGAGCTTCTTGATGTTATGGATATAACATCTAGCAACCCAGATCACTTATAGACACTACATAGAATAAATTACAACAAATAATTATAACTTTTAACAGAAGATCAAGGGTCGAATTTTTTGTTAGGGTTTTATACCTTCATGCTCAAATTCTTGATTCTAGCCACTGATTTGGCTATGGGTGATCGTGGGGCTTAATTTATGACTGCTATATCTTGATATTTTCGGAGGTGAGAGCTTGAGAGAGTCTAGTTGAGTGTTTGTGAAAAATGTAAGTAACAAATGACATTTCTCTCTCTTCAAATCTATTTATACAACTTGTATGCAATGTATTTGGCTGGCTATTGGGCTGATCTGCTGAGATTTAAGGCACATGGGGTGGTTGGATTTGGTCACCAACTCCCCCTAAGGTCAAAACCTATTGCTAGCTTCAATTATACATAGGGGGTAAAAAGGTCATTTGGTAAATCATTTTAATGGCAAAATTGTAACTTGTCAACCCCTTAGGGTTTAACCCTAAGGTTTATCACAAATTATAGGATTTTCCAACTAGGGCTTGTACAAAAAAATAAAAATAAAAACAAATTTTAGTTTGTAAAATTTGTAATTAGGGTTTTCTAAATTAGATTAGTTTTCTAATTACTTGACACTTGCTAATTAGGTTTAAGACCCACTAATTAGCATTAAGCTTTCCAATCAACAATTAGGGTTTACAATTTAAATAAATTAGGGTTTATAAAATAAATATTACGGTTTCTAGAAATTAATATTTCTAAATATTAATTAGGGTTTACCTAATTAATCATAAAATCATATAATAGTTAACCTTAATCGTAATCACACCGTTACATAGCAGTCTCGAACTCAAATTGAGTTTTAATTTAGGGTTTCTAAAATATTAATTAGGGTTATAAATTTGTAATAGAGTGTTTAATTAATTAGGTTTCCTAAATAATAATTAGGGTTTCAAAAAATTAGGGTTCTCCCTAATTAGGGTTAATATCTATAACAACGGTCGTTACCCACATCAACATGATTACATAACAGCTTTAAGCTGTCATCCGACTTTTGAATTAGGGTTTAACAGTAACATTAAAATTGTTCCATCAAAACTGATCCTCACATTAACCTTACACACATAGCATACCTAATTATAATACTGACAAATAATAATATAATATTATTATTCTCATTCCTCTATCAAAATCCAAAATTAGGGTTTTGAATTCTATATCTGATTTTTAACTGTCATATATAACATTATTAATTAAGTTAAAATAATTAATTTAATTAATCTTGCATAAATTCATATAATAAAATAAATAATTATTATAATTATTCTAAAAATCATTTCATATATTATTTAAATAATATATAATTATATTTTCGTGGAAAATAATTAATAAAAACATGTTTGCTATAAAATTAATTATTGTAAGAATATAATTTATAATAATCAATAACTTTAAAATAAAATTATTTGTAAACATTTATGTAATTAATATTTTTTTATTACATAATTACATAAGCTTTATCTTGTATAAATCCTCGTCCTTAAAATAATAAAAAAATTATACGTAAAATTTTTGATTTAATTATATAGAAAATATCGGGTTGTTACATTCACCCTCCCTTATAAAGATTCCGTCCCCGGAATTACCGTTTTAAAATCTATACATACCAGGGTACATAGCATACACAATCATTGTACGTAGATCTCGATCATAATTGATCGAACCAATCTTTAACTATTCACATAAAGCTCGTCTTTCTGATTAAACGGAAATTTGATTTCTAAGAGAACTCAAATTCCTCTTTCAAAATATATGTATAAAATAAGTTATTATATATAAGAAAATAATATATACGAAAATAATATTGATTAGAAATAA
Organism: Panax notoginseng; assembly: GCA_016801055.1. Taxonomy (NCBI): domain Eukaryota; kingdom Viridiplantae; phylum Streptophyta; class Magnoliopsida; order Apiales; family Araliaceae; genus Panax; species Panax notoginseng. The sequence goes on from CM029019.1 coordinate 77,642,675, forward strand.
TACCTGGAGTTGCCTCCCCGGCTGCCACAATATCTTGAACGCTCATGTTGAAGACGCTTGCGGTTGATTTCGTTGGTTTGTTTGTTGAAGTTGGTCCCGTTGTCGCCAATGTCCTGCTGCCTTTCCTTGTTTGCGCATTCCTTGCCTCCCTTCTCATTCTTCGGCAGTCTTCCACCTTATACTCTATTGATTCACACTTAAAGCACACAAACTTTCCCTTTATCTCCTTTCCTTTTATCGTATAGGTGACAAAACTATCTTTTGCCCCTTCGTTATCCTAGCTATCATAAACGTGTCAACATGGTCAGTTGATCTTCTAAATCATGGCGATCTGATTACCTTGAAGTCTTTGATGTTTTCCTATCGATTACTAGCTGATCTTCCGGCGACTGGTATTCCGTTCTGCATAGCTTGATTGTCCATATTCGCAAAATTTTGTATCGAGTCTGGTTGTCTTCCATCTTTGTTGACAAGTTCTTCTGTCCGTGTATTTCATTTTCGTCTCCATGGCGGCATTATCACAATTTATTCTTTATTCTAAACATCGTATACGCTTAACATATAACACGAAACTTTCTGTTCGAATAATCATGTACTCAAAATATTAGATTTTGAAAATTTGGTTTTCTGCATTAACCAGTACTCATATAATTAACTACTATCTTTATACCAACTTATTTCATTAATCCAACATAGACTCATATTCATAACACTTGACATACCATAGCACATTCTTCTTTAAACATCCGTTATACCTTTGTGACTCAAAAGTCAGGAATCACGACCACATTTATATAAAAGTTAAAAATATTAGCTTATACAGACATACCTATCATATACATAACATAGAATCATACCTATTCACGTAATACTAATACTACTTATTTCTTATGCCTTCACTAAGGATCAATGGCTCAGTAATCTGTCTGTTCCCATTATCTTCAATAATCCATTCACACCTAACTATACTTAGTTCGTCCAACATACCGTACATTATGAGTTTAAGAACTCACCACAAACATATGAGTTTAAGAACTCGACATTGACCACATATTCTTTAACTATATTCTACCTATCAGTTATACTATCGTTTCTAGGTCCGGTACTATACTTTCCAAAATAACCACCTCATTGAGGTAGCTTTCAATGTGAGCCTCTATTCCAACTATTGGCTTTAACATCGACCCGGTTATGGAGGTTGGCTCCTTCTTTACAATATGAGGGTATTCTAATTCTTTTCTAACTGACATCTACACACTTAAATTATCCTGATTATCACAAAGTATATACACACAACCAATAATAATTTTATACAAGTTATCTTATATTTTGTTTAACGATGAATTTATTCAATTCATATTCTTTAAAACTCTATTTGAGTTATTCGTATTTTCAATGTTCTCCTCTGTTCTAAGGTTATATCCTAAGGTCTAACCCACCTAAGGTTTCTAACCCTAAAGCTCTGATACCATGATGTAACGCCCCCAAATTCACGTACTTGAAACCCGAACTTGGTGCTTTACGATACCATTTCTATGAGCGGAATAATACTAATAATAATAACAATAATATGAATATCAAATTTAATTTACATTTATCAGAATCTAATCCCAAGTACGCAACCTTTACTATAATTCTTTACATGATAGATAATACATATCATTGTCTTAATACAATTTAACTATTATAATACCATTAAACATATTATGTTTGCTTTCCTTTTCACTTGTTCTTGGCCGAACCTTCTAGCTTTTCACACTTAGCTGAAAATAATTAAATTAAGCAAGGGTGAGCATTTGAGTGCCCATCAAGTAATAACAATTATAAATATAATTAGCTGAAAGAAATAAATGTTTTCTTTGTACATCAATTCTACAACAAATTTATAGTTGTGAAGTAAACTGAACCAATAACAATAATATAACAATTCTATAACAAATTTTTGAAACTATGTATTAACTATATATATAGGGTAGTCGACATACTATGAACATTGTTTTAAATTTTCAATAAGGTTAGACAGAACTTCATATGCAAACAGTCATAACTTACAGGCACGAGGGTATACATCCCATGGACCCTGTATTGATCAATACTACATTACAAGAACGATTAGATCGTTCACTCTGTCCGCCTTGGGCGCATAAAAGTTTTCCCGTGATCGGGATGTTCATACTTAGTCTAGAATCCGAACCAAAATAATTTGATTGGATACAAAAAGGTTTTATCATATTCAACGAATATTTCGAAATCTTTGTCTAGTTGGTCAATTAGCTTGGACGTGTATATATATATATATATATATATATATATATATATATATATATATATATATATATCAATATGTGATTAAATACAATGATTATCCAAGTGGGGACACTTGTGTAACCATGTTTAGAAATTAACGAACAGAATATATATCTGAATTACCATATACTAACATGTTGATAAACAATGATCGGATATAGAATATATCACAATAGGGTTAATAATATAGCATAATAATAATATAATTCTGAAACTTCTTACTCATGTCCATTGCATAAAGGAAAATACAAAGGTAAGATACTTGCTTGATCCGCTGCTTACAGTTCGTAACTTAGTTCTATTTTTATATAGCACATATCATTAATAAGATCATTTGATCGATTAGAATAATATATTATAACACATAGCACTGCTTATTGCAGTCAGCACATAACCTAATCACATTGTCACATATGTTTAACAACCATTGAATCACAAATAAACACATATCTAATCAAATTATCTAAGTCCAGATCAATTTTTAAAACATGTCGGTGTACCGACAGCTTTATCGGGTAATTATCGAGTCTAAGACTCTATCATATAGCTTACTATCTGTTTAGACTATTTAAGTAACAGTTATATTATTCTTAAATGACTTATAATAATTTTTAAACATTTACTATCATTTATCACAATTTTTTTAAACACCAAAATCATCATTAAATGATTTAAGTATTAAATAATTCTATTATCATTATTATTTAATTAATATTAAACTATTAATGAAACCATTACCAAACTGTTAAAGTTATTTATAATAACTCAAAATACTTTTAAAGTGTCAATATTATCCTTAAATGATTTTTAAAAGAATTAAAATTATTTTTAAATAGTTATCATTAATATTAAAGTATTAATGTATCACTTATCAAAATATTAAAAGTCCTTAATCATAACTTAAAATATTTTAATTCATTTATTTTCTTTTTAAATGATTTTTAAATAAGTAAAACTATTTATAAACTATTTACTTAATATAATTATTAAATAAATCTAATATCATTAATATTAAAATATTAATATTTTCCATGACAAAATATCAAAAATTATATTTTATAACTTAAACTATTTTTATAACCCTTATATAATTTTTATATAATTTTTAAATTATTAACTCTATTTTTCCATCATTTATTTAATACATTTATTAAATTACTTAAATATCATTAATATTAATTTATTAATAAAATTGCATCACAAAATTTTAAAGTTATCAATAATAACTTAAATTATTTTCTTACACCATAATATAATTTTAAATGATTTTTTTCATGTATTAAAATTATTTTTAAATAATTTATTTAATATTATAATTAAATAAATTAAATACTTTTAATATTCCAAAAATATTAAATATTATTAAAATATATTCAAAATAATTAAAAACTAATTTTCGGATTTTAAAATAATTTTTAGGAATTTATTTGGTATTTTTCATAATTAAAAACTAATTAATACTAATTATTTAATAAAAATATAATTTTTATTTAGAAACTGTCGCTAAAGACCACCTATAGCGACAGAACCGTCGCTATAGGTGTTCTTCGTGTTCTTGAGCTTGTCCAGAAATTCATCGGCTGCTACCAAGGTACTCGGTTTGACCAACAATATGTAACAGAACATAAAGCTTCTGGGTGTGAAATGACTTTGATCTTGTAGTACTCATGTAATACTACACGATTCAACAATAAACATGGCCAAAAAGCATAACATAAGAGAGATCCGGGGCTTTAAAAACGTTGTCAGGCTTGTTCTTCATTTTCTGGGTTACCCAGAAATGAAGAACAACCAAGGTACCTATTTTGGAGTCTTTGAATCTAGCATTGTGGGCTTACTCTGTGTAATATGAAGATTACATAATGTAGAATACATGTCAAAGACCAATTACGTAACATAATATAGATATAACATCAACACAGTAAAGAAATTAAAGTTGGTCAAAGTGGTCTCCAGAAACTGCTCTTGAACATTTCTGGAAAACCCATGTTTGACCTTGCATAACTTGGATCCCATTATGTATTTAGGTTGTCTTAAGACTCTAAGATGTAGTCTTCATATCAAGCTACAACAACAAATCAACAACTGGCCCAAAACATCAAAAACCGACGAGATCAGAAGCTTTAAAAATCTTGTCAGAACCACATGGGAAATCTGGGCTGCTCAGATTTCCAGTTTTCGTGGTCAGTCAACTGACTTTGACCATGATTATCTTACAACCTGTGCATGATCTGGTCCTACTAAAAGTTTTAGAACACACATCTCACAGCATACAACACGATGAAGCATTTAGACAACAAAAACAGATAACAACCAAAGATTTAAACGGTCTGACATTTGGTTGTCAGACTCATTTTAAAAAAAATTCCAGATTTTTACAATCATCAAATCCGAGCTTCTTGATGTTATGGATCTAACATCTAGCAACCCAGATCACTTATAGACACTACATAGAACAAATTACAACAAATAATCACAACTTTTAACAGAAGATCAAGGGTCGAATTTTTTGTTAGGGTTTTATACCTTCATGCTCAAATTCTTGATTCTAGCCACTGATTTGGCTATGGGTGATCGTGGGGCTTGATTTATGATTGCTATATCTTGATATTTTCGGAGGTGAGAGCTTGAGAGAGTCTAGTTGAGTGTTTGTGAAAAATGTAAGTAACAAATGACATTTCTCTCTCTTCAAATCTATTTATACAACTTGTATGCAATGTATTTGGCTGGCTATTGGGCTAATCTGCTGAGATTTAAGGCACATGGGGTGGTTGGATTTGGTCACCAACTCCCCCTAAGGTCAAAACCTATTGCTAGCTTCAATTATACATAGGGGGTAAAAAGGTCATTTGGTAAATCATTTCAATGGCAAAATTGTAACTTGTCAAACCCTTAGGGTTTAACCCTAAGGTTTATCACAAATTATAGGATTTTCCAACTAGGGTTTATACAAAATAATAATAATAAATAAATAAAAATAAAAATAAATTTTAGTTTTTAAAATTTGTAATTAGGGTTTTCTAAATTAGATTAGTTTTCTAATTACTTGGCACTTGCTAATTAGGTTTAAGACCCACTAATTAGCATTAAGCTTTCAAATCAACAATTAGGGTTTATAATTTAAATAAATTAGGGTTTATAAAATAAATATTAGGGTTTCTAGAAATTAATATTTTTAAATATTAATTAGGGTTTACCTAATTAATCATAAAATCATATAATACTTAACCTTAATCGTAATCACACCGTTACATAGCATTCTCGAACTCAAATTGAGTTTTCATTTAGGGTTTCCAAAATATTAATTAGGGTTATAAATTTGTAATAGGGTGTTTAATTAATTAGGTTTCCTAAATAATAATTAGGGTTTCAAAAAATTAGGGTTCTCCCTAATTAGGATTAATATCTATAACAACGGTCATTACCCACATCAACATGATTACATAATAGCCTTAAGTTGGCATCCGACTTTTGAATTATGGTTTAACAGTAACATTAAAATTATTTCATCAAAACTGATCCTCACATTAACTTTACACACATAGCATACCTAATTATAATACTGACAAATAATAATATAATATTATTATTCTCATTCCTTGATCAAAATCCAAAATTAGGGTTTTGAATTTCATATCTGATTTTTAACTGTCATATATAACATTATTAATTAAGTTAAAATAATTAACTTAATTAATCTTGCATAAATTCATATAATAAAATAAATAATTATTATAATTATTCTAAAAATCATTTCATATATTATTTAAATAATATATAATTATATTTTCGCGGAAAATAATTAATAAAAACATGTTTGCTATAAAATTAATTATTATAAGAAAATAATTTATAATAATCAATAACTTTAAAATAAAATTATTTGTAAACATTTATGTAATAAATGTATTTTTTTTTATTACATAATTACATAAGCTTTATCTTGTACAAATCCTCATCCTTAAAATAATAAAAAAATTGTACGCAAAATTTCTGATTTAATTATATAGAAAATATCGGGTTGTTACAGTAAGAAATTTTATCTTCGTTCAATATTCGTAAGGAATATTAATTTCGTTCAATATTTGTAAGGAATATTATCTTCGTTCAATATTCGTAGGAATATTATTTTCGCTCAACAGTTGTAAGGGATATTATTTTTGTTCAATATTCGCAAGAAATAATATTTTTCTCCATACTCTGTAGTATGTAAGTAATATTATTTCATTTCAGATTCTGAATTCTACACTCATTTTGTTAAGTATTGCTTCTATACTCCTTGGAATTAGTAGAATATCCTTGAAATTTGCGCTTCATCTAGTATCATTTCACAAGGATATTTTTCTGAACATTCTTGTTCATTTTTAAGCTTTTCATGCTGGAGTACTATTCATGGGTACTATTCATTTATACGGCACTATTCATACGTACGACACCATTCATACGTACAGTACTATCCATACGTACATGTACTATTCACGAAGAACTATTCAGTCAGGTACTATTCACCCGGGAAACTATTCATGACAAAAATTGATTTCTTTTATGTCCAAATCATTTTTGATACAATATTATTCTTGAATTTTACCCCACAAAGTAGTTATCATATTGACAAATTGGACATTTTTAAACTCTGGATAAATTTAAAATCTTTAATATTTATCCTTGATTTCGTTTGATTAATGCTTATATCATTGTCATCATCCTCATGCTTTTATTGTGATAAAAGTTATCTTTGGCCCGTAGTGCATAGATGGACTGTTGATTGGTATAATTATGACCAGGGATTATTTGGTAAAATCATGACCTGTAATGTTACAAATGATGTGGTAAAAGTCCTCATTGACCCGTAATGCATTGATGGACAGATGTTAGTATGATCATGACCATACGTTCTCTTCGGCTAAGGGTGTAAAAATGAATTATTGTTTGGCATGATCATGACCATTGGTGTTAACACGAATATCCTTGGCCCGTATTACATGGATAATTCGTGGATGTGATACTAATGAATATCATTGGCTCGTAGTGCATAGATAATTCAGTGATGTGGATTATTTATTAAGGTGAGTCTCAGCGATAAAATTGATGATAAACTTTTTAAATCATAGAAGATAGTAGATATCATGCTCTACTTAACTCTTCTAATGGATTGCTTGTTCCGCTGCAGTTAAACTTGTTGTCTATAGTATTCTATCAGTTTAACACTGTTGAGGGCTAACGATAATTTATTCTGCATTATCTTAGTCATAATATTTTTTATTGGGCTAGTTGAGCTCACCCTTTTCTTTCATTGTTCTCTTCAGGAAATGAGAATATAGCTGGGACTAGTCAGGGAATGGGGTGATGGTCCAAGATGGTTACTATAGTAGTCCTCACTATTCTATAAGAATAGTGTGATAATAATTGTAATGAAAATTTATTTTGAGTTTGGATATTGTCTAGGAGATAATACTTATATTAAAACTCATATCTTATATTTGTCGTATTTTGCACGACAGTTGTATAATTAAGTTTGTATTTGAATTTTGTACCATATATTTGGCGACTCAAAATGGGTGATGTTGTAAGACCCCGAATTTTATGAAATAAAAGTATTCAATTTTTTTTATAATTACTATTCAGTAAATGGTTAAATTGATAAATGTTAAAGTTAATGGTGATATATGAATTTTTTTTCAAAATACACAAGTGGTTATAAAATATTCATTGTTGTCGGGGAATATTCGTTTGGTCGTGGAATATTCTTTCTGTCGGGGAATATTCATACGACAGCGCAGCCATTTGTGGGCCCCATAACAGAATAACTGTGGGGTGAAGAAAACGACAAATTTGAATTTTTACAAATAACGGCGTAGTTGTTACCGTTAACACTGTTAGAATACCCGGTGGTTAAAATACAGTAATACGCGTTATTGCACAGTAGCACACGGTATTGCATGGTATTTTTGAAATTATTGATTCTTACGTAAGAAGACACTACTCAATAATTGTTACAGTAGTTATTGTTCAATATTTTATTTTATTGATTCAATAATTGCTGCGTTGATATTTTATATTATTGTTGTTTCAATAATTGTTACTGAACAGTATTTCCCATTATCAGATCAATAATTTATATTATTTGAATAATATTATTAGATAACATTATTGGCAATGTCTAGAAAGTTCTGTCTAAGGAGAGGTTTGGTCACCTAATTGCGCGCCAATAAGGATAAATCTTTATTGAAAAGCCCCCTCTTTCCTGGGAACAGCCTGGTTGTCATAAATGTGATTCTGTAATATTATTTGTGAATAATTAATTATTGATTCATATGATAAGGAAATATTTATTTTATGTGGATATAAATGAGGGATATATTTTTGTGGTTAAAAATGAAGGAGTTAATGTTGAGGTGTTTTATCTGCATTTTTGTCGGAACGGAGGTATTGAAAATCAAATTAGGGTTTTTAAGATATTTTGCGAGGGTTATAATTTTTAATCCGACCGTTGGATCGTGGTAATATTTGGATATGTTATACATATATAAGTTGAGTATATGTCCACAAATTTTGAACTGTTAAAAATGAACGTATGATTTGTTATGAATTTTACGAGATGACTGGTTCAGAAATTGTTAAATTTTCGGAGTTAATCATTTTGGTGGAAAATTCTAGAATTGGTGGGTCCCACTCTTGGTTGGTGAAGAAATGTGCTGAGATTTTTATTCAAATATGGTGGGTGGGAATAGTAGCAGGTAAAGCCATCAGGTTGCAGGTTAAGTCTGCTTCGGCGTGCTAAAATTTTCCTATAAATAGAGGGCTAAGTTAGAATTGAAAATCACACCAGAAACATAAGCTTTCTCTCTTTCTCTCTCGATATTATGAAGCATACTTTGTGAGCATTTAGATGCTTTGAGAGTTGTTATTCAGTGCATGTTTCCTTCGGCTTTGCATTCCAGTCAGAAATACTGCACTTTTGAGGTAAGGGATAGTAAGGAATTTTAAGGGTTGTTATATTTTTCAGTTTCGTAATTTTTCTGACCTTCAAAACTTTTGGAAAAATTTGAAATGATATTTTGATGAGTTTTATTGATTGTGTCCAAAAATGGTGATTTTTGGATGTATAGATTAAGAGTTATGAATTTTATGAGAAAAGACTATTTTAAAAGTAACCGCTTATAACTCCTTGTGGTTAACTCCAAAATTGATGAAATTTTTATTGGGAGTACATGAATATGATAGTAGTATACTCTATAAATTTCGGAATTTTTGGATAAAAGTATAATTTTTGATAAATATCTAAATATTCGGCTGTTTTGGCCATATGAAAAATAGTAAATGAGTTTTAAAAATTCTGAGAAAAATATATGTTCAATATGGGACTATATTCTGCTAAATTCCAGAAAATAAATATTTTTGGAACTGATTTGATATTTTTCATGAAAATGGACTAGTTATGAGTAAATGAATTAAATATGTTATGTGAAGTAAGAAAATTGAAAAATAGGATTTTATGGCTTGAGAATCCTATATGAGGTATATGCAGATTTTTGATGAGGGTTTTTGGTTATTGGTGATGAAATCTTATGAGTTTGGCATTTTAGGATGATTAAATATATTATTTAGTAAAGTATAAACAATTAAAATAAATTGTTTATAAGCTTAAGAAATATTATTCTTTCAATATCATTATATCGAAATATTGGTATGTATTTTATTGTGTAATTTCTACCTTTTTGTGTCGAGTTTACTATTCATGAGTTACTATTCACGAGTTACTATTCACGAGTTACTATTTACGACAAAATTGGTTTCTTTTTCTGACCAAATTATAGTTGGTTTATGAATATTACTCTTGAGATTAAATCTATATGTTGATTATATTGATTTTATTATCATATATAACATTTTTATAACCCTAATGAGGATATTTCTCTTTGACTTGAGTGTAAAGATGGGTTGATTTTTGGTATGATCATGACTATGGGTTCCCTTTGGCTAGTAGTGTAAAGTTAAATTGTTGACTGATATGATCATGACCATTAAATTTATAATTGAATATCTTTAGCTTAAGTGCAAAGGTGAATTGATCAACATGGTTATAATTATTGTTTATATAAATTCTGAAATGATTATATATTTCTTTGAGATATTAATATATTTGGCATGTAGTGCAAATATGAACTGTTGATGAATATATATTTGGCCTGTAGTGCAAATATGAACTGTTGATGAATATATTTGGCCGTTAGTGCAAATATGAACTGTTGAGGAATATCTTTGGCCTGTAGTGCAAAGATGAATTATTGATGAATATCTTTGGCCTGTAGTGCAAAGATGAATTATTGATGAATATCTTTGGCCTGTAGTACAAAGATGAATTGTTGATGAATATCTTTGGCCCGTAGTGCAAAGATGGCATGTTGTTGAATATCTTTGGCCAGTAGTGCAAAGATGAACAGATGTTGAGATGAACATGACCAACTGGTGATACAAATAAATATCTTTGGCCGTAGTGCAAAGATGAAGTTATTAGTATGATTATGAACATGAAATGTGATTTGGTGTAATCATGATCTTTGATGTTTCAGGTAAAGATAGGTGATAAAAATTATCTTCGTCCTGGATGAGAAGAGGAATTTAGAACTACAGTTATGATTATGAGTTATTCATGTGATTGTGGACCAGAATTATTGATTGATGTTACAGGGATAAAACATTGTTGGTGGATTTTTAACATGGAGAAGATAATAGACTTTATAGTCTATTTGACTCTTCTAATGGATTGCTCGTTCCGCTGCAACTATGGTTGAAATTTTTATCATTTACCATATGTTCTAAATCTCTGATTTATTATTGATGAAGGCTATTGATAATTTAATTATCTTTAGTCATGATATTCTTTACTGAGCTAGTTGCGCTCACCCTTTTGCTTCACAATTCCTTTCAGGTAATAAGAGTGTAGCTTGGTCGAGCGAGGGTAACGGAAAAATAGAACGGTGGTCTCTAGCTGTGGATGTTCTCCCGAAGCAGTATAGAAAAGGTCATTTAGTAGTTTTATTTGGTGAATCCAATAGGGTAAGGTGTACCCAACGTTGGAAGGGTGTTTTGCCACTATCATACAAGATGTCTAACGACATACAACCTCGTGTCATCATAAGACAGGGATGTGCTCATCCACTTGCTGAGTATATATACGAGCACTACCTATATAATCTTGGTGTTTGTTTGAAGTATAATTCTCGATTAAAGACAGTGGAGATAATGATAAGTCAAGAGAAGACTCACCATTGGGAAGAATATGATAGTAATCTTCTCGTTTTTCTTTGGGGTCTATTGGGTCAACCAAGGATAATTCTATGGCCATATGATATCTATCATAACCTAGACACATGGCCTCCCATGTACGAAGGTTTCCTTGAGCACTTTTCAAAGATTCTAATTTCTAAAACAGTTTTTGACTATACCTTTATGTAAGGTGTCATTGTGAGGTGATGTCCACGGTTGGAACATGAGTCACATTTGGTATATATTTGTATCCAAACTCACAGCATATGTGTTGTTGTATTTTACACGACAATTGTTGTAATAAAGTTGTAGTTATTTTCTGTACCATGTATTTGGCGACTCAGAATAGGTTGGATGGAATGGACCTATTTTGGGGTTGTCACATTTGGTATCAGAGCTTAGGGATATGATCTCTGGCGGAGATCGGGGAATACAACTAGGAAGGGAGAGATGAGAAAATTCTACGCTAGTGTGTCCTACCTAAGTTTATTTGTTGGTCAGTCATAATATTGGGATATTATGTGATATGTTAATTTATTTAATTAACCCTTGTTTTATGGCAGTATTTGAGAATGACAGCTGAGAATTCTAACAATGGAGTGAATGAGACTGTAGGGATACCTCTAATCACTAACCGTGATAATGTGATGTCAGACGAAGAAGGAATTAGAGATATCCATGTGGTGAGTGAAGAATTAATAGTTGCACCCGAGATAGTCGCAGAGGTAACATCTGAGACTGAGGAAGAAGAGGAAGAAGAAGTACCTGAGGAGAGTTTATTAAAGGTATTATATGATCAAAATGTAGAATTTCAAAATCGTATTCATGAGTTAGAAGAGCAGGCAGAAGAACTACAGGCGGTCGTGGAACAAAAGGATGCAACAATTCAAGCTTGTGTTACCCGATATGTGATGCTTGAACAGAAGCATTCTTTGGCAGAGTATAAGATGATAAAAATAGAATCTGAGCTGAAAGAAGAAAAAACTAAACGAGTGAGAATAAGTGACGCATGGGCAAAAGCCGCACGACATGTGGATATTGTGGAAAGAGATGTTCGATCTAAGAAGGCTAAAATAGATGATATGAATTTCTCATTTTGGAAAGCAATTGGGAGAACCCAACATCGAGTTTTGAATTACCCTGTACATAGCGGTCAACCTGAATCCGATATGGATCGAAGATTGATGATTCAGATCATGAATGAGGAGTACGAAGAGGCAGTTGAGGGAGGAATATGTCTTATAGAAAGGTATATTCCAACGGTAATGATGACGTCAAATGCTACTCCAGACAAGTCAAAGCCGAGTAGTTCGAGGGATGGCGGTTGTCATGACTTCCCAACAAATGAGGAACCCAAATGAAGTTATCATGGGAGATGAGCAATGGAGAAATCATGATGATCTGAGAGATAGAATCTGAAATGGAAGCAAGGTATTCTCAACTCTTCGAAATACCAGGTACGTAAATTTCGGGGACGAAATTTCATAAGGAGGGGAGATTGTAAAACCCCAAATTTTATGAAATAAAAGTATTCAATTTTTTTTATAATTACTATTCAGTAAATGGTTAAATTGATAAATGTCAAAGTTAAGGGTGATATATGAATTTTTTTTCAAAATACACAAGTGGTTATAAAATATTCATTGTTGTTGGGGAATATTCGTTTAGTCGTGAAATAATCTTTCTGTCGGGGAATATTCGTACGACGGCGCAGCCATTTGTGGGCCCCATAACAGAATAACTGTCGGATGAAGAAAACGACAAATTTGAGTTTTTACAAATAACGGCGTAGTTGTTACCATTAACACTGTTGGAATACCCGGTGGTTAAAATACAGTAATACGCGTTATTGCACAGTAGCACACGGTATTGCATAATATTTTTGAAATTATTGATTCTTACGTAAGAAGACACTACTCAATAATTGTTACAGTAGTTATTGTTCAATATTTTATTTTATTGATTCAATAATTGCTGCGTTGATATTTTATATTATTGTTGTTTCAATAATTGTTACTGAACAGTATTTCCCATTATCAGATCAATAATTTATATTATTTGAATAATATTATTAGATAACATTATTGGCAATGTCTAGAAAGTTCTGTCTAAGGAGAGGTTTGGTCACCTAATTGCGCGCCAATAAGGATAAATCTTTATTGGAAAGCCCCCTCTTTCCTGGGAACGGCCTGGTTGTCATAAATGTGATTCTGTAATATTATTTGTGAATAATTAATTATTGATTCATATGATAAGGAAATATTTATTTTATGTGGATATAAATGAGGGATATATTTTTGTGGTTAAAAATGAAGGAGTTAATGTTGAGGTGTTTTATCTGTATTTTTGTCGGAACGGAGGTATTGAAAATCAAATTAGGGTTTTTAAGATATTTTGCGAGGGTTATAATTTTTAATCCGACCGTTGGATCGTAGTAATATTTGGATATGTTATACATATATAAGTTGAGTATATGTCCACAAATTTTGAACCGTTAAAAATGAACGTATGATTTGTTATGAATTTTACGAGATGACTGGTTCAGAAATTGTTAAATTTTCGGAGTTAATCATTTTGGTGGAAAATTCTAGAATTGGTGGGCCCCACTCTTGGTTGGTGAAGAAATGTGCTTATATTTTTATTCAAATATGGTGGGTGGGAATAGTAGCAGGTAAAGCCATCAGGTTGCAGGTTAAGTCTGCTTCGGCGTGCTAACATTTTTCTATAAATAGAGGGCTAAATTAGAATTGAAAATCACACCAGAAACATAAGCTTTCCCTCTTTCTCTCTCTATATTATGAAGCATACTTTGTGAGGATTTAGATACTTTAAGAGTTGTTATTCAGTGCATGTTTCCTTCGGCTTTGCATTCCAGCCAGAAATACTGCACTTTTGAGGTAAGGGATAGTAAGGAATTTTAAGGGTTGTTATGTTTTTCAGTTTCGTAATTTTTCTGACCTTCAAAAATTCTGGAAAAATTTGAAATGATATTTTGATGAGTTTTATTGATTGTGTCCAAAAATGGTGATTTTTGGATGTATAGATTAAGAGTTATGAATTTTATGAGAAAAGACTATTTTAAAAGTAACCGCTTATAACTCCTTGTGATTAACTCCAAAATTGATAAAATTTTTATTGGGAGTACATGAATATGATAGGAGTATACTCTATAAATTTCGGAAGTTTTGGATAAAAGTACAATTTTTGATAAATATCTAAATATTCGGCTGTTTTGGCCATATGAAAAATAGTAAATGAGTTTTAAAAATTCTGAGAAAAATATATGTTCAATATGGGACTATATTCTGCTAAATTCCAGAAAATAAATATTTTTGGAACTGATTTGATATTTTTCATGAAAATGGACTAGTTATGAGTAAATGAATTAAATATGTTATGTGAAGTAAGAAAATTGAAAAATAGGATTTTATGGCTTGAGAATCCTATATGAGGTATATGCAGATTTTTGATGAGGGTTTTTGGTTATTGGTGATGAAATCTTATGAGTTTGGCATTTTAGGATGATTAAATGTATTATTTAGTAAAGTATAAACAATTAAAATAAATTATTTATAAGCTTAAGAAATATTATTCTTTCAATATCATTATGCCGAAATATTGGTATGTATTTTATTGTGTAATATCTACCTTTTTGTGTCGAGTTTACTATTCATGAGTTACTATTCATGAGTTACTATTCACGAGTTACTATTTACGACAAAATTAGTTTCTTTTTCTGACCAAATTATAGTTGGTTTATGAATATTACTCTTGAGATTAAATCTATATGTTGATTATATTGATTTTATTATCATATATAACATTTTTATAACCCTAATGATGATATTTCTCTTTGACTTGAGTGTAAAGATGGATAGATTTTTGGTATGATCATGACTATGGGTTCCCTTTGGCTAGTAGTGCAAAGTTGAATTGTTGACTGATATGATCATGACCATTGAATTTATAATTGAATATCTTTAGCTTAAGTGCAAAGGTGAATTGATCAACATGGTTATAATTATTGTTTATATAAATTCTGAAATGATTATATATTTCTTTGAGATATTAATATATTTGGCATGTAGTGCAAATATTAACTGTTGATGAATATATATTTGGCCTGTAGTGCAAATATGAACTGTTGATGAATATATTTGGCCGTTAGTGCAAATATGAACTGTTGAGGAATATCTTTGGCCTGTAGTGCAAAGATGAATTATTGATGAATATCTTTGGCCTGTAGTGCAAAGATGAATTATTGATGAATATCTTTGGCCTGTAGTACAAAGATGAATTGTTAATGAATATCTTTGGCCCGTAGTGCAAAGATGGCATGTTGTTGAATATCTTTGGCCAGTAGTGCAAAGATGAACAGATGTTGAGATGAACATGACCAACTGGTGATACAAATGAATATCTTTGGTCGTAGTGCAAAGATGAAGTTATTAGTATGATTATGAACAGGAAATGTGATTTGGTGTAACCATGATCTTTGATGTTTCAGGTAAAGATAGGTGATGAAAATTATCTTCGTCCTGGATGAGAAGAGGAATTTAGAACTACAGTTATGATTATGAGTTATTCATGTGATTGTGGACCAGAATTATTGATTGATGTTACAGGGATAAAACATTGTTGGTGGATTTTTAACATGGAGAAGATAATAGACTTTATAGTCTATTTGACTCTTCTAATGGATTGCTCGTTCCGCTGCAACTATGGTTGAAATTTTTATCATTTACCATATGTTCTAAATCTCTGATTTATTATTGATGAAGGCTATTGATAATTTAATTATCTTTAGTCATGATATTCTTTACTGAGCTAGTTGCGCTCACCATTTTGCTTCACAATTCCTTTCAGGTAATAAGAGTGTAGCTGGGTCGAGCGAGGGTAACGGAAAAATAGAACGGTGGTCTCTAGCTGTGGATGTTCTCCCGAAGCAGTATAGAAAAGGTCATTTAGTAGTTTTATTTGGTGAATCCAATAAGGTAAGGTGTACCCAACGTTGGAAGGGTGTTTTGCCACTATCATACAAGATGTCTAATGACATACAATCTCATGTCATCATAAGACAGGGATGTGCTCATCCACTTGCTGAGTATATATACGAGCACTACCTATATAATCTTGGTGTTTGTTTGAAGTATAATTCTCGATTAAAGACAGTGGAGATAATGATAAGTTAAGAGAAGACTCACCATTGGGAAGAATATGATAGTAATCTTCTCGTTTTTCTTTGGGGTCTATTGGGTCAACCAAGGATAATTCTGTGGCCATATGATATCTATCATAACCTAGACGCATGGCCTCCCATGTACGAAGGTTTCCTTGAGCCAATTCCCACAGATTCTAATTTCTAAAACAGTTTTTGACTATACCTTTATGTAAGGTGTCATTGTGAGGTGATGTCCACGGTTGGAACATGAGTCACATTTGGTATATATTTGTATCCAAACTCACAGCATATGTGTTGTTGTATTTTACACGACAATTGTTGTAATAAAGTTATAGTTATTTTCTGTACCATGTATTTGGCGACTCAGAATAGGTTGGATGGAATGGACCTATTTTGGGGTTGTCACAGATGTATACCTATTTTGGGGACATCACAGTTAGTGTCAAAGCTTAGGGATATGATCCTTGGCTGAGATTTGAGGCTAGAACTAGGAGGGGAGAGACGGGTAAATCCTTTGCTAGTATGACCTACCTAAGCTTATTTGTTATTTAATTAGTTTGTCAAAATATAGGGATAATATATGGCATGTCAATTAACCCTTATTTTGTGACAGTGTTTAAAAGTGGCATCTGAAAATATTGAGATAAGCAATGGAGCACATGAGACCGTTGAGTCACTGCCAATCAATAACCAGGATAATGTGCATCAGGAAGGTAATAATCCTCGTGTAAACAATAACACCGACCAAATGACGAACGATGGTACGTTTAGGAACTTTTTAGAATTCATGCAACACCAAACGAGAGAGACTCCTGTTCATAATGCAAGTTGAGTAATTGGAAACTCACGGTTGGTCACCGCTAAGCAGTTCAAGGAGCTGGGACCACCAAAGTTTTTGGGAAAGCCAGAACCACTTAAGGAAGAGACGTGGATTAAGCAGATCACCAAGATATTTTATGTCTTGGAATGCTCAGAGGAGCAAAAGGTTCCCTTCGCCACCTTCATGTTGCGAGAAAAGGCAGATTATTGGTGGGAATTGTCGTTGTCAGGATTTTTATTTGTCCCTTTTCTGTTCTTATTTTTTGGTGTTCTCATGTTAGGTGAGATTTGTTTGAAAAAACAAGTTATGAAAATGTCCGACATTTATATGTCGATGATTTGACTGTAAGAGTCGCCAGTTAGTTTTTATATGGTTGTACCAACACAACCGAGAAAAGGTTTGCACATTGACCCAGTGATGTGACACTGCTACATAGGTCTGCGAAACCGAGATTCATTAGGGTCCGGGGACTTGATTATGAGGAGGGAAGGTGTTAGGCACCCCCCGACATCCGTGTTACCACGGTGACCACAAATTTTCAAGAAATTGTTATATGAATGTGCGTGTGTGTGTGTATGGGTCAATGTGCTATTATTTGGAAGTAGTGCGAGGCCTCGTTCGCACCTATATACACATGATTTGAATTTGTGTAAAAATTCAGTTTTAAACAAGATATGGCAGTGATATTTTGTAAAAGAGGTTTTTCAAACCCTTATGCTCAATAGGAATTGAGACCTTTTCATACTTCCATTTTATTAAATGTTCGACTTGATTGCTTTTATTTTTGAGATGCCAAGCATCTTCGAGAAAATAATGTACAAAGCAGTGCCGAACTCCTCGTGGGTATGAAAACCATATGAGAAAATCCAAACACCGTGAATAAATTTACAGGCTGCTTACAGCTGAAAATTTCCATCACGGGAACCAAATCTAGATTCAATAGACTGAATCTGTGATCACATAATTCCTAGGCTCACATGATGCCGCAATTTGTAAGAAAGAAGTAAGCAGTTATATATATATATATATATATATATATATATATATATATATATATAAGCAGGTAAACGCACTGGATATAAAATTCAGGCTCAGCGAACAAAGTCCGACAATAGTCCATATATATAAATATATATTAAAGCAGTAAACGCACCGGATGTAAAATTTGGCTCATTGAACATAGTTCGACACACAGTTCATATATATATATATATATATATATATATATATATATATATATATATATAAAAAAACTAAAATGAAACCACGGACCGAAGTTCGGGCATACACACGCAACACGACTCTCAACGTGAAGAATAGCGTGTGCAAAGATGAAGAGAAAAACTTTAAAATGTGTAAGAAGGCTTACAGTGGGCTGCCAAAGAAGACTTCTATAACTTTAAGTGGAAGAACACTCGGCTCCCGTCGGTACAATAGTAGCTATATGTGAGCTTACAAGTGTTTAAAATAAGAAAATACTCAGTTTAGGGTGTGTAAAGAGCAAATTGGACAGGGCTTCCTCGCCTTTTTCTCTTATAAAATGTCCACCCCAAGCGCTCTATTTATAGAGCAGCTAGCCGCAAATGTACCTGCGGCTGCCCAGGCTGCCCCGGGCTCCGCGGGTCCTGCCGTCTCGAAGTACGTGCACGTATGCAACGTGATGTCAGCTCAAACTTTTAGAACTTCAATCCGGGCATCCGATTGAGGTGTATAAGACCTATTTCGGACCGCCGTTGTCGAGAGTTACGCAATGACATGTGATTAGAGGTTGTACGAAGTCAGGAAGATGGGACCATGCCCTCCGGTCTTTAAGCTTCAAATTTTATCCGTTGCCCTGCGCAATAGTCACTCGATATTGGACTTCCTTGGTTCTTGTGGGACATTGATGTGTAGAAATGTATGTATAAAATGTTGAGACAATGCGATGTGGCATTAAGGTGGCAAGATGATGATTCTGCCTCTCACCGGGGTTATCTCCAGTTTGGGCCGATAAAGCAGACGTTGCTCAGGGTTGTCTCTGAGGTTGGACTGCTGCAAGTATTGATGGTCCTCAATGTCATCTCTAACATGTGCCTGTCTTCCCAGTGCTATCTCCGAGTCTTGTACTGAGTTCCTTGGGGTGAGTGTTGAGGTTGAAGCTGATAGCATGCATTTGAAACAAGCATTTCTGGGGTTATCTTTGGAACTGTAATTGCAATCCTCAGGGTTATCTCCGAGGTTAGCACTGCTATTCCCGGTGTTGGGACTGAGACTGAATATCTCAGGGTTATCTCCGAGATGAATCAGCCTTCTCCGATGGAATTTTCGGTATTTGAACTGCATGCCTTGGGGTTATCTCCGAGGTTGAAACTGATACTCCTGGTATGTGTTTCGGGGTTGAGATTAAATTTTTGGTAGTGTCCGGACTGGATATGAGCTGTCTTCCAGGGTTATCTCTGAAAGAAGAATTTGCTCTCCTGCAATGTCAGTGACATGCTTGTGTGCAGAAAATTTTGAGTGTCTACAGGAATATGTCAAACGTACTCAACTTGCCGCACTAAAGATGTCTTAGGAGAAGTTCAAAGAATTTTTCAACGACAAGTACTTTCCCGAAAGTATTCATCATATGAAGGAGGTGGAATTCATCAAGATGGAGCAAAACAATATGACCGTAACACAGTACAAGGCTAAGTTTACCGAGTTATCCCGGTTTGCATCCCATTTGGTCGATAATGAGGAGCGAATATTTCTTAGAGGTTTGAAACCCGAAATACGTCTATACCTTATTTCTCACAAACTTTGTTTGTATTCAGATGTTGTGAGTATGGCTCAGTTATTAGAACGTAATTATGAGTCAGATTAACCAAAAGGCAACAACCAACAACACGATAATAATCGTACCGGTGGAAACGGCCATCAGAACAATGATAATCATCGTGGATGAAATTATAATGCCAAAAATGGTAACCATTTCGGTGGTAATCATGACCAAGATAATAGAAAAGGTGAACTAAGTGAGAACAACTTCAAGAAGAGAAGGTTCAATAATGATGGAAAGACAGCAGCACCATCACCTGTTTCCAAGGAAGGAGAATGACCACTTGTCATATGTTTCAAATGCGGACATGAGGGACACATCCGTCCAAACTGTACGTAGCAACCCAAAGCGTGTTTCAATTGCGGAAAAGAAGGTCACCTAGCTCGAATTTTTTGTGTAGTGAAGTTAAGTCCAGCTGGGATGGTGACGCCAAAAGATGTCCCAGACAAGTCAAAGTCGGTAGTTTAAGGGAGAATGTTTTCGTGGCGAGGAACTCGGACGAAGTTATTACGGGTAAGTTAATCATAAACACTTAGGAAGTCTATACCTTATTCGATACCGGTTCTATCCACTCTTTTATTTCTCCTATTTGCGCTCAACGTTTAAATTTAACTCTGGAGAAATTAAACTTTGACTTATCTGTTGAAACTCCGTTAGGAGAAACCTTTGTTATATCAACTATTTATAAATCTTGTTTGATTCAAATCGATACCTTCACGTTACATGTCGATCTTATCTCTTTGAAAATACTTACCTTTGATGTGATTTTAGGAATCGATTGGTTAACTACTCATCATATTAAAATTAATTATTTTTGTAAGGTTGTTAGCTTTCATATTCCTAAGCAACCTGTTATGCGAATTCAAGCAACTAAATTACTAAAGTCAATCACTGTCATATTAAGCCATAAGTAAAGAGCCCCGAGCCTTTCTCTAGTGACTTCTAAGTCTTGGAATGTACCGAAGCCAGACTTTTCGTAGGGGATGTCGTGAATAACGGTGGCAAGTTGATAGGTATCAATGTGAGGTGCTATCCAAGTCTTGGATGTGAGTCACAGTTTTGAATGATATGTCTATTTTTTAATAAATTTCCTGACGTATTTTTCGAAGAAATTCCTTTTGACGTCCCCAAAATAGGTCCATTCCATCCAACCCATTCTGAGTCGCGAAATACATGGTACAGAAAATAACTACAATTTTATTACAACAATTGTCGTGCAAAATGTAACAACACATATGCTGTGAGTTTGGATACAAATATATATCAACTGTGACACTTATCCCATCCTTGGATAGCACCTCACAAAGGTACCTTACATAAAGGTATAGTCAAAAACTGTTTTAGAAATTAGAATCTTTGGAAAGTGCTCAAGGAAACTTTCGTACATGGGAGGCCATGCTCATATGGCCACAGAATTATCCTTGGTTGACCCAATAGACCCCAAAGAAAAACAAGAAGATTACTATCATATTCTTCCCAATGGTAAGTCTTCTCTTGACATATCATTATCTCCACTGTCTCTAATTGAGAATTATACTTCAAACAAACACCAAGATTATATAGGTAGTGCTCGTATATATACTCAGCAAGTGGATGAGCACATCCCTGTCTTATGATGATACAAGGTTGTATGTCATTAGACATCTTATATGATAGTGACAAAACAGCCTTCTAACGTTGCGTTCGCCTCACCCTCAACAACTATAGACCACCGTTCTATTCCCCTGTTATCCCCCACTCGACCCAGCTACACTTTTATTACCTGAAAGGAATTGTGAAGAAAAAGGGTGAGCACAACTAGCTCAGTAAATAATATCATGACTAAAGATAATTAAATTATCAATAGCCTTCATCAATTATAAATCAGAGATTTAGAAAATATGGTAGATGATAAAAAATTTCAACCATAGTTGCAGCGGAACGAGTAATCCATTAGAAGAGTCAAATAGACCATAAAGTCTATTATCTTCTCCATGTTAAAAATTCACCAACAATGTTTTATCCCTGTAACATCACTCAACAGTTCCTTTCCACAATCATATGAATAACTCATAATCATAATTGTGATTCTAAATTTTTCTTCACATCCAGGACGAAGATATCACATGTGTTTACCTGAAACATCAAAGATCATGGTTATACCAAATCACAGTTCCTGTTTATAATCATACTAATAATGTCATCTTTGCACTACGGCCAAAGATATTCATCAACAGACCATCTTTGCACTAATAGGCCAAAGATATTCAACAACAGGTCATCTTTGCACTACGGGCCAAAGATATTTATCAACAGGTCATCTTTGCACTACGGGCCAAAGATATTCTCAACAGTTTATATTTGCATTACATGCCAAATATATTCATCAACAATTCATATTTGCACTACAGGCCAAATATATTAATATCTCAAAGAAATATATAATTATTTCAGAATTTATATAAACAATAATTATAACCATGTTGATCATTTCACATTTGCACTTAACCTAAAGATGTTCAATTATAAATCAATGGTCAAAGAGAAACCATAGTAGTCATGATCATGCCAGTCAACAATTCAACTTTGCACTACTGGCCAAAGAGAACCCATAGTCATGATCATACCAAAAATCTACCTATCTTTAGACTTAAGTCAAAGAGAAATCAATATCATCATTAGGGTTATAAAAATGTTATATATGATAATAAAAATAATATGATCAACATATAGTTTTAATCTTAAGAGTAATATTCATAAATCAACTATAATTTGGTCAGAAAAAGAAACCAATTTTTGTCGTGAATAGTACCCGTAAATAGTAACTCATGAATAGTAACTCGTGAATAGTAATCCCGACATGAAAAAGGTAGAAATTCCACAATAAATCCATACCAATATTTTGGTATAACGATATTGAAAGAATAATATTTCTTAAGCTTATAAACAATTTATTTTAATTGTTTATACTTTACTAAATAATGCATTTAATCCTCCTAAAATGCCAAAACTCATAAGATTTCATCACCAATAACCAAAAACCCTCATCAAAAATCTGCCTATACCTCTTATAGGATTCTCAAGCCATAAAATAATTTTCTAATTTTTTTACTTCACATAACATATTTAATTCATTTACTCATAATTAGACCATTTTCATGAAAAATACTAAATCAGTTCCAAAATATTTCTTTTCTGGGATTTAGCATAATATAGTCCCATATTGAACATATATTTTCTCAGAATTTTTAAAACTCATTTACTATTTTTCATATGGTCAAAA
>CM029019.1:77666412-77808891 GCA_016801055.1 Panax notoginseng
TTTTTAAAGAAAGAATGAATGAAATGATCCAAGATCTTTGGACCAAACTAAATGTTTTAACTAATGATGTTCATATGTTAAACATTTTAAAGAAAAAAAGAAGTGCTATTTTGAATTATCTATAGTACTTTAAAACTATTGATTCAGTTATAGAAGATATATATTCATACGATTTCGACATGTACTCGATTATAACTGTTATACTTGCTGAGCTTGCCATGCTCACCCTTGCTCGAATCATATGAATGCAACTAAGAATGAACGGATCAAAGGATCTAATAAGGATAAAGGAAAGACTAAGGCGAACAAGTAGTTGTCTATGTAATAACATAATATGAGAATTTGAATTTATTTGATACTATGAAGAAGAACATATGTAATGGTTACAAAGAACCTGGGAAGGGAAATATTATTATGTAAAATATAGAAGACATATTCACTCTTTTGAGGTATTACAATTGAATATATATGTGAAAATTAGCACCGTGTAGCACCATTTGTTGGGTTGGAAAATACTCAGATTTGGGGGCGTCACATATATACATATATTCCATACACAAAAGATTTTTGGTGTAATTTTTTAACTCCCTTTAGTATTTATCAAAAATTCGTTTTTAGTTCGTAGCTTAAGAAATTAGCCCTATCATGCTCAACTCCAGAAATTCCCGAGTCTTGGCATAATCTTACACGTATTAACATGAACCTCCAGTTTAAATTTCATGGCCATCGGAGTTATAGGACTTTGGTTATAGCAGTTTTCGTTAGAAAAATCCAAATATTAAAATGACCATAACTTGGTCAATTTAAGTCAGAATGTGCTTATTTTTGGACAAGAACTACTTTATTTCATATATTTTCATGTCACAAAATATTGGAATTTATTACAATAATTAAGTAGCCGAACTGCTCTTGGAAAGTTTTTATCAGCTTATTTTTGTCATTTTTTAGTTTTTTGACTCCTTTACTAAAATCAGTCCACATGAAAATCTACAACACATTTTTTAGTGATTCCACTTGGAAAATGTTAGAAAACTCAGAGATCTAACTCTAGGATTTGACCACACTAAAAAATTCGAAATATAATAGGAGATATGGTCATTTGAATTTCATATTTCATTTTCACAAAAATCTGATTTTCAACCCTCGGTGATTTCTTAGAAAACTTCTATGTTCTCACATAATAACCAACATAACTAATCATAATACCTACTAATACTTCATATACCCATGGATCTACCATGATGCATGATTTATTTCATCAAACAATCATCAAACACAAGATTAAACACAATCAAGTCTTAGAAAAATTAGGGTTTTCTACAATTTGAAAAACCTAGTTTCCCATTTCTACTTTGGATCTAACTTTTGATCCTCAAAATGGATAGATCCACACTTAACACACTCTAGATCATATAGATCTAGAGTTTTGAAGTTCAAGAAAATAAATCCAAGTTTTGATTGAATATAACTAAAAATAACATAAACAAAAGGTATTTATACCTTTAATCTCCATGCTTTCCTTCTTCAATGGTTGATTATGGGGCTTGAAAGTATAAAATTTTCTCTTCCTCCTTCCCTCAAAGTAGCCACCCCTCTCCTCTCTCTAGTTTCTTTTTTGCTAACTTAGGAAGTGAGAGAAATAAAAGGGAAGTAAATAAATTTTATTTGTTGTTAGTAAATTTAGTATAGATATATTATGTATATCTACATACCTCCCCCAACTTCTTTCTTGCTTTCTCTCTCTCATGATTATGAGGTTGCTTGTAAGCTTAAATAATGTGTTGGTGAAATGAGAGGATGACACCAAAAGAAAGTTAGTAAGGAGTTGTTAAGAGTTGGTAATATTTAATCATTACATTCATGAACCTTTCTTTCTCCCTCCTTAGGTGGCCGGCAATAAGGCCCCTTTTTCTCCCATTTTTGTCTTCTTTTTAATGCTTTATTTAATATATAAAATGTTCAAAATGTCTATCTTTAACATAGTCCAATACTTTTAATTTTATCCTACCCTAATCATTTAATTAGGGTTTTCATTTACTCAATTATAATTTAAATCCTTACTCATGTACACTTAATTTCTTAACCCAATTAGACTTGCTATAATTAGGTTATAAAATTAATTAATTGAGATGTATTAAATAAATCTCTTAGGATTAGTATATATTTTAAATACTAGTATTTTTCCATACCATAACCCTTAATAAATTTTTTCCACATTCATAATCTTTTTCTTTATTTTCAAAATTTCAATCATTCTCATAATTTCTTTCATTAATTCATATAAACTAAAAGGTAACATAATACCTTATTCTTAACATACTTCCAAATATAATTTCATTCTAGTTTTTGAAGTTCGTAACCCTTGTTTTCTCAATTTTATTCAAATAGCAAACCATATAGGTTATTCTTTAATTTTTTTTAATTAATCCTCTATTTTTAATCTAGATTTTATTCATTAACATTTAATTTAATCATTTAAGATCCTCTAAATTTTCGGGTTGTCACATTCACCCCTCCTTCTAAGAATTTCGTCCCCGAAATTACAGCCTATTAATCACTGCTCCTTTTATTCACCAAAACTATGTTTTCATAATAACCTTTATTTAATCACATCAGATTTCATTCTCAATTAACGAGTACATGCTATCTCCTTCCATGAGGATCTATTTTACCATCACATTCTACCATGACTACCCACTAAGAGTTTACATCTTTCAATCATTCAGGAGTCTCCACAATTATTCAATAACTGTGAAGTAGTATAAATAATGTAAAAAGTTTTAATCAAGAAAATTTTCATATTATGTTGAGGGGTCATATAGACCATGAACACATAGTACAAAATCAAATATTAGACAACACCCCAACACATCAGTATTATTATCATCCTTTGAAAATTTTTCAATCACTATATCATATACATTATGATTTAACACTTTAATCTTTCATATGATAAGTTCTTTTCTATAATCTAGTAAGTCGAATACCAATACTATAATCTAGATTATTCAAGCATACCAATCCAGCAACCTGGATTAACTGATCCAGTAATCTGGATTCAAACTAATCTCCAATTCAATAAACTATTTTCAATCCAGCAATCTGGATTCAACTGACCTCCAATCTAGTAACTTGGATTCACTAATCCTTCAGTCTAGTAACCTGGATTTAAACTGAATTTCAATTCAGTAAACTGTTTTCCTTTCCTAACCTTATTAGTTTCCATTTCAGCACCCTGAAATATCCTCTTCACAAAAATACCAAATCAACTTATTTTTTTTCCTATCCTTTGGCCAAACATATATACATATATTCCATACACAAAAAGATTTTTTCTATAATTTTTCAACTCCCTTTGGTATTTATCAAAAAATTGTTTTTAGTTCGTAGCTTAAGAAATTAGCCCTATCATGCTCTGTTAGGTTTGTAATATTCATGAACGCAATTAAATTGCGTAAAGTAAGCGGAAACATGCAAATCAGAGTTTTAAAATTTTACAAACCATATACCCGGATCATCCTTTATGCATAATTATTAATTAAACGTAAAGATAAAGAATAAGAATCATACTCTTGAAGATTCGAGCTTCCTCAAGTACACGTTCACCTCCAAATCCTTTCGCGTTTAACTTGAATCCACCGGGTTTGGTTTCTTCCTTTGATTAACGTTAGCCACTCAAATGTTTGGCCTCTAGAGGTGATCTACCAAGAAAGAAGAAAGATTTAAGAAGATAGATGTTTGGCAAAACCCTAGTTTTTCTATCTCTCATAGAAAAAGAGCGTACTCTCCAACAATTGGAATCACGTCTGTTGTGAAAAAGTCAACAACAACTCTCACCCATAATAAGACTCCTCTTATTTATAGATGTTGCCAACCCTCCTTAACAACTAAGGAATTGTGTTTTATTTTAATTAATTAAATTCTTTTAATTAATTAGGCTCCTAATCTTATTAGGAATAATTAATTAAACTCTTTTAATTAATTAACCTCCTAATCTTATTAGGATATTTGAGAGTACTTTTATTAATTAATTCTCAAACTCTTTTAGAAATTAAATAATAATAATAGTAGGACTCCTCTTATTAATTTATATTTAATATTTCTAAAATATTAAATAATAAATATTAAGCTATTTAATTTATTCTATCACCATAGATTAAATTAAATATACTTAACTTATTATTACGATTATGCCATTTGCTTCTTAAATAATTATTCTTCCTTTTATGGTGTGACCTTTTATGTTTTCCATATTAAACCGGTTGTGAATAAATCAATTAGAATAATTCTAATCTTATTTAAATAAATAAATTAAAGTATTAATTTATTTAAATAAATAATATTTATTCTACAATAGGGATAATTAAGTCTCCCTAGTGATTAACGACTTTCCAGATAATATAGATTTCAACATAAATCACAAAAGAACCTTTGAGTAAATAGTTACCGTACAATTCAATCCTTCCACCATACAATATCCCAATTAAATATAAGACATGGAATTACTGTCAAGTCTTATTTTATTTAATTATATGTATTTCGACTCTTAAATGCACAACTCTAAATAATACAAATTAGAAATAACTTTTTAATTTCATTCTGCCTTGCCCAAGGACTACTGGATTGTCATTTATCGAATCACATAAGACATTTCTCTTCTTTTACTAGAAGTAGTAGATTCTTTATTGATCATACATTATCTCCATGTATAACTTATTATATGTGACAACCGACATTTTGTAATTTAATTTTAATATTTATTGGATTGAATAAATATTTCTCGATGAATTAATTATGAGATTAAATAATTAATTGATGAAGTTATGTTAGATTAATTTAATTATATGTGTCATATTTATTAAATTAATGTAGAGAATTATTATTATTCGAAGTATGTAATTACGTGAGTTTATTGAATTAAAAGAAATATTTAATAAGACTAATGTTATTTTAATTAATTTAATAATTAATTAGAGATTTAATAATTGACATTATTAATAAATGAGAAATTTAATTATGTGACTAAGTGAATTTATGAAAAATTATTATATTATATTTATTTAAATTAAATAAGATATTGGATTTATTTTATAAAGGAGTGTGACATTATTAAACTATAGTATAGGAGATTAATTAAAATAATTAGAAGGTTTATTCATGTTTCAAGCCAAACGAGGTCTTATGAGGAGTTGGGGGCAGTTAAACCACGTATGGATTAACTGACCTCAACTGTGCGTATAAATGATCAGTTTGTTTTGTTTTACGTATTTTTTTCAATTAAGTGTTCAACTTGAGAGTCAGAGAATTCAGAGAGAAAAATTGATATTTGTTGAGGAGATTGTGAGTGTCTGATTGAAGAAAAGTTGAGAAGAAATTCATCTCATACTAATCTACACTTTGGGTAATTCCTTCAACCCAGTTTAATTACGTTGTTTAAGTTTTTATAAAAATGGCTTTCAAGTTTTCTGTAAAGTCTTTGTAAGTTGGAAAGAGTAAGAATTGTGTGCATATATGTGTTAAGATATTGTTTTAATGTGTTTTTCTATATATTATAGATTCCCATATCATAAGTTTCATAATATTATAACGTATGTTATTTACAGAGTATAGAATATGGCCATATGGCCCTTATATGTGAAATTAATATGTCAAACATAAATTGTTCTGCAAAACTCACACTTGTATATAATTATGCATGTTAAAACGAAGTAAACAAAACTTGAATGGATGGATTTGGTGTTATAACGAATCCGTGGCATTGAATTTTGTGATTTATGTTCAAAACCTTCAAGAACATCAAGAACAGTGAAATTAAATGTGTTGATTTTTGCAAATTATGTGTTTTAACATGTTAAAATCATGCTTGAAGGGTTAAGTAGTGATATTATGTGTATTATAATGTTTGGGTAGGTCTAAATTTGTGTAAAAATAAGTTGATTGGAAATTTTTGGTCATGTTCTGCAATTTTCGTGAATTGCAGAACTGAAGTTGGAGTCTAGCGCCGCGGTGCCAACTCCATGCTTTAAGACCCGCGTTGCAGCGCCACCGCGCCGCAGCGCCAAGAGTCCAGCTACAGCACCATCGCGCCGCAGTCCTGAGAGTAAGCCTATCAGTGGCGCCACAGCGCCACTCTGCAGAATGTCCAGAATTGAAAATTTTGAAGTGTTCAAGTCCATGAATGAGATAGTAACCTAATCTAATGAACATAAAAATATGTTAGAAGTATAATGAGATGTTAAAATAGATTCTTAACATGTCAATAACACATTTACGTGTGAATTGAATTATTAAATACATAGTTAACTTATTGTTCGTGAAATGTATATAATATGACATTAAGTGTGGTAATTTGACTAAGTATAGTCATAACCAAAGTCTAGAAAAAGGAGTGAACTTATGATGACTAGTTACATTATAATTAACTGGAGTTGTGATGGAAATGATATGTAGGATTAATTTAAGGAACATGTTTAATTAATGTGTAATCTACGCACGAGGCAAGTATCCTAACCCTACTTGTTATCATTATTCAAGTTTGTCAATTACTTCAAGAAATTCTCGTTATTATTAAATCAAGTTTGATTTGTTATATTAAAGAATAATTATCTTTTCAAAGTATGAATCTGTTATACAATATTTGTTCTATTGTATACCTCTTGATATTATTATTCAATGTAAATACCATTTATTGTTGAACCTTGTTAGACTAGCGAACCCTTATTGATTCGACTAGTCCATAGTTGATGAACGTTTTAAATTTCAGAACCCTTATTGATTTTATCCAAATCAAACTTCCTTTGGTGCGGACTCTAATGTCAAACTGAGATGAACAACCCTATAAAGGGATTACTTATGCGTTAGCGTTAAGATATTGTGCACAGTATGGTACTAAGGGCTGATCCCCCTAAGTACGAGAAGAAGAGTCCATAGTCTTATGACTGTTAAAGGTTTCAAGTATAACCCTTGATAACCTAGGACATAGTTCAAGGTCTTATGACCCTCAGATTTCTTTTGATTCTTATTATTCATTCTTGATTCAAAAGTTGAGCTTTATTTTAGAAGTCTTTGATTCACTCGTATGTTATTATATTCTTACTTTCATTATTATACTTCTGGGCAATTATGCTCACTCTTACGAATAATAACATTACAGTTAAGAACGAAAGAACAGACGAACCTTCTACTAGCAAAGGCAAGGGCAAGATTAACAAGTGATGAAGACTTGTTGTTTATGTGATGTTGAATTTATATGTTAAGACTTATGTTAATGTTGTTTAAGACTTAGTATTTATTTATGTTTCCGTACAGATGTTTAAGGTTAGTATGACCTGGGATTGTATTTATTATTCAGATGTTGTAACCCCATAAGGGGAGGATTTATTTCTATCTATTTCATGGTTTACTTTTATTATAGGTAGATAGATATATGATGTTGTATCGTGAACACCAAATCGTGTGGGAATGAAAGTACCCGAATTTGGGGGTGTCACATGTTGGTATCAGAGCTGTAGGTTATGAACCTTAGGTGGGGGAACAACCTTAGGTAATAACCTTATAGGAAGAACATAGTGAAGGAAAACTCTTATCGAGTTCTAAGAGATGAACTTCTTAATTCCTTGAAGATAATAAAAGACTTTATGTGCTTATGTGTTAAATTATGTGCTCACTAGTATGACTTAGTAACTAAAACTTAAAACTATGTTGTCAGGATGTCAGATGTTGGAGGAGCTAGTCGAGCTGGGGAGGAGGAACCCCGAGTGTCTACTGAGGAGGAGCCCCGAGACATTCATGTTGTCAGGGAGCAGTTGATACAGAGGGATCCATCTCCGTTGATCACTGTTGTTGGTCAGGAGCATGAGCCTGAGACTGATCCAGAGGAGGATCCTGAGGAGGAAGAGGAAAAGGAAGAACAGTAATTCCCACCGAACTCCATCGATGCTGAGATGTACGATGAGCTATATGAACGTAACGTAGAGTTAAGTGACACTGTAGGATTTGACTGAGTGGATGATTATTCAACAGATTACCATCGAGCAGAAGGATAGGGAGATTGTGACTCTTCACACACGTGTGGGAAACGTGGAGTGGGATTTGGTTCACAAGAAGGGTCAAACTGAGGAGAAGTCCGAAGAAATAGAGAAGTTAAAGAAGGAACTGAAGGAAACCTCAGAGAGGGCTGATTAACAGAGGAGGGCTGGGTAAGAGAATCACGTCGTGCTGATCTTACAGAAAGGGATTGTCGTGTAAAGAAGGCTAAACTTGGGGAGACATACTCTACACTTAATAATGCAATGGATAAAGCACAAGATCGAGTTTTGAGGTACCCAATCCAGTTTAAAGGTCTACCATCATACATGCTGGATCGCAGAATGATATCTCGCATCATAGAAGAGGAACGTAGCAAGGCTATTCGGCGCCTTAACAGGCAGTGATAGTATTTGTTTAATTATGTGAAAAAAAAACTTATCTAGTTTTTTTAGATGTAAATTCAGACGTGTTTATGAACGAATGAATATTTTAATGTTTTAAATCATGTAGATTCTTTATCTCTGGATAGTTGATGTAAATAGCAGTGATGCTATCGTTTGATGTTAAAACTTTTAATTTGAATAAATATATCAAGTTGTTTGAGATAATGTGTTAAGTGATAATGTTAAATTGTTGAGTTAAGCCTTAACTATTTAGAGAATTTAATAAAGATCTAATAAGCGTATATTTTAACAGAAATATAGCGCCGAGAAGAAGACAAAACCGTCAACCAGCTCAGGAAGAGTCAATGAATATAACAATAACGCCAATACTAATCCCGTCCCCAACAATTAGTGAACTTAGTAGCTGGAGCAATGAATAATCAACCTCAAGCTCCACCGAATACAACGTTCAAAGATTTCAAGGAGGGGGACCGCCAGAGTTTAAAGTCTCCATGAACCGATCGAAGCTCAGACTTGGGTTATGGAGATGGAGAATGTTTTTTAAGGTCGCAAGAGTCAGAGAGGGACAAAAGACGCTTTTTGCAACGTTTATGCTGAAATCTGAAGCCATTTTTGGTGGCAAACAAACAAGATCCGTGGAGGAGAAGGTATGATTACCTGGGAGAGGTTTAAGGAGATGTTTTTCGAGATGTATTTCCCGACTACCTCGCAGAACCAATTGGAGGTACAATTTTTGAATTGAAGCAGGGGAATATGTCCGTACCAGATTATGTAGCTAGATTCAACGAATTAGCAAGGTTCGCCACATATCAAGTGCACATGGACGAGAGAAAAGCAAGAAGGTCTAAAAGGACTGAAGCCGTGTTTGTATAGTTAGGTGTAGATGTTTTATTGAAGACATTCACTGGGGTACTAGAGAAAGCCATACTCGCTGAAGGTGAAAACGATGCGGTAACCCAATACAATCAGGATCAGAAAAAGAAGAAGAATGAAAGTGAAGGAAATAACAAGGCTAGTGGAAGTAATACGGGAGGAGGTAATAATAATCAGAAGAGAAGGTGGTCTGACAACACATCAACCGGAAACCAGCAAGGAGGTTAGAAGAAAAGGATTGAAGCGTGCCCGACCTGCGGGAAAGCTCATTTGGGAGTGTGTATGAAGGGTAAACGTGTGTGCTACAATTGTGGTCAGGAAGGCCACATAGCACCTAACTGTCCTAACCCAAAGAAAGGTGCCTTCACTTGTGGTTCAAGGGATCATTTGGCAAGAGACTGTCCTAAAAAAGGATCTAGAGGGGCAGGATCAGGAGAAAACCAGATAAATAGCAGTGGAAGCGCTCTGACCATCACAGGACCAACCGCAACAAATCGACCGACCGTTAGGACCTTCAATATGACGGTGCAGGATGCAGTGCAGTCGCGTGATGTGGTGTCAGGTATCATTCCGATCAATAGAGTTAATGCTTATGTATTATTTGATTCGGGTGCTACTTGTTCATTTATATCCGATGACTTTGCTAAGAATTTAGAATTGCCTAAGGATGAGTTAGAATACCCCATGAACATAGAAATCGCGAATAGAGAAATAATCCCTATTAAGTACGTGCATAAGAACTGTAGAGTGGATATTAAGGGTAATATCATGAACGTAGACCTTATCCTTATTCGACTTGGGAAATTTAACGTTATCTTGGGAATTGACTGGTTATTCAATTACGGGGCGATAATTGATTGCCAAAAGAAGCGTATTAACCTTATGACTCCGTCAAATGTTGTGTTTTATGGTAGGAAGTCTCCTAGACAAGCGAGTTATCTGACGATAATGCAGGCCAGGAAGTTGTTACGACAAGGATGTGTAGGATATTTAGCTTACATAGTCGACAGTCGTAAAGAGAATTCGAAAGTAAAGGAGATACCAGTAGTGAGAGACTTCCCCGACGTATTTCCAGATGATTTGCCAGGACTTCCGCCAGATAGAGTGGTCGAATTTGTGATCGATTTGGCTCCAGGAACGACTCCAATATCGAAGGCACCGTACCGAATGGCACCGGTAGAAATGAAAGAATTGATGGTACAACTACAAGAATTACTGGATAAGAAGTACATTCAACCGAGCGTATCGCTGTGGGGAGCGCTAGTGTTATTTGTAAAGAAGAAGGAAGGAATGATGCGGCTCTGCATTGATTACAAAGAACTGAATAAAGTCATGATTACGAATAGATATCCATTACTGAGGATCGATGATCTGTTCGATCAATTGAAGGGAGCAAAATATTTTTCTGAGATAGATTTGAGGAGTGGTTATCATCAACTAAAGGTGAGACCAGAGGATGTACCGAAGACAGCGTTCAAAACACGATATGGTCACTACAAATTTTTAATATTGTCGTTTGGTTTAACGAATGCTCCTGCAGCATTTATAGGACTAATAAATGGTGTGTTCAAGCCGTTTTTGGACAAGTTCGTAGTGGTATTTATAGACGCTATTTTGGTATATTCAAAAACCAAGGAAGAACATGAAGAGCATTTGAGATTAACGTTGGAAGTGTTGAGAAAAGAGAAGTTGTATGCTAAGTTTTCGAAATGTGAATTCTGGATTGAAATAGTACAATTTCTTGGACACGTGATAGATAGGGACAGAATTTCGGTGGATTCCTCTAAGGTTGAAGCTGTGATTAACTGGGATCAGCCGAAGACAC
This sequence comes from Panax notoginseng, assembly GCA_016801055.1. Lineage (NCBI taxonomy): Eukaryota > Viridiplantae > Streptophyta > Magnoliopsida > Apiales > Araliaceae > Panax > Panax notoginseng. The sequence goes on from CM029019.1 coordinate 77,677,543, forward strand.
CGTCAGAAGTAAGAAGTTTTCTTGGATTGGCAAGTTATTGCAGAAGATTCATTCAAGATTTTTCAAAGATCGCAACTCCGTTAACGAAATTGACTCGAAAAGCTGTGAAGTTTGTTTGGACAGAGAAGTGTGAGGAAAGCTTTTAAGAATTAAAGAAGAGGTTGAGTACAACACATGTGTTGTCTCTTCTGGACGATACAAGAAATTTTGTGGTTTATAGTGATGCGTCGCATAAGGGACTTGGCTGTGTGCTTATGCAGAACGGTAGAGTCATTGCGTATGCATCACGACAATTGAAAGATTATGAGAAGGGGTATCCGACCCATGATTTGGAGTTAGCTGTAGTGGTTTTTGCTTTGAAAATCTGGAGGCACTATCTCTACGGGGAGAAGTGTGAAATATATACAGACCACAAGAGTCTGAAATATATTTTTACACAGAAAGAACTAAATATGCGCCAAAGAAGGTGGTTGGAATTAATTAAGTACTACGATTGTGAGATTTTATACCATCCGGGTAAGACAAACGTGGTTACCGACGCCTTAAGTAGAAAGGGTTGAGAGAAGTTGATGATGTTGACCGCTCAGAAAGAATTAATTTCAGCAATGGAGAAGTTGGAGTTAGAAGTGAATTATCCTATGGAAATAGATGAGAAACTGTTTCAGATGCAATCTGGTACAACCCTACTGGATAAAGTTAAGGAGACTCAACTTCAGGACGATGAATGCAAAAAGGTGATAAGGAAGATATCTGAAGGAACTGAAACGAGATTTAAGATGGACAAAGAAGGAATATTGAGATTTGAAAGTAGAATTTGGGTACCGCCAGTACCAGAGATTAAGGAAGACATTTTGAGTGAGGCTCATAACTCGCGATATTTGATTCACCCTGGTAGTACCAAGATGTATCAAGATCTTCGACAATATTTCTGGTGACCGAATTTGAAACGTGATGTTGCAAAATGTGTTGCCAAGTGTCTGACCTATCAGAAAGTGAAAGCAAAACATCAGAGACGAAGTGGGTTGCTACAACCGTTGGAGATCCAAGAATGGAAATGGAAACATATTACAATGGACTTCGTGGTTGGCCTTCCGATGACTCAGAAAGGCTACGACGCAGTATGGGTTATCGTTGATCGACTGATGAAATCCGCACACTTCCTTCCGATCAAAATCAGATTTAACTTAGATCAGTTGGCGAGGTTATATGTGAAAGATATTGTTTCGCGACACGGAGTTCCGGTGTTAATTGTTTCCGATAGGGATCCACGCTTTACATCGAACTTCTGGAAATGTCTACAGGAATGCATGGGTAGGCAGCTGAGGATGAGTACATCATACCACCCTCAAACAAATGGACAGAGTGAGAGAACGATTCAGACATTAGAAGATATGCTAAGAATCTATGTGATGGACTTTAAAGAAAATTGGGACGATCACCTATCGCTTGTAGAGTTCGGCTACAACAACAGTTACCATGCTAGTATTGGCATGCCGCCTTACGAGGTGTTATATGGTAGAAAGTGCAGAACTTCGCTATATTGGGATGAAGTGGGCAAAAGACAATTGTTAGGCCCATAATTGGTACAGCAGACAGCAGAAATAGTCAAAGTGATCCGAACAAGACTGGTAGCAACTCAAGATAGGCAGAAGAAATACGTCGATCCACACAGTAAGAATGTTGAGTTTGAACCGGGTAGTTATGTGTTCTTAAAGGTCTCTCCCTAGAAAGGAAAGATCAGGTTCGAAAAGAAAGGGAAATTAAGCCCAAGATTCATTGGACCTTTTGAAGTTCTGAGAAGAATCGGAGAGGTTGCGTATGAGGTAGCCTTACCTCCATCACTTGAGAATGTCCACAAGGTCTTCCATGTTTCTGTTTTACGACCCTACAAACCCGATTACAAGCACGTAATTGAATACGAACCCCTACATTTTGAAAAAGACTTACCTTACGAAGAAATACCTGTTCAAATTGTTGACCGAAAATAGCAAGTTCTAAGAAATAAAGTAATACCTTCTGTTAAGGTAATTTGGAGGAACCACAACGTTGAAGAAGCTACGTGGGAACTCGAAGAGAATATGATGAAGAATTACCCTCATTTATTTTCTTAATGTTGTGTAAACGATTCTGGGGACAGAATCTTTGTAAGGGAGGAGAATGTAACGGGTCGAAATTATTGAGTCGTGATTCTGGGGGTAAAATCCTTTTAAGGGGGGAAAGATGTGACAACCGACATTTTATAATTTAATTTTAATATTTATTGGATTGAATAAATATTTCTCGATGAATTAATTATTAGATTAAATAATTAATTGATGAAGTTGTGTTAGATTAATTTAATTATATGTGTCATATTTATTAAATTAATATGGAGAATTATTATTATTCTAAGTATGTAATTACGTAAGCTTATTGAATTAAAAGAAATATTTAATAAGCCTAATGTTATTTTAATTAATTTAATAATTGATTAGAGATTTAATAATTGACATTATTAATAAATGAGAAATTTAATTATGTGACTAAGTGGATTTATGAGAAATTATTATATTTTATTTAATTAAATTAAATAAGATATTGGATTTATTTTATAAAGGAGTGTGACATTATTAAACTATAGTATAGGAGATTAATTAAAATAATTAGAAGGTTTATTCATGTTTCAAGCCAAACGAGGCCTTATGAGGAGTTGGGGGCTGTTAAACCACGTATGGATTAACTGACCTCAACTGTGCGTATAAATGATCAGTTTATTTTGTTTTATGTATTTTTTCAATTAAGTGTTCAACCTGAGAGTCAGAGAATTCAGAGAGAAAAATTGATATTTGTTAAGGAGATTGTGAGTGTCTGATTGAAGAAAAGTTGAGAAGGAATTCATCTCCTACTAATCTATGCTTTGGGTAATTCCTTCAACCCAGTTTAATTACGTTGTTTAAGTGTTTATAAAAATGACTTTCAAGTTTTCTGTAAAGTCTTTGTAAGTTGGAAAGAGTAAGAATTATGTGCATATATGTGTTAAGATGTTGTTTTAATGTGTTTTTCTATATATTATAGATTCTCATATCATAAGTTTTATAATATTATAACGTATGTTATTTACTGAATATAGAATATGGCCATATGGCCCTTATACGTGAAATTAATATGTCAAACATAAATTGTTCTGCAAAATTCACACTTGTATATAATTATGCATGTTAAAACGAAGTAAACAAAACTTGAATGGATGGATTTGGTGTTATAACAAATCCGTGGTATTGAATTTTATGATTTCTGTTCAAAACCTTCAAGAACATCAAGAACAGTGAAATTAAATGTGTTGATTTTTGCAAATTATGTGTTTTAACATGTTAAAATCATGCTTGAAGGGTTAAGTAGTGATATTATGTGCATTATAATGTTTGGGTAGGTCTAAATTTGTGTAAAAATAAGTTGATTGGAAATTTTTGGCCATGTTCTGCAATTTTCGTGAATTGCAGAACTGAAACTGGAGTCTCGCGCCGCGGCGCCAACTCCATGCTTTAAGACCCGCGCCGCAGCGCCAAGAGTCCAGCTGCAGCGCCGCCGCGCCGCAACCCCGAGAGTAAGCCTATCAGTGGTGCCGCAGCGCCACTCTGCAGAATGTCCAGAATTGAAAATTTTAAAGTGTTCAAGTCCATGAATGTGATAGTAACCTAATCTAATGAACATAAAAATATGTTAGAAGTATAATGAGATGTTAAAATAGATTCTTAACTTGTCAATAACACATTTACATGTGAATTGAATTATTAAATGCATAGTTAACTTATTGTTCGTGAAATGTATATAATGTGACATTAAGTGTGGTAATTTGACTAAGTGTAGTCATAACCAAAGTCTAGAAAAAGGAGTGAACTTATGATGACTAGTTACATTATAATTAACTGTAGTTGTGAATGGAAATGATATGCAGGATTAATTCAAGGAACATGTTTAATTAACGTGTAATCTACGCACGAGGCAAGTATCCTAACCCTACTTGTTATCATTATTCAAGTTTGTAAATTACTTAAAGCAATTCTCGTTATTATTAAATCAATTTTGATTTGTTATATTAAAGATTAATTATCTTTTCAAAGTATGAATCTGTTTTACAATATTTGTTCTATTGTATACCTTTTGAGATTGTTATTCAATTTAAATACCATTTATTGTTGAACCTTGTTAGACTAGCGAACCCTTATTGATTCGACTAGTCCATAGTTGATGAACGTTCTAAATTTCAGAACCCTTATTGATTTTATCCAAACCAAACTTCCTTTGGTGCGGCCTCTAATGTTAAACTGAGATGAACAACCCTATAAAGGGATTACTTATGCGTTAGCGTTAAGATATTGTGCACAGTATGGTACTAAGGGCTGATCCCCCTAAGTACGAGAAGAAGAGTCCATAGTCTTATGACTGTTAAAGGTTTCAAATATAACCCTTGATAACCTAGGACATAGTTCAAGGTCTTATGATCCTCAGATTTCTTTTGATTCTTGTTATTCATTCTTGATTCAAAAGTTGAGCTTTATTTTAGAAGTCTTTGATTCACTCGCATGTTATTATATTGTTACTTTCATTATTATACTTGTGGGAAATTGTGCTCACTCTTGCGAATAATAACATTGCAGTTAAGAATGAAAGAACAGACGAACCTTCTACTAGCAAAGGCAAGGGCAAGATTAACAAGTGATGAAGACTTGTTGTTTATGTGATGTTAAATTTATGTGTTAAGACTTATGTTAATGTTGTTTAAGACTTATTATTTGTTTATGTTTCCGCACTGATGTTTAAGGTTAGTATGACCTGGGATTGTATTTATTATTCAGATGTTGTAACCCCTTAAGGGGAGGGTTTATTTCTATCTATTGCATGGTTTGCTTTTATTATGGGTATATAGATATATGATGTTATATCGTGAACACCAAATCATATGGGAATGGAAGTACCCGGATTTGGGAGTGTCACATTATAACCAAGTATACCCTTTGATATACCCTAAGGGTCTTAAGGAATAAGTCAAAGTATAACTCATCATACACAAGATACTATGATGATCTAAAGTCCAAGGATCACTTGTACTACTATCACTTCAGGAATTCTTATTGACAAGCAAGTAAAACTCCATTAGGTATTCCTTAGCGAGCCACGTTCAGTGAACTTATTCTCTAATAAGCACATACATACTTGCTTTAGTGTCTCCACACAAAAGATTATACTGCTGTTGGATAAGTGATGATTATCTCTAATAAGCCCTTCTTCTCTAAGTGATGATTATCCTGCTGTTGGATAAGCTTTAGTTAATGGATATGTAATGTTGTTCTTAAGAGTCCACTATCTCTATAGTGATTTTCCATCTTTCAATGATTCCTATAATTAAATGAAAGTGTCACAACACATGTTTAGATCCAAGATGAGACTTAGGAACTATTCCTAGTTCTGTAATGAACTTTTCATCCAAACAATCAACTTGCAACTTCATTTACAGCTATATACTTTGTCTTTATCACTAAACTAGTAACTATTTTCTGTTTAGAACCTTTTCAATTTACTGCACCACCGTTCAAGGTAATGCTTTACCTTAAAGTGGATTTTTAATTATAGCTATATACTTTGTCCTTATCACTAAACTAGCAACTATTTACTGTTTGGAACCTTTCCAATTTACTACACCACCGTTCAAGGTAACGCTTTACCTTAAAGTGGATTTTCTGTCGTCTTGGTCTGTCTGAAAAAAAACTTTAGTCTGTTAAGCCCTCTAGTTTTAATTTAGACCCACCATGAATATGATCACATCCTTAGTGTTGGTTAAGTACTTTAAGATATTTTTCACTGACTCATAGTGAACTTCTCCAGAATATAACTGATCAACATTAGGTCTCGTACATTTCATTACATACATGATAGTTACTCATGCGATCTCTCTTTTCAGGAGTCTATAGGGACTATTAAGAGAGATACACTCCATAACTCATCAACATGAGACATCTCTTGGAGTTTGTCATGCTAAACGATTTTAGCATCAAATGAATATACGTTTCTTGGGTTAAGCTGAGCATCCTATTAAATCTATCTATATAGATTTGTATCCCCAATTAAGATACTCTTTGCTAAATCATTCATGGAGGAATGTTTAGACAACTTTATCTTTACTGATTGTAGCATTGGTATTTTATTCCTTCTCCGTAGTATATCAATATATATTATTAGTAATATCACGAGGCTCCCACTGACCCTTTTTTACACATTAGGTTCATTCTTGTTTTTGAAAAAATCAAACTCTTTTAATTATTTCATCAAAACGAATGTTCCATTTTTGAGAAACTTGCTTCAATCCATTTCTCTGAGTGTCTACAACTCTTACCTCATCGTATGTAACTGGATCATCATCTTCTATGATGAGTACCTCATCATCATCATCTATGATGAATCCATACCTCCCAGGTATCTTCGGTACTATTCCAGATTTACGATTCGGTTGTGGTACAATAGGTCTATTTACAAGTTCTTCTTATTTGACTTATAGTGTTTTATGGTTCTTGAACTCTTCAATATTCTATTGTCCTCCCACTAGCTCCTTCAATGGTAAACACCTTTATCTTAGAAGGTAGCGTGTTTCGCGACAAACACCTTTTGCTAAGTAGGATTATAGAACATGTACCCTAAACTTACTTTAGGATATCCCACAAATCTGTACTTATCAAATCTTGTCCCAAGCTTATCCTTTGAAACCTTTTTCACATAAGCTGGACAACCCCTTATCTAAACATACTTAAGATTAGGAATCTTCCCTGTCCATAACTCTTATAGTCTTGGGGTCGAATTTCGAGGTTACCTTTTTCGTAGATATGCAGCCATTTCTAGGACATGACCCTAGAGGGATACTGGAATGTCGGTAAAATCATTATGGACCGCACCATGTCCAACAAGGTATAATTTTACATTTCAGATACATAATCATTTATTGCGTATCAGGAGGCGTCCATTGTGAGAAAACTATTTGAGATAATCTAGAAACTTATTGCACAAGTATTTATTCCTTGATCTAATCAAAAAAATCTTAATACTTTGCCAATTTGTTTAACTTTTGAATTCTTTAAACCTTTCAAATAATTCACACTTGTATTTCAGCAAATACAAACATTCAACTCTTTAAATGATCATCTCCTTTTCTTGTACTAGTTTGTTCAATTTGCAAAATAATTTTTTCACGTAAGTCAAGTATACAAAATCCATTAAGTAATATTCCAGTTCTATACAAAACATTATTATTATAAGTAGAACAACAATTGTTCTTAAATATAACACCAAAGATTTCATTGTCCAACAACAAAATTGAAATAATATTTCTAACAAGAACTGGAATACAATAACAACTTATTGACTTAATAGATTTGCCTGTAGGCATTGCTAAACTATTAGTTTCTATGGCTAATGTAGCAACCTTTGCTTCATTTCCCACACATAGGATTACTTATCTTTGTTTTGCTTTCTACTTCTGTTTGGTCCCTTCATAAATCTATATTTATGATAACCAAAGCCGATATCCAATACTCAAGTAGAACCTTGACTTAAAGAAAAATTTATTTCAATCATGAATAAAACTATATTTGTAACCGAAGCTTCACTAAGCTTCTTCTGGTTAGCCTCTACAAGATACTTCTCGTAGTTTCTTTCCAGTGTCTAGGCTTATTGCAATGGAAGAAAACTCCTTTGCTATCTGTATCAGTTTTGTTCTTATTAACCTTTGTTTATGCATTTTCTATTTACCTTCTTAGAATCGTTCTTTTTTTAGAAGATCTTTTGGCCCCTACCAGTAAGACTTTGTATTTCTTGGTTGGAAAGTGACTCTCAACATTTTTCAATATGTTAAGCAAATCAGCGAAGCTGATATCTAGCTTGTTCATAAGAAAAATTCACAACAATTGTGAGAAGGAGTCCAGAGTGACTACAAGATTAAATCTTGGCTCAACTCTCTATCCATGACAAAATTCGTTGTCCTTATTGTTCAATCAAATTGATCATGTTAATAACTTTTGTCTGTACTGTAGTGTCATTGGTCTTTCTAGATTGGATCCTTAGATATTTGATATCTATCAGTCCTACTTTCCTCACAATCAACTACTTGATGTGCAGGAGTATAGTAGGAGCATCCATAGTTTCATGCTGACGCTGAAGCTCATTACTCATGGATGCTAGCTGATGCATTGAGCCAACTGTGCATCATCTTGTCTTTTTCTAAAAGTAACAATCTCTTCTTCAAAGGCATTGTCTACAACCATTGCAGGAAAGACGTATTAAGGACATAAGATTGCTTTTTAGCCATGAGAACTATTCACAAATTCCTTAACCAATCCGAGTAATTCGGTCCGGTTAATTAACATCTAATATGTTTCGCAGTGATATCAATTTAGATATTGTAAAATTCTGTAAATGAATTTGTTCTTAATAACATTTTAGCATACATTCTTTTATTAATTACCAAAATAATTTAGGTTTTGTTTTACTTTGGTATCTCCCGCTATTTTCTTCAAACTATATTACCCTCAATATATATAGTTCGATAATATCTAATTAAAGATATGCTAGTGAGAATAAGGATCCCATTTTAAATGTATATAATCTTGTGGTGACACAACAAACTATATATAAATAAATAGTTAGATAACTCTTGTCAATTATATCAACTATGCAACTCCTTGTATTTTGCCTCTTAGATTATTTTGATCAAGTGGTGGCACATCCGAATCAAAATTATCCAAGTTAAGTCCAACCTAGCACTTCTATATATTCAAAAAAGAAAAACATTGTCCTTGTGGTGACACAACAAAACAACATTGTTTAATTTTCTTTATAAGCATCAAATGTGACAAAATTAACATCTCATAGAATTAAGATAAGCCTTATGGTGACATAACAAACTTATAATAATTAATTGATACTCTATTATTTTTATCATGCTAGAAGGTGACGTTCGATATTCCAAATATCTTTGAACGCTTAGGACTTAATATAATTTATTTGAGGGGTTTGTTATTAAATTTATCTCATCTTGTTTAGCGCGCATGTACATATATATATAAAATATGCGTCATATTAATTAACATGCGAAGCATGTTTGCATAATATATATATATATATATATATATATATATATATATATATATATATATACGCACATATAGAATACTATATTCTGTGACGCCCCCAAAATAGGTCCATTCCACCCAACCCACTCTGAATCACCAAATACATGGTATAGAAAATAACTACAACTTTATTATTACAATTGTCGTGAAAAATGCAATAACACATATGTTGTGAGTTTTGATACAAATATATACCAACTGTGACTCTCATCCTAACCTTTGATAGCACATCACAATAGCACCTTACATAAAGGTACAGTCAAGGAAACCTTCGTACATGGGAGGCCATGCGTTTAGGTTATGATAGATATCATATGTCCACAGAATTATCCTTGGTTTACCCAATAGACCCCAAAGAAAAACGAGAAGATTACTATCATATTCTCTCCAATGGTGAGTCTTCTCTTGACATATGATTATCTCCACTGTCTTTAATTGAGAATTATATTTCATCCAAACTCCAAGATTATATAGGTAGTACTCGTAGATATACTCAGCAAGTGGATGAGCACAACCCTGTCTTATGATAACACGAAGTCGCATGTCGTTAGACATCTTGTATGATAGTGGCAAAACACCCTTCCAATGTTGGGTTTGCCTCACCCTATTTGATTCACCAAATATAACTACTAAATGATGTATAAAATACAACACACTTTTCTATAGTGCTTAGGGAGAACATCTATAGCTAGAGACCACCGTTCTTTTTCTCTGTTACCCCCGCTCGACCCAGCTACACTCTTATTACCTGAAAGGAATTGTGAAGCAAAAGGGTGAGCACAAATAGCCCAGTAAAGAATATCATGACTAAAGATAATTAAATTATCTATAGCCTTTATCAGTAATAAATCAGAGATTTAGAACATATGGTAGAAAATAAAAGTTTCCACCCATAATAGCAGTGAAATCAACAATCCATTAGAAGAGTCAAGTAGAACATAATGTCTACTATCTCCTCTAGATTAAAAGTCCATCGTTAATATTTCATTCCTGTAATAATCATCAGCAGTTCTTGGTGATACCCAAGACAAAGAGACTCTCATCACCTGTCTTCACCTGAACCACCACAGATTATAATTAAATCACAATTCATATTTATAATCAAGTAAATCAACAGTCCAACTTTGCACTACATGCCAAAGATATACAACTATAAAACCAATAACCAACAGTCCATCTTTGCACTACAGGCCAAAGATATACAACTGTAAAACAAATAATGCTGAGACTCAGCTTAATAGTATCACGACCACGAATTATCCATACAATACGGGCCAAGGATATTCGTGTTTTCAATTATGGTCATGATTATACCGAATAATCCCTGGTCATAATCATACCAAGTCCATCAATGAACGGGCTAAAGATGACTTTTACCACATCGTTTGTAACATTACGGTCATGATTATATCGAATAATCCCTGATCATAACCATACCAAGTCCATCTATGAACTACGGGCCAAAGATGACTTTTACCACGTTGTTTGTAACATTACGGTCATGATTATATCGAATAATCCCTGGTCATAATCATACCGAGTCTATCTATGCACTACTGGCCATAGATAACTTTCAACACGATATAAGCATGAGAATGATGACAATGATATAAAGAATCGATCACATGAGATAAAAGAAATTTTTTTAAAGACTTTAACAATTTAATTTATCCATAATTCAATAATAGCCAAATTGTCAATATGATACTGTTTTGTAGAGTAAATTCAAGAATAATATTATATCAAAATGATTTGAACAGAAAATAATATTTCAACGAATATTCAACGAAGATAATAACATTATTCATTATATAATAACATTAAATTCATTTACTAATATTATTAATCATTAAATAATATTTTAAATCAATGATTTCATACACCTTCATCGAAATGTTATAAATCATTTAATAATCTCATAATCTAATTTTATTACAATAATATTTTAATCATTTCTTAAACTTATAAAAAATTTATTTTAATTGTTTACACTTCACTAAATAATGCATTTAATCATCCTAAAATGTCAAACTTATAAGATTTCATCACCAATAACCTAAACTCTCATCAAAAATATGAATATACCTTATATAGGATTGTCAAGCCATAAAATCTTATTTTTCACTTTTCTTACTTCACATAACATATTTAATTCATTTACTCATAACTAGTCTATTTTCATGAAAAATACCAAATCAGTCCCAAAAAATTTTTTCTCTAGGATTTAGCAGAATATAGTTCCATATTGAACATATATTTTTCTCGAAATTTTTAAAATTCATTTACTATTTCTCATATGGCCAAAACTGCCGAATATTTAAACATTTATCATAAATTGTACTTTTGTCCAAAAATTCTGAAATTTACAGAGTATACTGCTATTATATACATGCACTCCCAATAAAATTTTTATCAATTTTGGAGTTAACCACAAGGAGTTATAAGGGTTTACTTTTAAAATAGTCTTTTCTCATAAAATTCATAAGTCCTAATCTATACATCCAAAAATCCCCATTTTTGGACACAATCTAGAAAACTCATAAAATTATCATTTCAAATTTTTTCAGAATTTTTTGATGGTCGAAAAAATTACGAAACTGAAAAAAACATAATAATTGCCACAAAACAAAAGTTAATTGATATGTCATATATTATCCTTATATTCTGACTGACCAATTAAATACCATGCAAATAAACTTAGGTAGGTCATACTAGAGAAGGAATTCCCCGTCTCTCCCCTCCTAGTTCTATTCTCACATCTTAGCCAGGGATCATATCCCTAAGCTCTGATACCAACTGTGACGCCCCCAAAATTAGGTATACATCACCCATCTTGGGTCATCAGATACATGGTACAGAATACAAATACAACTTACTAATACAACTGTCGTGTACAGTACGACAAAACATAACTGTCAGTTTGAATACAATTATTGTCTATTAGAGACTATACAAGCTCAAAAGGAGTCCTCATTATAATTATTGTCACACTATTTAATAGAATAGTGAGCACTACTAATATTATCATCTGGTCCATCACTCCGTTCCCCGACTCGTCCCAGCTATATTCTCATTTCCTGAAGAGAACAGTGAAAGAAAGGGTGAGCTTAACTAGCCCAGTAAGAAATATTATGACTAAGATAATGCAGAATAAATTATCATTAGCCTTCAACAGTGTTAAACTGATAAAATATAACGAACATCAAGTTTAACTGCAGCGGAACAAGCAATCCATTAAAAGAGTCAAGTAGAGAATAAAATCTACTATCTTCTATGATTTAAAAGGTTTTTCAACACTGTTATCGCTGGGACTCAGCTTAATAAAATAATCCACATCATCGAATCACCCCTACACTATGGCCAAGGATATTCTTTAGTATCACGACCACAATTATCCATGCACTATGGGCCAAGAATATTTGTGTACTCATTAATGGTCATGATCATGCCAACAACTATTCATCAATGCACTACGGCCCAATGAGGACTTTTACCACATCATTTGTAATATTACGGTCATGATTATACCAAATAATCCCTGGTCATAATCATACCAAGTCCATCTATGCACTACAGGCCACAGATGACTTTCAATATTTTATAAACATGAGGATGATGACAATGATATAAGAATTCAATAAAACAAGTTCAAGAATTAATTTATCCAAGAATTAACAACGTCTAAATTGTCAACATGATACTGCTTTGTGGAGTAAAATTCAAGAATGCTTAGAAGAATATTTTCATGAAAAGATACTGGATGAACTGCAATTATAAAGGATATTCCACTAATTTCATAGAGTATATAAGTTAAAACTTAACCATATGAGTATAATAAAGAATAGAATAACAAAAGAAATCACCCGGCATGCGATAGACCGCACAGACAGGTTACTCCAACAGAATAATAAATAATGGAACCAGGTCCGGCGTAAACGCACAGACAGGATATTTCGATAGAATAATAAATAATGGAACCAAGTCCGGCGTAAACGCACAAACATGATATACCGACATAATAATAAATAATGGAACCAGGTCAGTGTAAAACACACAGACAGGATGTTCCAACAGAATAATAACAAGACGGAACCAGGTCCGGTGTAAAACACACAGATAGGATGTTTTAACAAAATAATAATAAAAACAGAACCAGGTCCGGTGTAAAACACACAGACAGGATGTTCCAACAGAATAATAGAAGAATGTCACCAAGTATAGGGTAGACTGCGTATACAGGTTATTCCAACAGAATAATAAGAAATGGAATAACAATAGTTCTCTTCATGAATAAGAAAGAATAACACCCCTTACCGTTTTAAATAAGAACTGAAATAAGGAAGTAGTTAAGTAGCAGAATACTTTTCTTTTCTCTTTCTCTATAGTTTCTCTCTATAGTTTCTCTCTCTAGAGTTCAGTGAATTCGTAAGAAATAATGAAGGAATGAGCTGCTATTTATAGAAGAATGGACTGTATAGTAACTAATCCATGAACGATCCAGATTGATTTACTTTAATCTGACGGTCCATATTTAAAGAAAAATCTTTTAAATAAAATATAATATATTCTATTTATAGAATAACTTTAATAAAATATTCTGTTTTATATAAAAAGATGTTTCTGTTTTATTACGTTAATAATACGAATAAAACAAAACTTTATTATCGCTAAATAATTCATGTTATTAACTGACAATAATTGAATCAAACTGAGTGACTTCTCACATAAGCATTAATAATCAATACCGTGTGCTACTATGCAACTACACGTATTACTGTACTTTTACTACCGAGTAGTTCAACAGTATCAATGGTAAAACTTCTGCCGTTATTTTTAATAAAATATTTTTGTCATTTTCTCAATCCGATAATAATTCCGTTGTGGGGTCCACCAATGATTGTGCCGTTGTACGAATATTCCCTGTTAAAACGAATATTTCCCGACCATTCGAATATTATATAACAACTTGCGTACTTTGCAAAATTTATAAATATTACCCACAACTATAACATTATATCAAATTAACTCCATAATATTCAAAAATGATATTTATAGAAAATTCATCTTTATTTATAAAAGTTGGGGTCTTACAACCTCCCCTTCTTATAAAATTTCACCCTCGAAATTAGGGTATGTACCTAGTATGTCGAAGAGGTAAGGATACCTTGATTTCATTTCAGATTCTAACTTCTAAGTCATTTCCTCAACATCGTGATTTCTCCACAAAACTTTGACTTGAGATATAACCTTAGAGCGTAGAATATGTTCCTTCTTATCTAAGATTTGAACAGGAACTTCTTCATACGTCAAATCCTCCGCTATCTCGTCCGGTTCTAACTCAATAATATGGTTCGGGTCTTCCACATATTTACGTAACATGGATATGTAAAAAACGTTATGAACACGAGACATACTTGGCGGTAAAGCGAGTCTATAAGCCACAGTTTCTACTCGATCGAGGATTAAAAATGGACCGATGAATCGAGGATTGAGCTTTCCTTTCTTTCAAAATCTCATAACTCCTTTCCATGGAGCAACACGTAAGAACACATGATCTCCTATATCAAATTCTACGTCCTTTCGATGAAGATCAACATAACTCTTTTGTCGATCTTGTGAGATTTTTATACGTTGTCGGATCGTTTGAATCTTTTCTGTAGTCATACGTACCAACTACGGTCCCAACAACATTGCTTCACCCACCTCATCCCAGCATACTGGAAAACGATATTTTCTTCCATACAATGCTTCGAATGGAGCCATGCCAATACTTGCTTGATAACTGTTGTTGTAGAAAAACTCCACCAATGGTAAGAACTTGTCCCAACTTCCCTTGAAATCAAGAACACAGAGTCTTAATAGATCTTCAAGAGTTTGAATAGTTCTCTCTGATTGTCCGTCAGTCTGAGGATGATATGCCGAACTAAATCGTAAATCCGTGCCCATAGCTTTTTATAAACTAATCCAAAATCGTGAAGTGAATCTTGGGTCTAGATCAGAAACTATGGATACTGGCATACAATGCAGTCTTATAATCTCGTTTATGTACATACGAGCAAGACGTTCAAGTGTATAAGTTTCTCGTATCGGTAAGAAATGAGCAGACTTGGTCAATCTATCAACAATGACCCAAATCGCATCTATACCTTGAGAAACCGTAGGAAGACCGGTAACGAAATCCATGGTAATGTGCTCCCACTTTCATTATGGAATTTCAAGTGGTTGCAATGGACCTTTTGGTACTTGATGCTCCGCTTTGACTCGTTGACAAGTTAGACACCTTGAGATAAACAACGCTATCTCTCTCTTCATATTGCTCCACCAAAATGTATGACGAAGATCATGATACATTTTGGTACTTTCAGGATGGATTGCAAACGGTGTGTTGTGCGCCTCCATCATGATTTCATACTTTAAATCAGGGTTGTTAGGAACACAAAGTCTGGAGTTGACTCGAAGTATTCCTTCTTCATCGATTCTTGCTTCCGGCATAGCACCTTCTTGCACTTTCTTCCTCATACGCATCAGCTCCAGGTCTGTAGCTTGAGCAGCTTTAACTTTATCGATTAAAGTTGGTTCTACTCGTATATTCGCCATCATCACATGGGTCCCTGGAGTCTTTAACTCTATCTTCATCCTTTACAAGTCACACAAAATGGGCCTTTGTGTTGACAATATCGCACTCGTACTTGCATATGATCTTCTACTCAATGCGTCAGCTACCACGTTCGCTTTTCCAGGATGGTATTGAATGGTATGATCATAATCTTTCAACAGTTCAAGCCAACGTCGTTGTCGCATGTTGAGTTCCTTTTGAGTGAAGAAATATTTGAGGCTTTTATGATCCGTAAAGATCTCCACCTTCTCCCCATACAAGTAATGCCTCCAAATTTTAAGTGCAAAGACAACAACTGCCAACTCTAGATCATGTGTAGGATAATTCCTCTCATATTCCTTGAGTTATCTTGATGCAGAGGCTATGACTTTTCCATGTTGCATTAGAACGCATCTCAACCCTTTGCTCGAAGCATCACTGTAGATGAAAAATCTCTCCGAGCCAGATGGTATTGTTAGAACAGGTGCTGAAATGAGTCTCCTCTTGAGTTCTTGAAAACTCTTCTCACATTCTTCGCTCCAACCAAACTTTGTATCTTTTCGAGTAAGCTGAGTTAATGGAGTAGCGATTCGAGAAAATCCTTCCACGAATCTCCGATAATAACCAGCTAAACCAAGAAAGCTACGTACTTCGGTCACTGATTTAGGTTGCTCCCAGCTTTGAATAGCTTTAATCTTTGCCGGGTCAACAGATATTCCACGACTTGATACTACGTGCCCAAGGAATGCTACCTCCTCCAGCCAGAACTCGCACTTCTTCAACTTGGCATAAAGCTTGTATTCACGAAGCTTTTGGAGTACCAGCCTCAAGTGTTGCTCATGATCTTCACGGCTTTTGGAATAAATAAGGATGTCATCAATAAAGACGACCACAAAGTGATCCAAATATTCCTTGAATACCCGGTTGATCATATCCATGAAGGCAGCAGAAGCATTAGTCAATCCAAAGGACATGACTAGGAATTCATAATGCCCGTACCGAGTTTTGAAAGCCGTCTTTGGAATATCCTCAGTTCTAACCTTCAGCTGATGATATCCAGAACGAAGATCGATCTTTGAAAAGAATTGTGCTCCTTGCAACTGGTCAAACAGGTCATCAATACGTGGCAATGGGTACTTATTTTTGATGGTGACATGATTCAACTCCCGATAATCAATACAAAGTCGCATACTTCCATCTTTCTTCTTCACGAATAGAACAGGAGCACCCCAAGGAGAAGTACTAGGATGAATAAAGCCAATGTCTAATAATTCCTGCAGTTGGATCTTTAACTCCTGAAGTTCAATAGGAGCCATTCGATATGGGGCTTTGGAAATGGGTTTTGTACCGGGTTCAAGGTCGATACAAAATTCAATTTCACACTCTAGGGGTAGGCCAGGAAGTTCTTCAGGGAATACGTCAGGGAATTTATTAACAATAGAAATATCATTCAAAACTGACGTATTTTTATTTAGAACTATGACATGAGCTAAGAAAGCTTGACATCCATTTTTCAATAAACGAATAGCTTTATGGCTTGAGATGGCAGCGATTGATTTTAATGATTTGGTTGCTTGAATTTGCATAATAGGTCGATTAGGAATATGAAAGCTAACAACCTTACGAAAACAATCAATTTTTGCATGATGAGTAATTAACCAATCAATCCCTAGAATCACGTCAAATGCAAGTATTTTTAATGAAATAAGATTGACAGGTAAAGTGTGGGTACCAACTTGAACCAAACAAGACTTATAAACCGTGGATGTAATGAAGGTTTCTCCCAATGGAGTTTCAACAGTTAAGTCAAAGTCTAATTTCTCCGGAGTCAAATTTAATCGATGAGCGCACGTAGGAGAAATAAAAGAATGGGTAGAACCGGTATCAAATAAAGTATAGACTTCGTTAAAGTTTATGATAAGCTTACCTGTGATGACCTCATTCGGGTTCCTTACTTTCTGGGAGGTCACACCAAACGCTCTCCCTTGCACTACCGGTTTTGACTTTTCTGGGACGGCCTTTGGTGTCTCCATCCTAGCTGAACTTGTTTTTGGTAAACGATAAAATCGAGCTAAATGACATTCTCTTCCACAATTATAACATGCTTTTGATGGCATCGCGCAGTTTGGACTGATGTGCCCCTCCCCTCCGCATTTGAAACATATGATAGGTGGTCGTTCTCCTTCCTTAACAACGGGTGCTGGTGCTGACGTCTTTCCATCATTGTTGAATCTTCTCTTCTTGAAATGACCATTGTTATTATTTTGGCCTTGATTACCACCGAAGTGGTTACCATTTCTGGCCTATTAATTCCCTCCACGCTTATTGTCACCGCTTCGATGACTGCTCTCACTGGTATTATCATTTTGCCGACTGCTCTCTTTTGGTTGCGTTGACTCGTTATCACGCTCCACTAACTGAGCCCTATTCACAACATCTGAATACAAACACAGTTTATGAAAAATAAGATGTTGATGTATCTCAGGTTTCAAACCTCGCAAAAATATTTGCGTAATTCGCTCTTCATTATCCACCAAGTGGGACGCAAACTGGGACAACTCAGCAAATTTAGCCTCATATTGCGACATGGTCATATTATTCTGCTCTAATTTGATGAACTCCACCTCCTTCATGTGACGAACACTTTGGGGAAAGTATTTATCATTGAACAGCTCTTGGAGCTTCTCCCAAGACATCTTCAGTGCGGCAGGTTGAGTACGCTTAATCGATTCCCACAAGTAATCTGCCTCTCCTCGCAACATAAAGGCGGGAAAGGGAACCTTTTGCTCCTCGGAGCATCCCAAGACATCAAATATCTTGGTGATATGCTTTATCCATATTTTCGCTATAAGTGGTTTTGGCTCTCCCTTAAACTCCGGTGGTCCCAGCTCCTTGAACTGTTTAGCGGTGACCGTCCAAGAGTTTTCAGTGTTTTCACCTACATTTTGGACAGGAGCCGCTCTCGCCTGCTGTTGCATGAACGGAATAAAGCTTCTGAACACTCCATCATTCATCATCTAGTCAGTGTTGTTGTTTGCATGAGGATTGTCACCTTCCTGATGCACATTATCCTGATTATTGATATGTGGTGAATCAACAGTTGTCTGTGCTCCATTGCTATTCTCAACATTCTCAGATGCCATTTTTAGATACTGCCACAAAACAAAAGTTAATTGATATGTCATATATTATCCTTATATTCTGACTGACCAATTAAATACCATGCAAATAAACTTAGGTAGGTCATACTAGCAAAGGAATTCCCCGTCTCTCCCCTCCTAGTTCTATTCTCACATCTTAGCCAGGGATCATATCCCTAAGCTCTGATACCAACTGTGACGCCCCCAAAATTAGGTATAAATCACCCATCTTGGGTCATCAGATACATGGTATAGAATACAAATACAACTTACTAATACAACTGTCGTGTACAATACAACAAAACATAAACTGTGAGTTTGAATACAAATATTATCTTCTAGAGAGTATTCATACTCATAAGGAGTCCTCATTACATTTATTAACACACTATTACATAGAATAGTGAGGACTACTAACTAATACTATCATTCGGACCATCACTCCGTTCCCCGACTTGCCCCAGCTACGTTCTCATTTCCTGAAGAGAACAGTGAAAGAAAGGGTGAGCTCAACTAGCCCAGTAAGAAATATTATGACTAAGATAATGCAGAATAAATTATCATTAGCCTTCAACAGTGTTAAACTGATAAAATATAACGAACATCAAGTTTAACTGTAGCGGAACAAGCAATCCATTAAAAGAGCCAAGTAGAGAATAAAATCTACTATCTTCTATGATTTAAAAGGTTTTTCAACACTGTTATCGCTGGGACTCAGCTTAATAAAATAATCCACATCATCGAATCACCCCTGCACTACGACCAAGGATATTCTTTAGTATCACGACCATAATTATCCATGCACTACGGGCCAAGAATATTTGTGTACTCATTAATGGTCATAATCATGCCAACAACTGTCCATCAATGCACTACGGCCCAATGAGGACTTTTACCACATTATTTGTAACATTACGGTCATGATTATACCGAATAATCCCTGGTCATAATCATACCAAGTCCATCTATGCACTACAGGCCACAGATGACTTTCAATATTTTATAAACATGAGGATGATGACAATGATATAAGAATTCAATAAAACAAGTTCAAGAATTAATTTATCCAAGAATTAACAACGTCCAAATTGTCAACATGATACTGCTTTGTGGAGTAAAATTCAAGAATGCTTAGAAGAATATTTTCATGAAAAGATACTGAATGAAAAGCAATTATCAAGGCTATTCCACAAATTTCATGGAGTATAGAAGTTAAAACTTAACCAACTGAGTATAATAAAGAATGGAATAACAAAAGAAATCACCCGACATGTGATAGACCGCACAGACATGTTACTCCAACATAATAATAAATAATGGAACCAGGTCCGGCGTAAACGCACAGACAGGATATTTCGACAGAATAATAAATAATAGAACCAGGTCCGGCGTAAACGTACAGACATGATATTCCAACAGAATAATAAGAAATGAAATAACAACAGTTCTCTTCATGAATAAGAAAGAATAACACCCCTTACCGTTTTAAAGAAGAATTGAAATAAGGAAGTAGTTAAGTAGCAGAATACTTTTCTTCTCTCTCTTTATAGTTTCTCTCTATAGTTTCTCTCTCTAAAGTTCAGTGAATTCGTAAGAAATAATGAAGGAATGAGCTGCTATTTATAGAAGAATGGACTGTATAGTAACTAATCCATGAACGGTCCAGATTGATTTACTTTAATCTGACGGTCCATATTTAAAGAAAAATCTTTTATATAAAATATAATATATTCTATTTATAGAATAACTTTAATAAAGTATTCTGTTTTATATAAAAAGATGTTTCTGTTTTATTACGTTAATAATACGAATAAAACAAAACTTCATTATCGCTAAATAATTCATATTATTAACTGACAATAATTGAATCAAACTGAGTGACTTCTCACATAAGCATTAATAATCAATACCGTGTGCCACTATGCAACCACACGTATTACTGTACTTTTACTACCGAGTAGTTCAACAGTATCAATGGTAAAACTTTCGCCGTTATTTTTAATAAAATATTTTTGTTGTTTTCTCAATCCGACAATAATTTCGTTGTGGGGTCCACCAATGATTGTGCTGTTGTACGAATATTCCCTGTTAAAACGAATATTTCCCGACCAATCGAATATTATATAACAACTTGCGTACTTTACAAAATTTATAAATATTACCCACAACTATAATATTATATCAAATTAACTCCATAATATTCAAAAATGATATTTATAGAAAATTCATCTTTATTTATAAAAGTTGGGGTCTTACAATAACCCTTACAATCCTTTACCTCAAAAGAGCAGTATTTCTGACTAGAATACCGGATATAGTGCTGAAGAGAACTTATATTGCAACACTTAAAGTATCAAAATACTCACAAGAATACGCTCGATAATATAGAGAGAGAGAAAACTTCAGTTTCTGGTGTGATATTCAATTCTAACCTAAGCACGCTATTTATAGGAAAATGCTTAGAACACCAAAGTTGACAAAAACTCATC
The DNA here is from genome assembly GCA_016801055.1 of Panax notoginseng. Taxonomy (NCBI): domain Eukaryota; kingdom Viridiplantae; phylum Streptophyta; class Magnoliopsida; order Apiales; family Araliaceae; genus Panax; species Panax notoginseng. Next base: position 77,698,922 of record CM029019.1, read on the forward strand.
CAAGCACCTCATTGTTGAAAAGATTTTGCACGCCACCTTGGAATCATCTCAGCACATCAGAATTGATTTCCAGTAAAAATTTTCCATAAAAAACAAAAGTGGGTCCCACCCATAATTTTAATAAAAATATTTTATTTTCCGAAACTTCAATAATTCATAATAAATAACCATTTTATCAGAAAAATACGAATTTTATGTCTATACCATACAAAATCGAATTCTCTACAACTTTGTAGCTTTAAGTTTTTCCAAATTCTAAACAGAAAATATCTGAAATCTACAAACGGACAATTTTCAATACCTCATAAAATGCATAACAAATCATACGTTAATTTTTAACGGTTCAAAATTTGTGGACATATACTCAACTTATATATGTATAACATATCCAAAAATCACAACGATCCAACGGTCGGATTAAAATTATAACTCACACAATAGAGCTTTAAGAACACTGATTTGATTTTTAATGGATCCATTCTGACAAAATACTGAAAAAAACACCTCAACATTAATTCTGTAATACCCCCAGATTCGGGTCCCAAATCACCACGAATCCAGTGTACTATTTCTATGTCTATTACGAAAGATATAAACATAAACTGTTTATACATTAAACATTACACACTATTCCCAAGGTCGAGAGCCTTCATATAATACCTAAATCAATATCCTATCAGACATACAAAGTTATTATCATACATTACTGTTACAAATTTATCTGCACATATAATCCAAAGCTAACTTGTCTTTTGACTTTTCCTGTATCCGACATATTCGTCATAATCTGCAATGTTTATCATGATACAACAAGGGTGAGCAACAATTTTGCCCAGCAAGTATAAGTTCAATTAAGGATATATCATGATTGAAAGAATTGAACAATAAGTTGGCTAACTTTCTACAATATATACATTGTGAAAGAGCATGAATAAATTTTCATAGCTGAACGAATAATGAACATGAATAAATCAACTTGATCAAAAGGTAATGAAGGTGATCAGCCTTTCATATCTGATGAATACATGCAATGTGCACAGAGTGCAAATCAATAATTCATAAACATGGTATAATCAGTAATGATTAACCCCAAGCATATTTCAAAAATATCAACTCGAGATCGAGTTAGAGAACTTGCATGTACCATTGATTACCGTTACGCAACATATATCGCTTTGTCTGAAGACCTAATATAGATAATACCGATATCCAAATATTAGAATAATATCATCATTGTAAGACCCCAACTTATTAATGAATAAAATCAAATTTTCTCTAAATATTATTGTGAATAATAAGGGGTTAATTTGATATAATACTTTGGTTATGGGTGAAATGTGCAAATTTTGCAAAATAAGCAAGTGGTTATAAAATATTTATTTTTGGTCGGTGAATATTCGGTTGGTCGTGGAATATTCTTGCTGTCGGAGAATATTCGTACGACGACGCAGCCTTGTGTGGGCCCCATATCGAAAAGCGATTGGATGAAGAAAACGACAAGTATAAGTTGTTTATAAATAACGGCGTAGTTGTTACCGTTAATACTGTTGGAATACCCGGTGATTAAAATACAGTAGCACACGGTATTGCACCAATTATTGATTCTTACGTAAGAAGGCACTACTCAATAATTGTTACAGTAGTTATTATTCAATATTTTATTTTATTGATTCAATAATTGCTGCGTTGATATTTTATATTATTGTTGTTTCAATAATTGTTGCTGCACAGTATTTTCATTTATCAGATCAATAATTCATATTATTTGAATAATATTATTAGATAACATTATTGGCAATGTCTAGAAAGTTCTGTCTAAGGAGAGGTTTGGTCATCTAATTGCGCGCCAGTAAGGAGAAATCCTTATTGGAAAGCCCCCTCTTTCCTGGGAACGGCCTGGTTGTCATAAATGTGATTCTGTAATATTATTTGTGAATAATTAATTATTGATTCATATGATAAGGAAATATTTATTTTATGTGGATATAAATGAGGGATATATTTTTGTGGTTAAAAATGAAGGAGTTAATGTTGAGATTTTTATCAGTATTTTTGTCGGAATGGAGGTATTAAAAATCAGGGTTTTTGAGATATTTTGCGGGGGTTCTAATTTTTAATCCGACCGTTGGATCGTGGTAATTTTTGGATATGTTATACATATATAAGTTGAGTATATGTCCACAAATTTTGAACCGTTAAAAATGAACGTATGATTTATTACGAATTTTACAAGATGACTGGTTCAGAAATTGTTGAATTTTCGGAGTTTATCATTTTGATGGAAAATTCTAGAATTGGTGGGCCCCACTTGTGGTTGGTGAAGAAATGTGCTGAATTATATTTCAAATGTGGTGGGTGGGAATAGTAGCAGGTAAAGCCATCAGGTTGCAGGTCAAACCTACCAAAATTTTCCTATAAATAGAGGGCTAAGTTAGAATTGAAAATCACACCAGAAACAAGTTTTCTCTCTTTCTCTCTCTAGATTATTGAGTGTATTTTGTGAGTATTTAGATACTTTGAGAGTTTCTATTCATCAGAGCAAGTTTCTTTCAGCCTTATACCGGTATTCCGACCAGAAGTACTGATATCTTGAGGTAAGGGATATTATTTTCTTTTTAATGATATTATTTTCTTCAATATCATTATGCTGAAATATTGATATGAGTTTTTATCAAATTTGAAACTTTTTGTGTCGGGGTTACTATTCACGTATACGGCACTATTCACGTATACGGTACTATTCATGAATACGGCACTATTCACCGAAAAATAAAATTTTCCCTTTTTGTCCAAGATGTCTATTATGGTTACTATCTTTGATTGTATCCATGTTTTAATCTTTATTTTTGAATTCTGCTTCACAATTGATTATTATGAAGTATTATTGATCTTGGATAAACTGTTATACGAATCCCTACTATTTGTCCTTCTGTCTCATTGGATTCGTTCTCTTTAAGATATTTTTCATCATCCTCAGTCCTAAATGATGATATTAATGAATATCTTTGGCCTGTAGTGCAAAGATGTATGATTACTTGATGAATATCTTTGGCCTGTAGTGCAAAGATGTATGATTACTTGATGAATATCTTTGGCCTGTAGTGCAAAGATGTATGATTACTTGATGAATATCTTTGGCCTGTAGTGCAAAGATGAACAGGTGTTGAGATGAACATGACTGACAGGTGATACAAATGAATATCTTTGGCCTGTAGTGCAAAGATGAATATTTGGATAAAGATGATTATTAATTGATGTTACAGGGATAAAATATTGATGAAGGACTTTTAAATCTTAGAAGATAGTAGAATTCTTTCTCTACTTGACTCTTCTAATGGTTTGCTGTTTCCGCTGCAGTTGTTGATCTAAAACTTGTTGTCGATTATATTTTATCAGATTTTTCCCTGTTGAAGACTAACGATAATTTGTTGTATATTATCTTAGTCATAATATTCTTTACTGGGCTAGTTGAGCTCACCCTTTTCCTTTTTGTTCCATTTTTCTTCTCAGGAGGTGAGAACATAGCAGGATCTAGTCGGGGTATGGAGTGATGGTTCTAGAAAGATGTATTAGCAGTCCTCACTATTTCTGTAAAATAGTGTTTGAATAATTGTAATGAGGATTTATTTGAGTGTGGATATTGTCTAGAAGACAATATTTGTATTTAAACTCACAGTATGTGTTGTCGTATTTTGCACGACAATTATATTATTGAAGTTGTAGTTTGCTTTTTGTACCATGTATTTGGCGACTCAGAATGGGTGTTGTATACCTATTTTGGGGGCGTCACAATCATAGTATAGTACTATTAAATACAGTTATAATATAACCTAACAAATTACCACATAATCCTATCAACCTATAAAATACCTAAAATTCGGTATCAAGTCAAACTATTTCAGTCTGAGTTGAATTCGGTACAATTTCTGACATCCCGATGGTCTAGTTGGATAATTCATGAGTCTAATTTTCATAAGACTTTGCCTAAATGCTTTACATTTACCTTAGATAATTTCATTTTCAGTCAAAATATTTTTCAATGACTTATAATAATTTTTAGATAATTATTATTATTTATCATGATTTTTCAATCATTAATATCATATTAATATGAATTAAATACTACTTAATTCCATTATCATTAATATTTATTTCATATCAAATATTAATGAAATACATGTCATAATATTATAATATATTTATAATATTTCAAAGTATTTTTAATACCATAAAATCATATTTATATAATTTTTAAACAGTTAAATCTATTATCCGATAATTGCCATTAATATTAAAATATTAATGTTTTCATGACAAAATATCAAAAGTTATATTTTATAACTTAAAATATTTTTCTAACCCTTAAATCATTTTTATATGATTTTTAAAACATTAATTCTAATTTTCCATAATTTATTTAATATATTTATTAAATAAATCCATTATCATTAATATTAGTTTATTAATGAAATTCATCACAAAATATTAAAAGTCATTAAAAATAACTTAAAATATTTCTTTACACTTTAATATAATTTCAAATGATTTTTAAAGTATTAAAATCATATTTAAGTAATTTATTTAATATAATAATTAAATAAATTAACTATCATTAATATATAAAAATATTAAAGTATTAATGAAATATATTCCAAATTATTAAAAACTCATTTTTAGTCTTTAAAATAATTTTTACAAATTTATTATGAATTTCTAATATTTATTTTCTATTTATTCTATATTTCGTTTAAAGTTGCAGACCTCCACAGAAACACTTGTAGACGGTAATCTACAAGTCCGATTTGGGCCGACTTGGTATTGTTAGAACCGTGACTTACCGAGCTACGTTTTAGGCTTAAGAAACGGTCCATTTGGCCCAGTATAGCACCCTGAAAATAGGCCACTACCGACTGACCATTACATGCCCTGTAAACATTTTCAGTTTTGGAGTCTTTTACAGAAACGCTTGTATTACGAGATCCACAACTCCGATTGAGGCCCAATCAGACTCGTTGGATCCGTATCTTCTTGAACTATAGTTTTCAGTTATCAAACACCAAATTCCAATCTGTCTAGGTCCCAGAAAGTAGGCCCAAAGTGACTGGTCAGCAAGGTTTTCTTCAACAGTTGGTTCATTTTCCAGATTTGGGGTCCTTAACGGAAACGCTTATAAAACAAAATCTACAAATCGGATTTAGGTCCAATAGGTATCGTTGGATTCATATTTTCCTGAACTACACTTTCCATATATCAAACATCCATTTTGGTTCTGTCTTGGTCCCAAAAAAATGGACAGAAGTGACTGATCAGTAGCTTATGTTCAGCAGTTAGGGTAGTTTGGGATTTAATTCATAACTTGTTCATTTCTTAACATATTTGAGTGATTCCAAAGGGGTTTTGCCCTTAACTCATGTATCTATCATGCTAACATGTTTTAAACCATTAATCACATGAACCCAAAGAATCTAACATAAAAATATAAATAGCATACAAAGGAAAGCTTTTTCTTAAACTTTTTGGTACAAAACTTGATTTTCTCACTTTGGATCTAACTTTTGATTTCAAAAATACTTTGATACACATATAAAATACCAATACTCATATAAATCATGAGTTTTTAATGATCCAAAACAAAAGTTACTTGGTTCATAAAGATCTAACAAAAAAGAGCACACAAATTAAAAATTTTCAATTTCTTACCTTTTTCTTCTTGCAAGCCTTCTTGATCCTTTACAGTAGCTTATGATTTTAAGTTGTATGAAGATCCAAGACCCCTCCTAAACTCCCTATAACTACTGAAATCTACAGCCCCCTTTCTCTCTCTATTGTTCTTAATTTAGACTTAGGTTTAGAAAATTAACATAACTTAGTGTATATACAATATACATATAAAAAATATAATTATAGAATATGTAACTCCCAATATAGTTACATATACTAATTATCAATTTAATATATAAGTTACAAAATTAGAAATTTAAAAGCCCTAAGGCTTGTTTGGCAAAATCATATTATTTTAAAATCAGGTTTTAATAGTTAAGGTCTTGTTTGGATAAAACAGGTTTAAAACAAAAGTAAGGCCTTGTTTGGGAAAACGGTTTTAAAAACTCTTTTAAATCTTTTAATAGATCCTTTAACACATATTCTTAATGTTATCTTTTAATTAATTAAATCTTAACATTAATTTAATTAATTAAAAGTTTAACATCAATTAATCACATAAAATTGTCACATTATAATTACTCGCAAATTATAACTTCTTGTAACAATTACCACATCACTACATTATCTCAATTAAATTAAAACTATAACATAAAATCATTACATATTAATTAAATATTAAATAATTATTTAATTAATATAATACATTTAATTACATTACTCCATATTAATCACATAATCTCAATAAATACTTCAATTAAAATATTTATTTACTTCAATAAATATTAAATTAACATATAATTCTCTTCACAGCAATTCACATATTTCACAATATATAACACGTATACACATACTCGTACTTAAACATCTTAAAACAAGAATTTTATTTATTAAATTCTCATTTATTAATTCTTAAAAATCTGGGATGTCACATCCTTTCCTCCTTATAAGGATTCCGTCCTCAGAATCAACGAAACCTCCCTTACTCGGTTTTTACCAAATCTCTTTTCAAAATTTATTATTGAATATCTTCAACACATTACCTTAATATATGTTTTATTTATTATCACAACCACCATTCTTCATAATAAATTCTTGTAAGCTTTATTTCATAACCTTTACTTAGACTCAATTATATTTGAGTATTACATATTCTTTAACTAATTTATTTCTTTTTCTAAGGATCGTTATCATAAACACTCGGGATATTATAAATTCCTTAATTTATAACCACATAAATAAAGTCATCATTTATATCTACATCAAATAAATATTTCTTTATCATATAAATCAATAATTAATTATTCATAAATAATACTACAGAATCACAATAATGACAACCAGGCAGTTCCCAGGAAAGAGGGGGCTTTTCGATAAGGATTTCTCCTTATTGGCGCGCAATTATGTGACCAAACCTCTCCTTAGACAGAACTTCCTTAGACATTGTCAATAATGCTATCTAATAATATTATTCAAATAATATGAATTATTGATCTGATAATGAAAAATACTGTGCAGTGACAATTATTGAAACAACAATAATATAAAATATCAACGCAGCAATTATTGAATCAATAAAATAAAATACTGAACAGTAATTACTGTAATAATTATTAAGTAGTGCCTTCATATGTAAGAATCAATAATTCAAAAATACTGTGCAATACCGTGTGCTACTGTGCAACCACACATATTACTGTATTTTAACCACCGGGTATTCCAACAGTGTTAACGGTAAAAATTACGCCGTTATTTATAAAAACTTAAACTTGTCGTTTTCTTCATCCGACAGTTATTCTATTATGGGGCTCACAAATGGCTGCGCCGTCGTACGAATATTCCACGACAACAAGAATATTTCATGACCAAACGAATATTCCCCTACAACAATGAATATTTTATAACCACTTGCTTATTTAAAAAAAAAAAAAATTCACCCATAACTTTAAACTTTTATCAATTTAACTATTTACTAAATAGAAAAATTGAATACTTTTATTTTATAAAATTTGGGGTCTTACATATTCTACTCGGATTGATTATGGACTTTTATTTTAGTTTGGTTCACTAGAGCCACCAAGTAAACCAAAAGGTCAAACTCTGGGGTGCAAAAATTAATATTTAAATATAACAATTACATTTAAACCCGGACTCCATTACAAACGGGTCTTCGAGTAATTCTTCAAAATTAATTCTAAATATTCATATTACAAAACTATTTAAAATAAATAGAAACCTTGATCAACAGTCAAGGGGAAGTACATAGGAGATAGTTAGAATTTATATTAAGAAAAGTTTAGAGAAGACGAGATACGCAAACTCCATTTAATAAAACTTATACATTCATGCATTCAACTAAAATAAAATCTAATCACATTAGTCAATAGTCCAAAATCAATTTCATTTATTATCATACACATCACCATATGCATCAATAAATAAATTCATCTCATGAATAATAAAAATTCAATATATATATATATATATATATATATATATATATATATATATATATATTGATATCATTTAATGGGCAAATTTAGTTAGTATAAAATTTAATTTTGAATCAAAATAAACTCCTTTATTTTAATCCAAATTTAAAAGAAAATAAACCTCTTTTATTTTAATTTATCTAATTTTGAATAAAATAAACTATTTTATTTTAATTAAAATAAACTCCTTTATTTTAATTTATTATGGAATCCAATTCTACATAAAAAACTCCTTTATTAAAGGAAACACGGATTCTCTTTCCTATTCACAAATAAACTCCTTTATTTTGAATAATATGAAATCTTATTCCATATCTAAATAAACTCCTTTATTTAAGAAAATTCACAAATAAACTCTTTTATTTTGAATAATATGAAATCTTATTTCATATCTAAATAAACTCCTTTATTTAAGGAAATATGGAATCTAATTTCAACTCCAATTAGTTATCATGAAATCCAATTCCAACTCTAATTAGTTAGCATGAAATCCAATTTTAAAATTAAAATAATTTTTTTTATTTTAAGATTAAAATAAACTTTTTATTTTAAGATTAAAATAATTAAGATTAATATATATATCCATGTGGTCACCATATGTTTAAAAAAATGAAATCATGCTATTCTTTGTTAAGGAATCACTTGCATGATATATATATATATATATATATATATATATATATATATATATATATATATATATATATATATATATAATATTGACGAAAAAACCATCTTTTCGCGAAGCAACGGGATCCAGCGAAATAGGTTTTGCGAATCATTTTTTTGTTTATAAAATAATAATTTTATATAATAAATTATGCCCAATTAAATTGTTCTAAACACATATCAATATACATATCAAATTAAAACAATTAATAATTTGTATAAAGGTTTGGCTCTGATACTACTGTTATGTTTGTAATATTCATGAACGCAATCAAATTGCGTAAAGTAAGCGGAAGCATAACAATCAGAGTTTTAAAATTTTACAAACCATATACCCGGATCATCCTTTATGCATAATTATTAATTAAACGTAAAGATAAAGAATAAGAATCATACCCTTGAAGATTCGAGCTTCTTCAGGTACAAGTTCACCTCCAAATCCTTTCGCGTTCAACTTGAATCCACCGGGTTTGGTTCCTTCCTTTAATCAACGTTAGCCACCCAAATGTTTGGCCTCTAGAGGTGAACCACCAAGAAAAAAGAAATATTCAAGAAGATAGATGTTTGGCAAAACCCTATATTTTCTATCTCTCATAGAAAAAGTGCGTACTCTCCAACAATTAGAATCACGTCTGTTGTGTAAAAGTCAACAACAATTCTCACCCACAATAAGACTCCTCTTATTTATAGATGTTGACAACTCTCCTTAACAATTAAGGAATTGTATTTTATTTTAATTAATTAAATTCATTTTATTAATTAGGCTCCCAATCTTATTAGGAATAATTAATTAAACTCTTTTAATCAATTAGTCTCCTAATATTATTAGGATATTTGAGAGTACTTTTATTAATTAATTCCCAAACTCTTTTAGAAATTAAATAATAATAATAGTAATAATAATAATAAGACTCCTCTTATTAATTTATATTTAATATTTTCAAAATATTAAATAATAAATATTAAGCTATTTAATTTATTCTATCACCATAGATTAAATTAAATATACTTAACTTATTATTACGATTATGCCATTTACTTCTTAAATAATTATTATTCCTTTTATGGTGTGACCCTTTAGGTTCTCCATATTAAACCGGTTGTGAATAAATCAATTAGAATAATTCTAATCTTATTTAAATAAATAAATTAAAGTATTAATTTATTTAAATAAATAATATTTATTCTACAATAGCAATAATTAAGTCTCCCTAGCGATTAACGACTTTCTAGATAATATAAATTTCAACATTAATCATAAAAGAACTTTTGAGTAAATAGTTACCGTACAATTCAATCCTTCCACCATACAATGTCCCAATTAAATATAAGATATGAAATTACTGTCAAGTCTTATTTTATTTAATTATATGTATTTCGACTCTTAAATGCACAACTCCAAATAATACAAATTAGAAACTCGTTTCTAATTTCATTCTGCCTTAGCCAAGGACTGCTGTGTTGTCATTTATCGAATCACATAGGATATTTCTCTTTTTTTACTAGAAGTAGTAGATTCTTTATTGATCATACATTATCTCTATGTATAACTTATTATACCCAAGCATACCCTTTGATATACCCTAAGTGTCTTAAGGAATAAGTCAAAGTATAACTCATCATACACAAGATACTATGATGATCTCAAGTCCAAGGATCACTTGTACTACTATCACTTCAGAAATTCCTATTGACAGACAAGTAAAACTCCATTAGGTATTCCTTAGCGAGCCACGTTTAGTGAACTTATTCTCTAATAAGCACCGACATACTTGCTTTAGTGTCTCCACACAAATGATTATGAGATCAATCATCCTCATCCAATGAGCAAGCAACGTATGTACCAATCTATCCGGATTTACTAATCCCCAATTTAGTAATCCAATGATTGGGAACTATTTTAGTTTTAAGCTTTCTATGAATTTAGATCTCATTAGAATGATCATCATCATTATTCTAAAAGCATTGCTTAAAACTATGAGTTTATCGCATATTATAAAACAACATCACGTAGATAATTAAAAACCTTTAATAAATTAATACTTTTTATTAATAAATGAATAAGATTGTTACAAAGTATATGCTTTATCATCAAACATGATTGGCTTGTGTGCATACTATTTTTATGCTCAACTCCATAAATTTCCAACTATTGGCATAATCTTACACGTATTAACGTGAACCTCTAGTTTAAATATCATGCCCATCAGAGTTATAGAACTTCGGTTATAGCGGTTTCGTCAGAAAAACCCAAATATTGAAATGACCATAACTTCGTTAATTTAAGTCAGAATGAACTTAGTTTTCTACATGAGCTACTTTATTTCATATATTTTCATTTCCCAAATGATTGGAATTTATTACATTAATTAAGTTCCCGAAACTGCCCTTGGAAAGTTTTTGGCAGCTTGTTTTTGTCATTTTTTAATTTTTTGACTACTTTGCTAAAATCAGTCCACATGAAAATATACAACACATTTTTTAATGATTCCACTTGTAAATGTTAGAAACCTCATAGATATAACTCTAGGACTTAACCACACTAAAAAATTCGAAATATAATAGGAGATATGGTCGTTTGAATTTCATATTTCGTTTTCACAAAAATTTGATTTTCAACCCTTGGTGATTTCTAAGAAAACTTCTATGTTCTCACATAATAACCAACATAACTCATAATAATACCTACTAATATTCATATACCCATGAATCTACCATGATGCATAATCTATTTCATCAAACAATCATCAAACACAAGATTAAACACAATCAAGGCTAAGAAAAATTAGGGTTTTCTACATTTTGAAAAACCTAGTTTCCCTTTCCTACTTTAGATTTAACTTTTGATCCTCAAAATGGATAGATCCACACATAACACACTCAAGATCATGTTGATCTAGAGTTTTGAAGTTCAAGAAAATAAATCCATGTTTTGATTGCACATTAACAAAAATTACATAAACAAAAGGTATTTATACCTTTGATCTACATGCTCTCCTTCTTCTATGATTGATTATGGGACTTGAAACTATAAAATTTTCTCTTCCTCCTTCTTCCTCAAAGTAGCTGCCCCTCTCCTCTCTCTCTTATCTCTCTCTAGTTTCTTTTTGCTAACTTAGGAAGTTAGAGAAATAAAAGAGAAGTAAATAAATTTTATTTGTTGTTAGTAAATTTAGTATAGATATATTATGTATATCTACATACCTCCCCCAACTTCTTTCTTGCTTTCTCTCTCTCTCTCTCTCATGATTATGAGGTTGCTTGTAAGCATAAATAATGTGTTGGTGAAATGAGAGGATGACACCAAAAGTGGGTTAGTAATGAGTTATTCTGAGTTGGTAATTTTTAATCATTACATTCATGAACATTTCTTTCTCCCTCCTTAGGTGGCCGGCCATAAGGCCCTTTTTTCTCCCATTTTTGCCTTCTTTTTAATGCTTTATTTAATATATAAAATGATCAAAATGCCCCTCTTTAATAGGGCTACTATTTTAAGCTTTTGGGCTTCCTAAATAATTCTTTGGGCCATGTAAATTAACATAGTTCAATACTTTTAATTTTATCCTACCCTAATCATTTAATTAGAGTTTCCATTTATTCAGTTGTAATTTAAATCCTTACTCATGTACACTTAATTTCTTAACTCAATTAGACTTGTTATAATTAGGTTATAAAATTAATTAATTGAGATGTATGAAATAAATCTCTTAGGATTAATATATATTTTAAATACTAGTATTTTCTCATACCATAACCCTTAATAATTTTATTCACATTCATAATCTCTTTCTTTCTTTTCAAAATTTCAATCATTCTCATAATTTCTTTCATTAATTCACATAAAGTCAAAGGTAACATAATATCTTATTCTTAACATACTTCCAAATATAATTTCATTCTAGATTTTGAAGTTCGTAACCCTTATTTTCTCAATTTTATTTAAATAGCAAACAATATAGGTTATTCTTTAAAATATTTTTTAATTAATCCTCTATTTCCAATCTAGGTTTTATTCTTTAACCTTTAATTTAATCATTCAAAATCCTCTAAATTTTCAGGTTCTCCCTCTCTCTCTCACAGACACACACACACACATATACACAGATATATATATATATATATATATATATATATATATATATATATATATATATATATATATATATATATATATATATATATCGATTAACGTCCGAGTTATTGCTAGAAGTCTATGCTATTTGATTCAACTAGACAAATATTGAAAGATGTTTATGAAATTCGAGCGTTCTTTGTCAAACAATGCCAAATCAAATTGTTTTGGTGTGGATTCAGATGTTGAGAAGCTGAGGTGAACAACCCTATAACAGGGGACATGTTATCGGAGACAATGGTTTCAAAAGTAACGCATATAGTCGTTACGATGTTACTATGTAATACGTTGTGCACGACTATCAGGACCCAAAATTTTAAACGATTATATTTTAGGAATAATTTTTTTTATTATCAGTAATGTGACCATTATTATTTTGAGAATGTGTAATATGAACGTAGAAATATAGCCAAATTAATTATTGGCAGAGAAATGAAAATGAAGTTACGATGAACAGTTGATTAAAACCCTAACTCGAATTACGGATACGCTGTGATTATTAATATAATTATTATTATAATTGTATTTATGATTATGCGTTTGTGCAGTATGTGATTAATGATCAAGTGTTGATCATATAAGGTATAACATTAGTAAACCCTAATATTAGATTAGAAACCCTAATATTAGATTAGAAACCCTAATATTAGTTAGGAACCCTTAATGATCAGTTAAAAACCCTAATTCCCTTTTTGGAACCCTTAACTATAATTTGCAAACCCTAATACTAAGTATCAAACCCTAAGGGTTAATATTTAAGGGAATCACATGAAATGACCAAACTACCATTAAAATTATGTGGGAAATTATCAAAATACCCTTTTGGATGGTAAATTATCAAAATACCCTTTTATTTTATCTTTTGCTAAAAGATAAGACCAAATTTTGTGAGTCGTCAGTGGAAGATATTGGCATGTGTTTAAAATCTCTCAAGTCAGTCAAATCTTGACACCTAGCAACAACCGCATGCATTGAATCAAAGATTGGATCTTAAAGAAAGAGAAAAAGATAAGAAAGCTTTATTTTACTTACTTACCCTAGTCAAGTCTCTCACTCTCATAACCCATGAAATCTTGAGAGAAATTAAGTCCTAAGATTAGCCAAGAGCACCCCATACACCATTCAAGAACAGATCAGAGAGAGGAGATCAAAAGTTGTTCAAGAAATGTATAAACCCTAACCCTAAGCTAGATCTTGTATGCTTAGGTTGATTTTATGTTTAAATATGTTGTATGTGATATTATTTAGTGATCTATTTTGATATATCATGGATCCATAACATTTAAGTGCATGAAAATGAAGATTTAAGAAACTGTCAAGAATCCTAAAAATGAGGTCTGACAGTCAAATGTCAGAGCCTTTAGATCATTCCCTGTTAATTGTTAGACTTGCTAAGTGTATCCTTGTTATAGTATGTCATGAGGAGAGTAAACTGGAAGTGGAATCATGTCATTATCATGTCTAGATTTTAAGTTATTCATGGTCAAACATGGTTGACCAGTCACAGAAAAGTATTTCTAGAAAACCCAAAAATTGCCCTAAAGGGTCTGACAAGCTTTTGAGGGGCTTAGATTTTGCATCTGTTATGTTGTTACCTTGTCTAAATGTATCATTTTTATACCCTGACATATGGAGTACAAAACAATGACATCAAAACACCTAAATGATAAACATGATCCAAGTTATTAATGGTCAAAATGGGTTGACCAAGCATAGAAATCGATTTTTGGAAATTCCAGAAATTTCCCAGAACAGTTTCTAACATCTAGTCGACTAAGCTAGATTTTGCAATTGTGATGTTGTTAAGCTACCTAAGTGTAATACTTTTGTACCTTGACATGCATTCTACAAGAGTGTGACATTATAACACTCAAACAATACACATGAATCAAATTATTAAAACTCTAAAGTGGCTACTCAACACTGCTTGAGTTTTTGGGTACCCAGAAACTCAAGAACAGTCCTGATAGGAAGTTTGGTCACTTAGATCTTCCTATGATGTAGTTAGACTCTGAAATTATTAGTACATCTAGTATTACATTAGTACTACACTATTGATACACTCTCATGCCTAGAAACATAACCACATGGAAATTAATCATGGTCAAAGTAGCCCCCAGGTATTAACCAAGGCTGTTATTCGTTGATAAAGAACACCTATTGCGACAGTTTTTGTGGCCAAAGCCTTTAGTGACAGTTTGAATGAAAATTAATTAATTAAAATAAATAGAAAAAAATAGAAATTAATTATTAAAAATTCATAATTAAGTTTTAAAAATTATTTTAAGTTTTAAAATTTAACTTTTAATAATTTGACATAAATTTTAATTTATTTAAATATTAATGATATTAAATTTATTTAATAATTATATTAAATAAATTAGTTAAAAATGATTTTAATATTTAGAAAATCTTTTAAAAAATGATATTAAAGTGTTAAAAAATATTTTAAGTTATAATACATAACTTTTAATATTTTGATATAAATTTCATTTATAACTTAATATTAATGATAATAAATTTATTTGATAATTATATTAAAAAAAATTGTTTAAAAAAGATTTTTATATTTTAAAATCATTTAGAAAATGATATAATGGTTTTAAAAAATATTTTAAGTTATAATAAATGACTTTTAATATTTTGACATGTATTTTATTAATATTAATATTAATATTTTAAATTGTTTAAATATTTTATGGCTGATGGAGGGTCTATTAATAGACCAAAAGTGCCGCGGGTCAACCCACGGTAGCAGTGGGTCAACCCGCGGCTGCCCGGGCTGCCCCGGGCTATGCGGGTCCCGTTGTCTTGAAGTACGTGTACTCAGACGACGCGCTATCCACTCGAACCTTCATAACTTTTAATCCGGAAGTCTGATGGAAGCGTGCCATACTATTCCGAAAAGCTCTTTCTAAGAGCTACGCAATGACATAGGGCTTGTCCTTTTTTCGAATTCGAGAAGATGGGTCCATGACCGAAATGGAATCTTCGGGTCTCCGCAGGTAGTCCGTTGGGCTGTTTTTTGTAGTTTGTGCTCGTAAGTTATGCTATGGTTCTTGTGGGACATATTTTGATGCAATTTGCATTGAAATGAGTTGATTTGAGGTTGAGTTGGCAAAATGACTATTTTACCCCTCCCGGGGTTATCTCCGATTTTGGCGCAGTTGTAGTAGTCTTTTTTCAGGGTTATCTCCGAGATTGGCCTGTTGTTGACTCTGACTGTCTTCAGAGTTATCTCTGAGGTTGGCTTGACCTCCCGGGGTTATCTCCGGGGTTGAAATTGAATCTCCTTGGGTTATCTCCGGGGTTGGGATTGACTCTCCTGGGGTTATCTCCGGGGTTGGATTTAATGTTGTGGTCTTCTAGGGTTATCTCTGGAGTGTAAAAAAGACGCTTTTTCCCTCTTACATAGTTAGTAACAGGAAAATAAAATTTCGAGTGTCTACAATAATTATTTGAAAATTATTCTGAGCTTCCAAAAAATATTATAAATGATAATTAAATTATCTAAAATAATATTGAAGCTTTGGAATAGAGTTTTATTGAAAATAAACTCGATAATTAGTTGGTAATGCAATCGGGTCACCGAATTAATACCAAAATCAAATCAGACTAAAATAGTTTGACCTAATAACTGTTTTTACATGTTCTAATCACTGTTATGAATACATGATAAGGTATTTGGGTTATATAACAACTTTAAATAACAGTATTATGTGCCATGATGTATTGTGCGGATTAAGAGATTAATATTATTAATGATCGGTCTTTCAAACGAAGCTAAATTAGATTGTGTAGCAGTAGTCAACGACCAAGGAAAGTTTCCTTAACTCAAACTTGAGCTATTAATTTCAAAGCATGATTAGTGAATAATTATTGTTGATTATTCACATCTATAATGATAATTGTTATTCGTACATAGTGAAATTGATTGTTGTCTATTATTGAATAGTTTATAAGCTATGTCTCAGCTAATTGTTTTGGCAAGACTAATATTTGTTAAAGCATGAAACGTTCTATTATATGAACTAAGTTGTTATTGAAAGATCTATGCCAATTATTTAGGCTAGATCAATATGGATATTATACGTTGAAATCTTTAGCATTTCTTTGAATTCAATCTAAGCTATATTATTGTGGTACGAATGTAAGGGCCCCGAATCCAGGTCCCAAATCACTTCGGATCCGGTTTGATCATTCTATACAACTATTACTATTTGCGAAAGATATAAACATAAATTGTTTATACATTAAACTTACATACTTTTTCCAAGGTCGAGTAACCTTAACTTAATCACATTCATAACTTTTCTAACATATAACAACATTATTATCAAACAACACTATTACAAAACTAATCGCATACTTATACTAAAGCTTGAATTGTCTTTGACCTTTTCTTGAATCCGACGCGTTCGTCTTAATCTGCAATGTTTTATCATGATATAACAAGGGTGAGCATAAGGATTGCCCAGCAAGTTTAAATTCAATAATATGACGATATATCATGATTGAAAGAGTATGAACAATAACCTGGCTATAATTCATCAATATAATTGTGAACTAGCAGGAACAAACTTTTGACTGAACAAGTATTGAACATGAACAAATATATCTTGACCAACTGGTAATGAAGGTGATCAGCCTTTCATACCTGACTTATACATACAATATGTATAGAGTACAATTCATGGTAACCAGCAATGATTAACCATAAGCTTATCTGAATGAAACACTCTTAGTAGAGTTAAGTAAAAATAAACTTGCCTGAACCGTTGATTACCGCAATATAATTTATAACGCTTTATCCGAAGACCTTATATTAGTAATATAGATCTCCAATATTAGATAATATCATCACAATATAATACTATTATATATATAGACATACATAGAATAACCTAAACACATAGCACATAACCCTATCAGTCTATTCAGCACATAAAACTTAGTATCAAGTCAGACTATTTAAGTCCGAGTTGAAACCGACACAATTCTAACATCCCGACGGTCTAATCGGACTTTTATCGAGTCTAAGTTCAATTAAACTCTGCCAAATACTTAACAATTATCTCAGATAATTTCGATAACAGTCAAAATATTTTTCGTAAGCTCGTAATAATTTTTAAATAATTATTACTATTTATCGTAAATTTTTAATCGTTAAAAATGTATTTAAATAAATTAAATACCACATAATTCTTTTATCATTAATATTTATTTATTATCAAATATTAATGAAATACATCACATAATATTATAATATATTTATAATATACCAAAATATTTTTAATACCTTAAAATCACCTTTATATGATTTTTAAACAATTAAATTCATTATCCGATAATTGCTTTTAATATTAAAATATTAATATTTTTATGACAAAATATCAAAAGTTATATTTTATAACTTAAAATATTTTTATAACCCTTAAATCATTTTATATGATTTTTAAATCATTAATTCTATTTTTCCTTAATTTATTTAATATATTCATTAAATAAACTAATTATCATTATCATTAATTAATTAATGAATTTCATCACAAAAGCAAGAACCCATAACTTCAAGCCAGTCAACGAGGTGCCTTGTTTGACTAGTGAATGAGATAGGTTCGTGATGATTTTTGGGCTGCTAATTTGTAATACGATTGTAGTATAAGTGTAGAATTACAACTAGAATCAAGTTTCATGGCTAACACATAACATCACAGCAAGATCTAAGCTACCAAACATCTTGTCAGACGTGTTCTTGAGCCCAGAATCTCCAGCAGTGATAAGGGTCGATTTTTGAGCCTTTAAATCTCTACTTTCCAGACTTGGTTAATGTGTTATAAAGGTTCAATAATGTAGTATCAATATCCGTGTACAATCTTATGCCATTAAAGCATCATAACAACATCAAATACGAGCGATCTAGATCGGTCAAACAAGGGTCAATAACTGATCTTCAGAAATCTGGGTTTTCCAGATTTCTTCATCCAGCTGGTGGTCAACGGTAGTTTGACCCTGCTTATCTTTCAGTACGGTTATGATCTAAGTTAGATAGTGACTTTAATATGCAGTCGACATGTCAGGCTACAACAATAAAACAGCAACTTGATCAAAACACAAACATACTGCAAGATCAAGGACTTCGAAAATCTTGTCAGACCACCTGGAAAATTCTGGGTTACCCAGAAAGGATTTCCATGAACGGTCAACGGGGTTTGACCGCTTGTATCTCTTAATAAACTAAGGATCTGGCCTTGTATCTTGTTGTAGATCATAGTCCTCATGACAAAGAACATAACCAAAACATAAAACACACAAGAAAACTAACACATACAGATTTAGAGGGCCTGACATATGGCTGTCAGACGACTTTTTCCAACTTTTCCAGATTTGATAAAATGATAATTTCGAGCATCTAGATGTTATGGATCCATGATCCAACAACCCAGATCACTTATAGACACCTTATAACACATATTTAACTAACAACTAACATTAAACAACATAAGATCAAAGGATTTCTAGGATTAGTGTTTATACCTCCTTTAAGGCTAAAATTTTGAATCTGACTTTTGGATCCTGATCTTGGAAAGTTAATAACTGATAATGGTTTATCTCCTCACTCTCTCACACTCCCCATTCCCGAATTTTAGAGAGAGAATGTCTTGGGAGAAAATGAAAATTAAAGTGAGTATTCTCTCTCTCTAAAACCCAATTATTTTGCTATAATGAATCTAAATGGCTCAGGTAGCTGCTGATTGCTATGAGATATAAGTCACATGGGGTTGGTATAGTGGTTGAACAACTCACACTTGGCAAGATTTGCAAGAAATCTTCAATTATTCAACAAAGGGCATTTTAGTCATTTCCATTTAATTTTTAATGGCATTTTGGACATTGGCCAAACTCTTAGGGTTTAGGGTTTGGTTAGGGTTTAGGGTTTAGAGTTTAAAACCCTTAGGGTTTACAAATTTAATTTTTTAAAATTTCCAATTTCGGTTATAAAAATAGAAAATTAATATTTCTAACTTATAATTAGGATTTTCTAATTATATAAAAAATTTCTTAATCGTAACTTAAATATTGCTAATTAGGATTAGTATTTCCTAATTAAACTCACTAATTAAGCAATTAGGGTCAAAATCATATATTAGGGTTTATAACCCAAAATTTAGGGTTTTTACTATAAAATAAATTTCTAATTTAAAAATTAGATTTCGTAATTAGATTAGGGTTTTCTAATTACTATAACTTGAAAATTAGGATTAAGGTTTCCTAATTAACATTAAAAATATTAAATTAACAATTAGGTTTTCCCTAATTAGGATTCCTAAACCAGAAATTAGGGCTTCAAAATTTGAAATTAGGGTTTTCTAACCAATTTGTTTATATTAGCCCTAATTAATCTTATAATTATTTACACTTACGCCATTAAGTTCCCAATTTAGGGTTTCATATACCAAATTAGGGTTTCAGATTCCCAGAACTAAAATTAGGGTTTCTAGAACCGGTTTTAGAGTTTCTTGTTAAACGCTAGGGTTTTGTAACCGAACGTTGACGTTCTTAATATATACTTAGGGTTTGTTACAGATAACGTTTATCTGGTCAACCCTTGACCCTTAACCACATACTGTACACATATACACAGAACATATTTACGTATTTCTTAATCCTGAATAATTCACCTAAATTATTCACTAAAATTTTGAAATCCTCAAAATTCCATCTTAAAAATATCAAACGCATACACTAATTTTATGTCTAGGTTCTAATTTTGAACCTTAAATCAATTAATTAAAATTTTAAAAATTTTCTAAATTCTCGGGTTGTCACAACGAACTCATGATATAAGACTGAGATGAACAACCCTTATAAAAAGGGAAACTTTATTGTCGGACATTCGACTATTGCACTATTTTTGAGTGTTATGCATAATATAGGGTACAATGAAGCTGACCACTTCATGTACTTGAAGAAGAGTATGATTTAAACTTTACGGTTAACTGATACACCTGAGGTAATTTAGTTTTAATAACTAATAATTCCTCTATTAGTTCATGATCCATTTGTGATCAGTCATCATGAAATCTGGGAATATCCCACTTTATTGTGTAGTATTGTTAACTCTTGATAATCAATTGAATATTATTGAAACTTCGAAAAGGTCTTATAATTTCATCATCGATTTGTTATTCAGCATGTAATTTAAGAAAGTTCTGTTATTGGAAAATGATTTATTCAGCTACTTCGAAGTTCTTTGAACATTGTTGAAGTTTTATAGAAGCTAGATTCCTATATTCCTAATTCATATCTTTTATAGTATACTTTAACTTGCGGAGCAAACTCGTTGCTCACCTTTGATTAAATAAAATATTTCAGCTAAGGATAAGGTAACTGAGTGGGCAAATAAAGACAAGGGCAAAGACAAAGTTCATGAGTAGTTATTGTGAATTTTAACTATTATGTAACTTTATGTAAATTTAATTATGTAAACCTACTAAGTATTTAAAGGTATGTAAGCTATATTAAGGTTAGAGAACCTAAGTTACTTTATGTTAGGAGATGATGAAATGGTTACAGAGATGTTAGTAGCTGTTGCACCAATGCCATTAGCCGAGGTTCCAGTTCAGAGTGAGTCAGTTGAAGAATTTTTAAGAGACGAACCTATGGTGAATCTGGGAAGCGATGATGACGAGTACCCCAAAATGGAGCTGAATGAAGAGGAAAAAGTAGATTCCAAAGAAACAAAGTAGCAGTCAGAAATAAAGGCTGAAGATGGAGAAAAAGACAGAGTAGTAATAAAAAAAGGTCAAGTATCTACAAAAGTTCAAGAACTAAGGAATAAGGGGTTTCTCTTGGAGGAATTGCGGAAGACGAAAAGGGCATTTCGCGAGATGATAGAAGAACGAAATGATCTGAAGGCACAAGTTGATAAAATGAGGGGTGAGCGTAGTGGATCATCTGAAGAGGTAAGCAAGAAAAAGAAGGGTAATAATAATAAAAGAAAAAAGAAGAACGACAGTGACAATAACACAAGGAATTCAAATTTAAAGAAGAAACAAGCATGTGGCAAGTGTGAAAAGAATCATTTGGGGGAATGTATGAAGGGTAAAATGTGTGTTACAATTGTGGTTAAGAAGGACATATTTTGCCAAATTGTCCTAAGACAAAGAAATGAGGATGTTTTTCATGTGGTGGAATGGGTCACAGGTTCAAAAAGTGTCCTAAGAAGAAGACAGGTGAAGGAAGTGGACTACAGAAAGATTAGGCATGCGCAGTAGAACCTTTTGGAAGTGAGATAATATGTTAGGAATATAGTATCATAAGCGATGAATATGTATATGTAAATATATATCTATATGAATGTATTCCTCCTTTTTGTATGAATATCAAGATAATTTTTGTAAATCTCAACTTTTTGTATAAAGTTGTAGTAGTGAATCCTGACTTTTGTCACAAAGGGATATTAAATGATTATAGCAATATGCGCTATGTACTGAAAAGTACTATGTACTATTTGAGTGACTATGAATGTAAATGCAATGATATGATTAAATGTTTTAATAAGTAAATAAATTTTGAGAGTTAAGATAGTACATTGTCTATCTAATAATTTTTTAATTCGGAAAACTAAATTCGTTAATCCAGCAAGACTGAATTGCTCTATGTTTAAAATTTTATTATATTATTAATAAGATGTAGTATGGAGATAAAGGATTAATGCAAGTTTTTATTTAATTAGATAATATCGCTAAGATAAAAAAATCGAAACCAAAGGGAAGAACAATCGGTGAATAATGAAGGAGGTCAAGCAGACCCAATGCAAAACTTTGTAGACATGTTAGCTCAAGCTATGGAACTAAGGCACCAGCAGCAAGAGATCGACCAACTAATAGATTGGCGAATTTCAAAGACTTTAAAGCGGTAGGACCGCTAGAATTTAAAGGAACCGCCGACCCTATTGAAGCCCAAACTTGGGTAAAGGAGATGGAGAAGGATTTTATTATTGCTAGAGTAGTAGAGGAGCAAAAGATAACTTTTTCTACCTATTTGATGAAGGGTGAAGCTAATTATTGGTGGGAGACAAATCAAGCTAGAGCTGGGACAACAGTAGTAACATGGACAAGATTTAAGGAGTTATTTTTTTAGAATTATTTCTCGCCAAGTATGCAAGAAAGAATGGAGGTAAAATTTTTAGTGTTGAAGCAAGAAAATATGTCGATTTCAGAGTATGCCGCTAAATTCAACGAACTAGCGAGATTTGCTCTACATCAGGTGGATATGGAGGCATGAAAGGCGCGAAGGTTTGAGAATGGACTGAAGCCAGGAATATATTTAACAAAGTAGCTATGTTGCAGATCAATACTTTTTTGACCCTGTTAGAAAAAGCAATCATCGCCGAAGGAGGAAGTGAAGCCGCATCAAAGTATCATCAGGAGAAGAAGAAGAAGACGAATGAAGGAGGTAGTAGTGGAGGAAGTAACCCCAATAAGAGGAAGTGGAACGATAACACCCAATCGGAAAATTAGTCAATAGAGAGTAGGAAGAGAGGTGAGCTGGGCGCGACTTGCGGTAAAAATCATCAGGGAGTTTGTTTAAAGGGAAAAGGAATGTGGTTTAACTGTGGCCAAGAGGGACACATCTCTCCCAATTGTCCCAGTCCAAAGAAGATACAAGAATATTTTTTTTGTGGATCCTTAGACCATCAAATCCAGAACTGTCCAAAGAAGAATGCGGATAAGGGAAACAACAACAAAGGAAATAGCAGTGGGACACTAACGATCAAAGGACCTGCTCAGCAGGGAAGACTAACGGCACACACATTTAACATGTCGGTTCAAGACACAGTGGCTGCAAAGGAAGTGGTGACAGGTAAAGATTTCACTCAGTAATATAATTGCGCATGTATTATTTGGTAGATATCATTGTGAGGTGTTTCCATTTACGGATCCGAGTCACAGGTTGATATATGAGTCACAAATTAGTATTGTGTATATATAGAAATGAAGGAATTAATGATACAACTTTTAAAAAAAAGTATTAGAACATAAGTATATTCATGTGATCTATGATAAACCTTAGAGGTTTCAAAGTAGAACGAGAGAAAGCACAAGTTGCTAAATTTATTAAAGGAATACTATTGTGAGTAAGATGTTGATACTTAAATATAACAGGTAAATATGAGCTATGCTAAGTCGAATGAGACTTGAATTAAGTACGTATTTTCACCCTGAGTTGGGATAGGAAATAATAAATGAAATAATAAAAACGATTAGAGTAATTCAATAAAAATTGATTGATTTACAAATTAGTGTCTAAGGATAGACATAATTTGAATGTAAGATAATAGTGATTCCGGGGACATAATTCTTATAAAGAGGGGAGAATGTCAGAACCCAGAATTTTAAACGATTATATTTTACGAATAATTTTTTTTATCAGTATTGATATCATTATTATTTTGAGCATGTGTAATATGAACATAGCAAGATAGCCAAATTAATTATTGACTGAGAAATATAAATGAAGTTACAATGAACAGCTGATTAAAACCCTAACTCGAATTACAGATAAGGCTGTGATTATTAATACATTTATTATTATAATTATATTTATGATTATGTGTTTGTGTAGTATGTGATTAATGATCAAATGTTAATCAGATAAGGTAAAATATTAGTAAACCCTAATGTTAGATTAGAAACCCTAATGTTCAGTTAAAAAACCCTAACGATCATTTAGAAACCTCAATTCCCTTTTTGGAAACCTTTGTTGTTTTAATGTTTGATCTTGTAGTATGTTATATGGACTTTGCTCTGGACTTGAAATCAGGCTTAGATCATGTCCAGAACAAAAGTTATTCAAGGTCAAACTCAGTTGACCGAGCATGACCAAGAGTTTCTTGGTAGCCCATAAACTCAAGAACACTATCTGACAACATTTTCTCAAGCCTATAACTGTCAGGTGTTACGTGTTTTGTTGATGTTATTGTATCTAATTTGTAGTCTATTAGTTGTACTCAAGATACATGCTTTTAGATCTCTGAAACAGAACATAATATGGTCGTAATGATTGGTCAAACTAGGCCATTTGATCACAGATGCACTTTCTGGAAATTTCCAGAAAACTCTATGAACTACGTCTCTGTCAGACTTTGACCGGACGAGATCTTCTTGTTGTGTTGTTGTTTTAGTGATGTTTTGTGATAGACGTGTAGCATTACATGTGGTCTACAACCTGGAACTTTTAGATCACAAAAAAAGTACATGTGTTGCAAGTTATGGGAGGCCAAATTAAGACCCACGATCTGTTCTTCATTTCTGGGTAACCCAGAAATGAAGAACAGCCTCTGACAGCCATTTTGGTGGCTTAGATCTTGCTTGTTATTGATGTTTATGCTTGAGAAATGATCAAACTTCATACCCTGTTAATTATTCTATAAGGCCCGACGTCTAACACAGCTATAACATAAACATATTGTCAGATTTAAGGTCAACAAAAGCGTTGACCGGCCATGACTGAAAATTCTGGGCAACCCAGAATTGTTCTGACAGTTACTTTGTGATTTTATATCTTGCTGAGATGTTGTTGTTTGACCCGGTTTATTGTTAGTTCTTGTAGTACTACATTAGTACTACAAGATCAAAGTTCTAGAACACCTAGAAACATTATAGATTCGAAATTAATCTTGGTCAAACTAGTACCCTCGATCACTGAGTATGAACACCTGAGTTTCTCAAGAACACCTAAGGCGACAGATTCTGTCGCCAAAGGGCTTTAGCGACAGACATAATAAAATTAATTAATTTAATTTCTAAAAATCCTTTAAAAATAGTAAATAAATTCTGAAAATTACAAAAATAGTTTTAAAAATTATTTTAAGTTATAAAAATTAACTTTTGATAATTTGGCATATTTTTCATAAATATTAATATTTATTTAGATATTATTGGTATTTAAATTATTTAATAAATGCATTAAATAAATTAATTAAAAATGATTTTATTGTATTAAAAATCATTTTAAATAAATAATAAGGTATTTAATAATATTTTAAGTTATAAAACATAACTTTTAATATTTTAAGATAAGTTTCATTATTTATTAAATATTAATGATATTGGATTTATTTAGTAATTATATTAAATAAATTAATTAAAAATGATTTTAATATTATAAAAATCATTTTAAATGAAAATAAATTATTTAAAAATATTTTAAGTTATAAAATATAACTTTTGATATTTAAAGGTAAATTTCATTAATAATTAAATATTAATGATATTAAGTTTATTTAACAATTATATTAAATAAATAGCTTAAAAATGGTTTTATTGAATTAAAAATCATTTAAAAAGAAAATAAATGAATTAAAAATATTTTAAGTTATAATCAATGACTTTTAATATTTTGATAAATAATAAATTAATATTCTAATATTAATGGTAATTATTTACAAATGATTTTAAATGTTTTAAAAATCATTTAAGGGTAATATTAATACTTTAAAAATATTTTGAGCTATTATAAATAACTTTAATATTTTGGCAATGGTTTTATTAATAGTTTAATATTAATTAAATATTAATGATAATAGAATTAATGAATATTTAAATCATTTAATAATGATTCTGATGTTTAAAAATTTATAATAAAGTATAATAAATGTTTAAAAATTATTATAAGTCATTTTAAAAATAATGTGAATGATATTTTCAGTTATTAAACTACAGGATAGTGTTTTAGACTCGATAATTACTCGATAAAGTCGTCGGTACACTGAAATATTTCAAAAATTGATCTGAACTTAGATAATTTGACTTGATAAGTGTTTATTTGTGATTCAATGGTTGTTAAACATATGTGACAATGTGATTAGATAATGTGCTGACTACAATAAGCAGTGCTATGTGTTACGATATATTATTCTTATCGAGCGAATGATCTTATTACTGATAGGTCGCTGTATAAAAGATTAATCTAAGTTGTGTTATTGTAAGCAGCAGCTCAGGCAAGTATCTGAACTATCCTTTACATTGTGCACATATTCTACCTTTGCATTTCCTTTATGCAATGGGCATGAGTAAGAATTGTTTTAGAATTATATTATTATAGTACAGATTATTAACCTTATACTATATACGCTCATTACTTATCAACATGTTAGTATATGGTAATTCAGATATATATTCTGTTCGTTAATTTTTATAAATGGTTATACAAGTGTCCCCACTTGAGTAATCATTGTATTTAATCACATGTTGATACACCTTTGTCAATTACCCGTGTATATATATATATATATATATATATATATATATATATATATATATATATATATATATATATATATATATGTTGAATTATAGATTATTGTTGAACAAGACAAAACCTTTGATTTGGAACCAAGACAAATAGGAACATCCCGTAAACGGGAAAACTTTTTATGCACCCAAGGTGGACAGAGTGAACGATACTATCGTTCTGGCATGTAGTATTGATCAATACAGGGCATAACGGGCTGATCACCCCCGTGCCCGTAAGTTATGACGGTTTGTAGATGAATTTATGCTAAACCTATTCAAAAATTGAAAACAATGTTCATAGTATGTCACCTAAACCCTAATTATAGTCATTACGTAGTTTCAAAAATTTGATAGAGAGTTGTTATATTATTATTATCGGTTCAGATTACTTCACAACTATTGACTTGTTGTAGAAGAGTAGTACAAAGAAAATATTTAACCCTTTCAGCTAATATTTATAATGGTTATTACTTGCTGGGCACTCAAATGCTCACTCTTGCTTGCTTAAATTAAATATTTTCAGTTAAGTATGATCAACCAGAAGGCTCAGGCAAGAACAAGGGGAAAGGAAAGCTGTTCGAATGAGATTTCTAATATGCTGTGTAATAGTTATATTTTATTAAGATAATGTTACTTATTATCTATAATGTAATGAATGTTTAAAGGTCTCGTACCTGGGAGTAAACTTTGATGCATATGTAAATTAAGTTTGAATTTTATCTTATTGTTATTATTATTAGTATTATTCAGCTTATAGAAATGGTATCGTGAAGCACCGAGTTCGGGTTTCAAGTACCTAAATTTGGGGGCGTCACAAACCCAGTAGTCCTTGACTAAGGCAGAATAAAATTAGAAAGGAGTTTCTAATTTGCATTATTTGGTGTTGCGCATTTAAGAGTCGAAATACATATAATTAAATAAAATTAGACTTGACAGTAATTCTATATCTTATATTTAATTGGGACATTGTATGGTGGATAGATTGAATTGTACGGTAACTATTAACTCAAAGGTTCTTTTATGATTAATGTTTAAATCTATATTATCTGGAAAGTCGTTGATCGCTAGGGAGGCTTATCCCTATTGTAGAATAAATATTATTTAAATAAATTAATATTTTAATTTATTTATTTAAATAAGATTAAAATTGTTCTAATTGATTTATTTAGAACCGGTTTAATATGGAGAACCTAAAGGGTCACACCATAAAAGGAAGAATAATTATTTAAGAAGTTAATGGCATAATCGTATTAATAAGTTAAATATATTTAATTTAATCTTTGGTGATAGAATAAATTTAATATTTATTATTTAATATTTTAGAAATATTAAATATAAATTAATAAGAGGAGTCTTATTATTATTATTATTATTTATTTTCTAAAGGAGTTTGGAAATTAATTAATAAAAGTACTCTCATTTATTCTAAATATGATTGGGAGCCTAATTAATTAAAGGAATTTAATTAATTAAAATAAAACCTAATTCCTTAATTGTTAAGGAGGGTTGTCCACATCTATAAATAAGAGAAGTCTTATTATGGGTGAGAGTTGTTGTTGACTTTTTCACAATAGACGTAATTTCAATAGTTGGAGTACGTACTTTTTCTATAGAGATAGAAAAATAGGGTTTAGCCAAACACCCATCTTCTTAAATCTTTTTTCTTCCTTGGTGGAACACCTCTAGAGGCCAAACACTTGGGTAGCTAACGTTGATCAATGGAAGGAACCAAACCCGGTGGATTCAATTTGAACGCGAAAAAGATTGGAGGTAAACTTGTACCTGAGGAAGCTCGGATCTTCTAGGGTATGATTCTTGTTCTTTCTTTTTCGTTTAATTAATAATTGTGCATAAAGGGTGATCCGGGTATATGGTTTGTAAAATTTTAAAACTCTGATTTTTCACGTTCCGCTTATTTTGTGCAATTTGATTGCGTTCATGAATATTATAAACCTAACACTATTGATGTGTTTGGATACCCTCACTTAGATGTATAGACTGTATCTATGAATAGTATATATCTATCCGAAATCTAGAGTATCAGTAATAACATGAACAACCCATATCACCTCACTCAGATGTATAGTCTATATCTTGCGGATTACTCTATCATATCAATTGTACCTATCTATCTGAAATCCAGAGTATCAGCAATAACATGAATAGTACATATTTCCAATACTCTCATTCAGATGTATAGTTCCCAAGGATCTCATAATAAATTAAAAGTTCTAATTACATCTATTTATGTAAAGGAAACACGGTTGCAGAAATAAATGATGATATTATATCATATATATAAAGGTTCGATTACATGGTTCTTCACAAAGAATTCCTTATTACAAAAGTCTTACATTATCCTAGACAGTAATTTAAACTAATCTAAGCATGGTCTCTTCCCATTGTTTGTTCCAGATGTTCTATGGATACCATATAATACTGCAAAGGAAATGATTTGAAAGAATGAGTTATGACAAGCTCAGCAAATTTTATATTTATAAACATAATGAAGGATTTGAAGAAATATAACAGTTCAAATAGCTCTTCTGAACTGAGTGTTGATTACCATTTCTAGATTTCATTTCTATCAGTCACAAAGACTTAAAAAACTTGTTTGGATATGAGACAGGGGATCAACCTATTCAACATCCTAGGAGTATGCATCTCATCCTAATCGTGCCCTTCTTGCACTAAGTGTCAGTTCTATTGGCACACATTTTTCCCTCCCAGGGATATACAACTTAGTATAGGATGTCTTACCAAAACAATTTGGTTTGACACAATAGTTTATACTTGATAAATAATAAATGAATAACACATGAATAAATAATTCATTTTTTTGTTATACTTAAGCTATAACAATAACTTTACAATAATTGGTAACAAATTTGGTTCGGTATAATATATCGAAAAGCAATCAAGATTGAAACACTACAAAAAAATAGACATTTAGCAACAATTTTTCGGGTAACGACTTATAAAGTCTTTGCCAAAAATGCATGTTTAGCAATGAAATTTGTTATTCGTTGCAGTTTATGAAAGACTTTCATTTTTCGTAATGAAATTCATAAGTCATTGCAAAATTTCGTTGCCAAATCGTTGGCGGAAAAAAAAAACACACCGCTTATTTTCTTTATTGTTGCCGATGAGATTTCTCCTCATCGTCGGCAACAAAAACTTTTCTATTGCTATATTTCGTTGTCTAATATAAGCCACATTCATTGGCAACAATTTTTTTCATTGCATATTGAATACATTTTTTTGCAACGACTAGTAAATTGTTGCCCAAAATTAAGACAAATCCAATAAGCATGCCTCTTCCCCCCCCCCCCCAAACACATCATTTTTCATTTAAAATTTCTTATTTATTTAGACACAATTTTATACAGTGAAATGTTTCACTCCGTCCGTCTCAAAATAAATGCTCAGTTTTATATTTTTTAAAGTTATAATTTTTGAAATTAAAATTGAGCACATAATAGATATATTTTCTAATTTACAAAAATTAAAGTTTGTCGTTAATTGGATATAGTTTATAATGATCATAATCGCACACTTATAATTTTGAAAAAAAATATAATTAATTTCAAAAATAATTTATATGAATTTTTCTTGTAACTCGTTATTTTACATATATATACTTTTTGACAAGGGATGGACAAGGAATCAAAATCGCTCCCGAAATTGCACCAAAAATCGACCAAACTGCACCAATTATGTCCCGCCAATGGTTCTGGCATAGACCAATTAAGTTGCACCAATGGTGTGTAAGTTCTTTTTTAACTCCCCTTTTTCAAATTCTCATTTTCTTGACATGTAAATTTTTTTTATAATCAAATATTAATTTCTCTTTATATCTTGAATTAGAGGGTGTTTGGAAATGACTTATAAGTTGGTCAAACTAAGTTATAAGTCATTTGTTATTATTTAGTGTTTGACAATAACTTAAATTTTAACTTTTTTTGACTTATAAGTCATTATTAAATTTTTTTTCATGCTTCATGTGCTATATTTTTTATGTATTAGATAAATTTTGCTACCATATATATATATATATATATATATATATATATATATATATATATATATATATATAAACAAATTTTTATATAAATATTTATAAAAAATATTCATATCTAAATTTTATAAATTTTAGATGAAATATTTATAAATTTATAAATAAATATCTGCTTATAAATTTTAAAGATAAATTTATATGAATATTTATTTATAAATATTTATATGAATATTTAGAGATAAATTTATAAATATATATATATATATATATATATATATATATATATATATATATATATATATTGTAGACACTCGAAATTTTCTATTCCTGTTACTAACTATGCAGGAGGGCAAAAACTTCTTTTTCACACTCCAGATATAACCCTGGAGATAACCCCGGGAGGTCAAGCCAACCTTAGAGATGACCCTGAGGACATTCAGAGTCAACAACATGACAACCTCTGAGATAACCTTGATAAAAGACTGTTAAAACTGTGCGAAAACCAGAGATAACCCTGGGAAGGGCAAAATGGTCATTTTGCTAACTCAACTTCAACTCACATCAAATACACTAATGTCAACTCAAATTACTTCAATAGAAGTCCCACAAGAACCATATCTTAACTTCCGAGCGCAAACTACGCAAAACGACTCAACGGACTACCTGACGAAAACCCGAAAATGCCATTTCGGTCATGGACCCATCTTCCTGGAATTAGAAAATGTCAAATCATATGTCATTGTGTAGCTCTTGGAAAGAGCTTTCCGGAATGATATGGCACGCTTCCATCGGACTCCCGGCTTGAAAGTTATGAGTGACCGAGCGAACAGTGCGTTGTCCGAGTGTACGTACTTCGACACGGCGGGACCCACACTGCCCGGGGCACCCCGGGCAGCAGCAGTTACACCTGCGGCCCAGCAGCAGGTACACCTGTGGCTCCATCCTCTATAAATAGAGGGCTTGGGGTGGCCATTTTGTAAGAGAAAAACGGCGAGGAAGCCCTGCCCAATTTGCTCTGCACTCATCTCATGCAGTGTACTTTCTCCTTTTAAACACCTGTGAGCTCATATATAGCCTCTTTTGTATCCACAAAAGCCATTGTTTACACACTCTAAAGATATAGAAGCCTTTTTTAGTAGTCAGCTGTAAGCCTTCTCACACAATTTAGAGTCTTTCTCTTCATCTTTGCACATACCCTTCTACATGTTGAGAGTCGTGTTGCTTGCTTTTGCCCGAACTTCGATCCGTAGGTTCATTCCAGTCTGTATATATATATATATATATATATATATTGACTAACATTATCGAGTTATGCCTCGATTGAGCCTAGACTTCGGTCTGGAGCGTTTATTTGCTTTATATATATATATATATATATATGAACTGCTATCGAAATCTGTTCGGTGAGCCTGGATTTCACATCCGGTGCGTTTATTGCTTTAATATATATATACTTATATATATTAACTGTTGTTGGACTTTGTTCGATGAGACTGGATTTTACATCCGGTGCGTTTACATGCTTTTATTTATATATATATATATATATATATATATATATATATATATACATTTCGTCCCACCTGGAGTTTACTTTGTGGTGGTTGACCGTTTTTACAGCTTTCTGTACATTTCGTCCCTCCTGGAGTTTCCTCCGTGGCGGTTGATAGCTTTTACAACTTTATTTATATTTTTGATCCCCCATGGATGTGCTCCGTGGCTGCTGATCATGTATGTATATATATATTTACGGCTCTTATATATACCTGTTTAATGCTTTTATATCAATTGCGGCATCATGTGAGCCTAGGAATCATGTGATCACTGATTCCGTCCCCTGAATCTAGATTCGGTTCCTGTGATGGACCTTTTCAGCGGTAAGCAACTTGTAAATTTATCTGTGATGTTTGAATTTCCTCAGATGGTTTTCATACCCACAAGGAATTCAGCACCTTTTTGTACATGATTTTCATACAGATGCCTCGCATCTGTAAAATAAAATCAATCCAGCTAAATACGGAATAAAATGGAAGTGTAAAAGGTCTCAATTACTATTGAGCATCAGGGTTTGAAAAACCTCTTTTATAAAACATCACTGCCATATCTTGCTTAAAATTGAATTTTTACATAAAATTCAAACCCTGTGTATATAGGTGCGAACGAGGCCTCGCACTACTTCCAAATAACATCACATTGATCCACACACGCATACATTCAGATAACAGTTTCTTGAAAAGAAGCGGTCACCGTGGTAACACGGATGTCGGGGGGTGCCTAATACCTTCCCTCCGCATAACCAAGTCCTCGGACCCTAATGAATCTCGGTTTCACCGACCCGTTTAGCAGTGTCACATCACTGGGTCAATGTGCAAACCTTTTCTCGGTTGTGTTGGTACAACCAGTTAAAAAACCAACTGGCGACTCTTATAGTCCAATCGTCGACATTATACATGTCGAACCTTTTTCACTTGTTTTTTCAAATAAATCTCACCTAAAATGAGAACACCAAAGAACAAGTAACGGAAAGGGACAATTAAAAATCCCGACGTCGACAGGTGGCGACTCTGCTGGGGAGTCCAGTAAGAGGACTTAAGCCGCTATTATAATCTTTTTAAAATTATTATCTGCTTGTGTGTGGATGTTGCATTTACATTTGATGAATGTGTACGAATGCATTTCCTTATTTGCATTTAGTGCTTCGCACTATAAACTGCTTATGATGTTAGTGCCTCGCACTATAAACTGCTTATGATATTAGTGCTTCGCACATATCATCATGTCATACGGTGAGACGCGATGTATGTGAATGTATGCCGTCGGTGTTTGATTACTAGAGTCGTGAGAAGCCTAATTCTTCGAGGCTCAGGAAAGGCACCACCCAAATTCGCTCTAGTTGAAAGACTAGATTTACTTCCCGTCAAGTATATTGCGATGATTTGGGAACCTTCATGCCAAAAAGCCGCGAGAGTAACCTAAGATAGGTCAGCCTCTGATAAACCCAAAACGAAGGAAAGTCTCTTCATGCTCTCATTTCAATTACACAATTCCATACCATATCTATCTCCGTGTAATGGGAAATATGCAGAAATGTGTACACATACATATTTTTAGCATGCTACAAATAGCTGACATCCATTTTGCAGGATAAAAATCCTAAATGGGACACATCACATAGCATGTTATTATTCACATTCCCTAAAGACTAAACTATGCAAGTCTTTCGCAGGGAAGCAATCGGTCCCGTTACCCGTTTAAAGTCCAAGAAGGCACTGATCCCACCGTCAGGCATGGTTACACCAGGCCAGCCTGATCCTACTCCTGTTTTCCGAGAGGAGTTTGAAGGATTAAGGAATCAGATAGCAGAATTGGTTGTCTTTCTAAAAGATCAAAGTAAAAATACGCAGGGCCAGACAATGCCTACTCAACCAGAGTCCTTCACACTAGGGGGCAGTCAGGGCATTGGTAAAAAGATGGAAACCTAGATACCTAAACCTCATTCCAATAAAGAAATCACAAATCTCAGGGATGATAAAGAAACTGGGGATATAAGAAAGAAAATCCAACAAATGGAGGATACCATCCTGTCAATTAAAGGGATTGGAAATTATGGGAGTGTCACCTATTCAGATCTCTGTATATTCCCAGGGGCTCAATATCCTACCAAATTCAAAGTCCTAGAGTTTGAAAAGTACAATGGGGCAGGCGATCCCTATACGCACCTAAAAGTGTACATTGGCGAACTGGGGTCTTATGCTGAAAATGAAAGCCTCAGAATGGAACTTTTTCAAAAGAGTCTCACTGGAGAAGCTAAAGCTTGGTATGCCCGACTTGACAATGCCAAAATCCACAACTGGGAAGAATTGGCTCACGCCTTTCTAAATCAGTACAGTTTTCAATCACAAATGGCACCGGATCGATATCAAATGACTAAAGTGAAAAAGAAAAGTACTAAATCTTTCCGAGAATATGCCCAAAGGTGGAGACATCTAGCAACGCAAGTCATTCCATCAATGACAGAAACTGAGATGGTAATGACATTTATTGATATCCAAGAGGCTCCTTACTATGAGAGGATCCTAGCAGGCATAGGAAAGCCATTTGCGAAAATGATCAAACACGGCGAAATGGTAGAGATGGGCCAGAAGGCAGGCAAGATTAAAGACTTCACTGCCTTGGAAGCAGTCGCCAAACATATACAGACAGGAAAGTATGCGAGCGATCCCAAGGGGGTACCCGATAAAGGCAATGAAGATGTATCCCTTGTTGTACAGGGCCAAGCTAGGAGACCAAACTACAGTCCCCCCATTTGGAAAATGCAAGACAATCTGCCATCTCAACAACAGGCTGCATTCAACCAATACCCAGACAGGAAAAGAAAATTTGAAAGAACGGAAAATCGGGTATTCACCCCATTGGGCGATTCCCTTGAGCATGTATTGGCGATATTAATGGATCACAAGAAAATTACAGAATTAGCCCCACCTCTGGAACCAGGGAGCAAAAGTTACAATCCAAGCCAGAGATGTGCATACCACTCAGGGTCTCCAGGACACGATACACAGGATTGTTGGTCCTTAAAACATAAGATTCAAAATCTGATCGAAAGTGGTAGTATTATGGTCGAACAACCTGACCAACAAAATATCAACACCAACCTTCCGTTGTGACATGATACGGAAGAAGTAAACATGATCGGGTCAGGAAGCGCTAAAAGGTATCCAATTCGTAAGTACATACGAAGGATAGAGGAATACCCCCAAAGGCACATAACAAATGTCCTAGAGTGGGAAAACTCGGAGGAGGGTATGCCAGTAATGCAAAAATTGGATGCGATCCAGAATCAAGTAAACCTACTGGCTAGGCTGATAGTGCACCAACATCAGGAAACAAAGCAATTTTTCACTCAACTATCAGAAAGCCAAGAGAAAAAGGACTCCACGATGAGCCAGCTAAATGAAGAAGATCAAAGCAGGCTAAAAATACAAGAAAAAGGGGATGATAAAATTGTTAGAAGATCTCGCCAGCGGAAGAACCGATCGAGGGAATGCGAATTCTCAAAGATAAAAGATCAAACAACCTCCAAAAGAGTTCAAAAATTCACCCCTCTGAGCAAATCCAATGAAGAAATGCTACACCTTCTGATAAGCAAAGGAAGGATTACTGAGTTGCTGCCTCCTATAAAGCTCAAGATAAAGAGTTATGACTCCACCAAGATATGTCTCTACCATTCTAACTCACTTGGACATACGACTGAAGAATACTGGTCTTTGCGACATAAAATCTAGGATCTCATTGAAAATTGAGAGCTGGATATAGAATTTCCCATGACCAAAAAAGGCGAAAAGGAAATAAAAAGCTTAAGATGTCCATTCGAGACAGGCAGTTCAAATGAGGTGAAGGCTATGAGCGACAATTCTGCCAGCACACAAGGTGGACTGATCCAAATGCAAGAAATGACAGAAGAGACAAAGGCATCCCCAAAGGAGATTTCCCTCCCAACATCAAATGTCCTATGGTTCCAAGATATCAACCACGTTCCTGATTTTATCACATTGGATGATGCAGAGGAAATACTAATCCTTTCCAAGGAAGAAAAAACCAAAAAGGAAAGTTCTTTGCAAGAAATGCAATAACAGTTCGAGGGAGATTTCATGGTTGAATCCTTTGAAACCCATGAAGAAGGCGAAGGAATAGATGAAGAAAAAGGTGGTGAGATTGTCGGGGAATCCAACCCATTAAAGAATCCAGAGTTCATCCCTTTTTGCAATGCGTCCATTTCAAGCGTCCCTGAGGAATGTACTGAATCAGGAAGCGATCAAGTTATGGCCACAAGCGAAGACATTCAGAATCAAGGGGTAACCTCTATCACGAGCCTTGAAGGCCACATAACCACTGACAATTGGACTATCAGGCCTCAACTAGCTAAGAAGATGTAGATCTAGGGGATAAAGTTACGAGTTCCAGAAAATGCTGGAACGGTATCACTTTCTTTGTAGTATGCCTTTTATTTCCATGCATGTGAATAAATAAACAAAACAAAAAACATCTCTACACTCTTCTTACCACTCACCCCTTTGAACCTTTTCAAACCAAACCCTGAACTACGAAAGACCCGATCTCCTCTTCTATAGGAGTACGTAGGCAGCCATCAATGGTGCGGTCAAACCAAATAAAAACCCAAACAAACACTTCTCAAACAGATACACCCCAGACGATGATTGCCTAGACGTAATGGTCATCATTCGGGAGAAGGAGGTTGATGATGGCCCCTCCATCACTGCAGTCTACCAAGACTTTGCCCTCGACAATTGGAGTAGCATTCCTTGCATTTGTCGACGAGGGTAAAAAGGGAAGAAACTCTCTCTACCTTGTAGATAGCAATAACTGTTTACTTTTTCTGTACAGTATTAGCAGTTACTTTTGTCATTACAGGCTAACACTTTGTGTGATTGAACAGTGTTATATACTAAGTGAAAGCATATTTTGTTTCAGGACTCTGAATTTAGATGTGCCTGTACTTGCTGATGAGGTGCCTATTCTCCACAAGGACTGTAACTTTGATGTAAAGTGGGACTCAGACTTGATGGAAATATAAGAGGACTATGAGATACCTCAGGAGATCAAAGAATGGGTCGAAGACAAATCGAAGCCAAATCTTGATCAAACCACCTCTTTTGAACCGCGAAAATCCCCAAACAAATTCAGATGGGTACGGAGCTCACTCCAAACCAAAGGAATGACATAGTTACTCTATTGACTCTATTCCAGGATGTGTTTGCATGGTCTCAAGAAAATATGGTCGGTTTATACACGGACATTATCATTCATCACCTTCCCATCAAAGGGGGATTCAAGCCACTCAGTCATAAGCTCAGGCGATTAAAACCTGAGTGGAAATTAAAAATTAAATAAGAAATTATGAAACAATTTCAAGCTGGCATCATCATGGTGTCAACATACCCTAAATGGCTATCCAACATAGTCCCCATTTCGAAATCGGGAAGGAATGTGCGAGTTTATGTGGATTACAGAGATTTAAATAAAGCTTGCCTCAAAGACAACTTTCACGTGCCATTCATCCACATACTTGTTGACAATACAGCTCGATACGACATGTACTCCTTTACTGATTGCTTTGCGAGGTACCATCAAATCGTGGTTGCTGAGGAAGATCGTGAGAAAATTGTTTTCATCACTCCTTGGGGAACCTTTTGCTACGGACGATTGTCATTCGGCCTCATCAATGCCGGAGTTACCTATTAGTGAGCCATAGGACTCTTTTCCACAATCTAATGTATAAAAGAAAAAAAAGAAAAAAAGAAAAAAAAAGAAAACGAAAAAGGAAAAAGAAGAAAGCTCTTCAACAAGTTCTAAAGTTGCTACCTTACTATTGGCAGGTTCTACAGATGGCTTCGAAGTTTGAAGAAGAATCCTTCGTCCACATTCCTTAGAATAGGAATGATTTTGTTAGTGTGCTAGCAACCTTGGCCTCTGTTATCAACATACATGACAAGGAAGACATGCCAACCAACACATTTTTCCAACAAAAAGCTCCAGCCTATGGGAATTACATTGAAAAGTATCGGATGACCTACCTCCCATCCAACATCCTTGGTATCAACACATCAAGAAGTACTTACGAGATGGATCTACACCCGCTGAGGCGAGCCCGACTGAGAAAAGGAAGATCCATCAATTTGCTATAAAATTCTACCTGAGCGAACATGCACTCTAGAAAAGAGATGCAATACTAGGTATCCTTAGATGTTTGGATGAGGACCATGCTCAAAGGCTATGGATGGAATCCATGGGTAAGTATGTGGCCAACACATGAGCAACCCTCTATTTGTAAAGAAGATCCTACAACAGAAAAGTCTGACTACGGTAGTTCAAACAACACGACTTGATTTCGAAAAAAGATCATTGACAACCAAGCTCAGTCAAAAGGAAAATTCTCCCCGAATTGGGAAGGCCCGTTTATTTTCAAGGAGGTATTGACAGGAGGCGCTTTCAGATTACAGGAAATGGACGGCGATGAATTTCCGTAACTCATCAATTCAGACACCGTGAAACGGTACTATGTCTGAGGTTATCATCAAGCAAACATCCTAGTTTTAGATCATCAGATCACCAGTCATTTCAGGTTCTTTAACCCTCACTACATATCGCCTTTCCTTTTTACCCATCTGCCCCTCAGGGAAAAACACAGTTTTCAAACCAACAGCCTGGTTTCACTTCATTTCACACTTTCAGTTTATCCCACCAGGGATTAAACCTTTCACACCTTCAATTTATCTCGTACATGGGATTAAAACTTTTCATCTGCAATCCGCCCTGTACATGGGCGAACTACGTCGACCTGATCTCCCCAACAAATGGGAGTACGTAGGCAGCCATCTTATATGGTCCGGTCTCACCACAGAAAAAAAACCAATCTTATCCATAGCCACATACAGAAATCAATTCCAAGAAGCCAAAGATGATAGGTAATACACACAGATCGACGATCTATTCTAAAAATCTTGAGACATCTCACTGTCCATCCATCAAGGATGAGTTCAGAATACATCCAGATCACAAAGTCCAGGAGAAATAAGTAAACATCAAGCAAGTAGCAAGGCACAACAAAAAGGAAAGTGAATCAACATATATTTCTCTGCCATATATAATGTTGTTTGATATATACAATGTGTACTGTCCATGACAAAATGGCTAAGCTAGTCTGTGGAGGAAAATATAAGCCCATCTACAATCAGTGTATATGCGGGCTATCAAGTCAAACATGGATTCCCTCTCAGAAGAAGGAGGTAACGCTGTGATTTCTTACCAAAGGGTCTCTACACGAGCCAACAAATCCACCGCCAACTACATGCTATATTTCGAGCAGATATAGCGTTATCCCACTCAACAATCACTACATCTATGGATGATCTGGTCTCATCCCGCTCAGCAACACCGGTATCCCTATGAGTTAGAGCATCATCTCTCTCAACCAAAGCGACATTTCTACCAGAAAGAGCTGTCAACATTAAAGCCCACATCCACTACCTGTTCACCATATGGTACAGAGATAAAAGCTTCTCGCGATCTCGACGTCTAATCAGCCCATCTGTCCCAGCAACTACCCCAGACAACAAGCAAGGATGGGGCAATTTCAAAATTGGCGACAACCGGATATTGGATCCCGTACGACAAGATTGGGGGCAATCTCGGAAGCAGCGATAACTCGACACTAGGGCATTTATCAACCATCCTAAAGTGGAAAATGCACCAGTCAGTGCCATCATCATCGTTTATCATCATCTCAATGGCGATTCAGATATTATTCGATAGCGACTTGGTCAACAAAGAGAGTTTCTCATATGAATCCCCGGCAAGAACCTGCGAAAGGACTGGGGCATTTTGCGATTCCAAGGAATGAAAGGAGTTTAAGGTGGGATAAGCCTCTCATCAAAAGAAGGGGGAGAACTCCTAAAAGAAATCATGGCAATATAAGCGTGCCCCGACGAAAGAAGGGGAAAATTCTCAAAAAATCGAGACCTCTACAACGAAACTCAAATCTGGGTAGCAAAATAGTGAGTTGCACCCTCTAGGGATGTCAGCGGCATTTAAGTCATCAGTTCAACCGGAGTTACGAATCAAAAGCTCAAGGAAATAGGGAACCTGCCCCAAAAGCGAAAGGAACTCCAAATCACCGCAAAAAAGGGTGAGACATCTGGTGGTTGTCATCAATCTTGCATAACATCAGATGAAGTCTAGTGAAGTAATCCGTGAAGGTATCAAAAGATTTGGTATTCTAAACCATTGCCATCAATACAGCGCGACATCAACACATTTCAGCGATGAAAGCTTCGTATACCACCGTTCGAGTGTGAACCAAAAAGTTTGGCGATCAGCAGGATAGTCACCGTTGTAACTACCATCAAATACATCGGGAAGGTCTGGTGATTTCAGAACGTCATTCCCATCAGAGATATGGAAAACATCCCAACTTATCTTCATCAAATATATCAGTGATTAAATGCTAAACCATTGGAGTCAACACCAGTATAGGCATCAGCAATGATCGGTAAAGGTAAAGCGATTTGCAAAAATATTTTAAACATTCATCATAACATTGCGATTTACGAAATGCGATATGCGAAATGCGATATACGAAATACGATGTGCGAGTTGCGATTTGGCCAAATGCAATATGCGAAATGCGATATGCGAAATGTGATGTGCGATTTACGAATTGCGATTCGCAAAAACATTTTCACATTCATCATAAACATTCACTACATTGCGATTTGCATCATTATAAATACTTTATCATGTTTTAAGTGTCTACTAATCTTTATCATGTCCATTCCACTGCATTGCATGAACATGATAAAGAGGGGCATCTGTAGACACTCGAAATTTTTTTCCCTGTTACTAACTATGCAGGAGGGCAAAAGCATCTTTTTTACACTCCAGATATAACCCTGGAGATAACCCCGGGAGGTCAAGCCAACCTCAGAGATGACCCTGAGGACATTCAGAGTCAACAACATGACAACCTCAGAGATAACCCTGAGAAAAGACTGCTACAACTGTGCGAAAATCGGAGATAACCCCGAGAGGGGCAAAATGGTTATTTTGCTAACTCAACTTCAACTCACATCAAACACACTCATGTCAACTCAAATTACTTCAATAGAAGTCCCACAAGAATCATATCTTAACTTCCGAGCGCAAACTATGCAAAACGACTCAACTGACTGCCTGACGGAAACCTGAAAATGCCATTTCGGTCATGGACCCATCTTCCTGGAATCAAAAAAGAGCAAATCATATGTCATTGTGTAGCTCTCGGAAAGAGCTTTCCGGAATGATATGACACGCTTCCATCGGACTCTCGGATTGAAAGTTATGAGCGACCGAGCGAACAGCGCATTGTCCGAATGTACGTACTTCGACACGGCAGGACCCACACTGCCCGGGGCACCCCGGGCAGTAGCAGGTACACATATGGCCCAACAGTAGGTACACCTTCTGCTCTATCCTCTATAAATAGAGGGCTTGGGGTGTCCATTTTGCAAGAGAAAAACGACAAGGAAGCCCTGCCCAATTTGCTCTGCACTCATCCTATGTAGTGTACTTTCTCCTTTTAAACACCTGTGAGCTCATATATAGCCTCCTTTGTATCCAGAAAAGCTAGTGTTCACCCACTCTTAAGATATAGAAGCCTTTTTTAGCAATCAGTTGTAAACCTTCTCACACAATTAAGAGTTTTTCTCTTCATCTTTGCACACACCCTTCTACACGTTGAGAGTCGTGTTGCTTGCTTTTGCCCGGACTTCGGTCCGTGGTTTTATTCCAGTCTATATATTTATATATATATATATATATATATATATATATATATATATATATATATATATATATGAACTGTATGTCGAACTTTGTTCGATGAGCCTAGACTTCGGTCTGGAGCGTTTACTGCTTTAATATATATATATATATATATATATATATATATATATATATATATATATATAAATTATATATTAACTGTGTGTTGAACTTTGTTCGATGAGCCTAAACTTCGGTTTGGTGCGTTTACTTGCTTTCCTATATATATATACTTATATATATGAACTGTGGTCGAACTCTGTTCGATGAGCCTAGACTTATGTCTGGTGCGTTTAATGGCTTTCTTATATATATAATTATATATATGAACTGCTATCGAACTCTGTTCGGTGAGCCTGGATTTCACATCCGGTGCATTTACTGCTTTAATATATATATATACTTATATATATTAACTGTTGTTGGACTTTGTCTGATGAGCCTGGATTTTATATCCGGTGCGTTTACTTCGTGGTGGTTGATCGTTTTTATAGCTTTCTGTACATTTCGTCCCGCCTGGTGTTTCCTCCGTGGCGGTTGATAGCTTTTACAGCTTTATTTATATTTCTGATCCCCCATGGATGTGCTCCGTGGCTGGTGA
The DNA here is from genome assembly GCA_016801055.1 of Panax notoginseng. NCBI lineage: Eukaryota > Viridiplantae > Streptophyta > Magnoliopsida > Apiales > Araliaceae > Panax > Panax notoginseng. Next base: position 77,742,177 of record CM029019.1, read on the forward strand.
TCATGTATGTATATATATATATATATATATATATATATATATATATATATATATATATATATATATATATATATATATTTACGACTTTTATATATATCTGCTTAATACTTTTATATCAATTGCGGTATCATGTGAGCCTAGGAATCATGTGATCACAGATTCAGTCCCCTGATTCTAGATTCGGTTCCCGTGATGGACCTTTTTCAGCGGTAAACAGCTTGTAAATTTATCTGTGATGTTTGGATTTCCTCAGATAGTTTTCATACCCACGAGGAATTCAGCACCTTTTTGTACATGATTTTCATACAGATGCCTCGTATCTGTAAAATAAAATCAATCCAGCCGAATACGGAATAAAATGGGAGTGTAAAAGGTCTCAATTACTATTGAGCATCAGGGTTTGAAAAACCTCTTTTATAAAACATCACTGTCATATCTTGCTTAAAATTAAATTTTTACATAAAATTTAAACCCTGTGTATATAGGTGCGAACGAGGCCTCGCACTACTTCCAAATAATAACACATTGACCCACACACACACACATTCAGATAACAATTTCTTTAAAAGAGGCGGTCACCGTGGTAACACGGATGTCTGGGGGTGCCTAACCCCTTCCCTCCGCATAACCAAGTCCTCGGACCCTAATGAATCTCGGTTTCACCGACCCGTTTAGCAGTGTCACATCACTGGGTCAATGTGAAAACCTTTTCTCGGTTGTGTTGGTACAACCATTTAAAAAACCAACTGGAGACTCTTATAGTCCAATCGTCGACATTATACATGTCGCACCTTTTTTACTTATTTTTTCAAACAAATCTCACCTAACATGAGAACACCAAAGAACAAGTAACGAAAATGGACAATTAAAAATCCCGACGTGGACATAATTATATATATATATATATATATATATATATATATATATATATATATATATATATATATATATATATATATATATATATATATATATATAGAGAGATGGTAATAGAATTTATCTAATACATAAAAATATAACATAAGAAGAAAAAATATCACAGCTAGGTTTCGAACTTAAGACCTATAGGTTATTGGGCCATTAAGCTACCACTGAGCCATTCTAATTTATTAGATAACTAAACTACCGTCATAACTTGTAGTGGTAAACTGTGTAGCACATGAGCAAATGAGGGGCAAATGAGTAATTTCTCATGTCGCTAAAACCTGTAGCTGTAAAACCCCAACTTTTATGAATAAAGATTAATTTTTTTCTCAAAATATATTTTTGAATATTATGGTGTGGTTTTGTTATATTATTATAGTTGTGGATAATATTTATTAATTTTGCAAAGTAAGCAAGTTGTTATAAAATATTCGATTGGTCGGGGAATATTCGTTTTAACAAGGAATATTCGTACGACGACACAATCATTGGTGGACCCCACAACGGAAGTATTGTCGTAGTTAGAAAATGACAAGATTATCTTTTTATAAAAATAAAGGCGAAAGTTTTACCATTAATCTGTTGAACTACCCGGTGGTAAAAGTACAGTAATACGCGTGGTTGCATAGTAGCACACGGTATTGATTATTGATGCTTACATGAGAAGTCACTCAGTTATACTCAATTATTGCTATAGTAATTGCTGCATAATATCTCTCATATTATTGATTCAATTATTGTCATAGTATCATCTGCATAATATTTTATATTATTAAATCAATAATTGAGACGACAAAGTTATTCATATTATTATTAGCAATATTGACGATGTCTAGAAAGTTCTGTCGAGGAGATGTTTGGTCACCTAATTGCGCGCCAATAGGGAAAAATCCTTATCAGAAAGCCTCCTCTTCCCTGGGAATGATCTGGTTGTTAAATATTGTGAGTTATAATATTAATGATGAATAAGTTCGTGTTGATTAAAGATGAAATTGATATTTCCATTGTGTTGGGATTATTAGTGTTAGTGGAAATCGACATCTATTTCGATAATAATGGATGTCTTGAGGTTATTTTGACCAGTCGGGTAATTAATCAGATAAATGAGTAATTAATTGCTATTAATTCACATTCTTATAACTATTTGTTCACATTGTGTACTATTGATTCACATGTATGTACTATTAGGGGAGGTGGTGCAAGATTGATAATACTTGCATGACTAAATTAAAAATAGAGGTATAGATGAAGGTACTATACTGTAATTATTTTTTTCACATGATTGTACTATTGATTCACATGATGTACTATTAGGAGAGGTGGTGCAAGTTTGATAATACTTGCAAGACTAAATTAAAAATAAAGAAAAAGATGAAGGTATTATACTGTAATATTTCGAGCCCCAAAACGTGCAATTATCGAAACTATGTTTTCCTATAAATAGAAGCTCATTCTTCTTTCATTCTCACCAATTCACTAAGACTCACAAGAGCAATTATAGAGCGAGAAGCTATAGATAGAGAAGCTATAGAGAGAAAAAAGAGGAGTAGTCTGCTACTTCACTATTCCAGTATCTAGTCTTCTTCCAAGGTAAGCGGTATTATTTATTTCATATTCAGAAGAGATATTATTTTTCGTATTAATATGAATATTATTTCCGTTCAATATTCGTAAGGAATATTATCTTTGTTCAATATTCGTTGGAATATTATTTTCGTTCAAAAGTAGTAAGGGGTATTATTTATTTCATATTCAGAAGAGATATTATTTTTCGTATTCATATAAATATTATTTCCGTTCAATATTCGTAAGAAATATTATCTTCGTTCAATATTCGTTGGAATATTATTTTCGTTCAACTATTAAGGGGTATTATTTATTTCATATTCAGAAGAGATATTATTTTTCGTATTCATACAAATATTATTTCCGTTCAATATTCGTAAAGAATATTATCTTCGTTCAATATTCGTTGGAATATTATTTTCGTTCAACAGTAGTAAGGGGTATTATTTATTTTATATTCAGAAGAGATATTATTTTTCGTATTCATATGAATATTATTTCCATTCATTATTCGTAAGGAATATTATCTTCGTTCAATATTCGTTGGAATATTATTTTCGTTCAACAGTTGCAAGGGGTATTATTTCTTTCGTATTCGTAAAGGGTATTATTTCTTTCGTATTCGTAAGGGATATTATTTTTTCAGTATTCGTAAGAAGTAATATTTTCTCCCATGCTCTGTAGTATGTAAGTAATATTATTTCGTCTCATATTCCTTCTTATACCCTCATTATATTAAAGTATTGCTTCTATACTCCGTGAAATTAGTAGAATATCCTTGATATTTGCGCTTCATCCAGTATATTTTTATGAAAATATTATTTTGAGCTTTCTTGATAATTATTGATCTTTTCATGCCAAAATACTATTCATGAGTTACTATTTATGGGTTACAATTCACCTAATTACTATTCACTCGAATATTATTCACTCGGATATTTGGGGCACTTTTCATGTCGGGGTACTATTCATGAGGTAATATTCCCGAAGTACTATTCATATAATACTATTCACGGGGTACTATTCACCCGAAAAATATATTTCTTTTTTGTCCAAATTATTTTTGATACATGAATATTATTCTTAAATTTTACTTCACAAAGCAGTATCATGTTGATAATTTGGATATTTTTAAACGCTGGATAAATTTAAAGTCTTTAATATTTATTCTTGATTTCGTTTGATTAATGCTTATATCATTGTCATCATCCTCATGCTTATATTGTGATGAAAGTCATCTTTGGCTTATGTGCATAGATGGACTGTTGATTGGTATGATTATGACCAGGGATCATTCGGTATAATTATGACCTGTAATGTTACAAATGATGTGGTTAAAGTACTCATTGGCCCGTAGTGCATTGATGGACAGTTGTTACATTAATATCCTTGGCCCGTAGTGCAAGGATAATTCGATGATGTGGTTTATTTATTAAGCTGAGTCTCAGCGATAAAGTGGATGAAAAACTTTTTAAAACATAGAAGATAGTAGATATCATGCTCTACTTGACTCTTCTAATGGATTGCTTGTTCCGCTGTAGTTAAACTTGATGCTTATTGTATTTTATCAGTTTAACACTATTGAAGGCTAATGATAATTTATTCTACATTATCTTAGTCATAATATTTCTTACTGAGCTAGTTGAGCTCACCCTTTTGCTTTCATTGTTCTATTTAGGAAATGAAAACGTAGCCGGGACAAGTTGGGAAATGGAGTGACGGTTCGAGATGATTATTTTAGTAGTTCTCACTACTTAGTGTGATAATAAATGTAATGATGATTGAATTTGAGTTTGGATATTGTCTATAAGACAATATTCATGTAAAACCTCAGTTATGTTTTATCGTATTTTTACACGACAGTTGTATTAAAGAAGTTTGTATTTAATTTCTGTACCATGTATTTGGCGACTCAAGATGGGTGATGTATACCTATTTTGGGGGCGTCACAGTAGCGGCAGAGGGAAATCCATTTCAATCTGTGACATCCAATGTTGCGATCAATGGTATAGATTATGGTTGTTGAAATAGTACTCGTGACAACCGATTGCCAAGCATGTTAGTTCCAGGCCTCTTACCCAAATAAATCCAACCTCATCAAACCTGATTATTATATCTATGCTTCCCAATATTTCCTATTTCTAGATAGAAGTATGATATACTTACAAGTACTCCCTCACTCTGAGAATGAAAGTGATGATTGATTTTATGCGAATTTAAAAAGAAAAGTCAAATGATAGAATTATTCATATTTAAATTCTCATCTAATTGCATATTTTTCTATACATGACTAATGATATTATATAAATATTTATAAATAATAAAAATATGACATTTAATACTAAGGATATTACGCACAAATTATTGTAAACAAAGATTATTTAATATAAGTAAATATTTAACTTGAGATTACATAAAATAATAAGAACTTTTATTTTGAGACGGAGGGAATAACTTAAATCATGAACATATTTTTAAGTCCAAAAATAAAACATTAAAAGAAGAACAATAATGGTATACCCCCTAGCTATTCATAGTTCTCCTTTAACCTTTTTTCAAATATATTATAAAATTAAATTATAATACTATCAGTTCTAAGAGAAAACATAAAAGATGAATAAAGTTTTATTATGTTTTATGAATTGAAACAGAATAAAGTTATTTAAAAATGACTTATAAGTCATTCCTAATAAGTTAGTTTGACCCATATTAATGTAATATCAATTTTATATCTATTTTATTTTAAAAAAAATATATAAAAAAAACAAATTTGTAAAAAAGAAGAATAAGATGTAACATCACTTTAATTAGCGTTAGATTTTTTTTTATAGCTGAAGTCTTATATACTCCTTCATTTCCGACGTCGATGACAGAGAATAAACATAAAAAAATATTGAGGTTTATAAACAAGTACAAGAGATCAAAGAAAAAAAAAAGAGATTCCAACGTCAGTTAAAGTGATGTTACATCTTACTCTTCTTTTTTACAAATTTACTTTATAAAAATATTTAAAAAAAGTTACAATGCCGGTTAGTTTGACATTGGATCAATTTTTTATTTTTTCTTCAAATTTCTTTAAAAAAATAAAATCATTTTTAAAAAAATTAAGACTATTTTTTTTTAAAAAAAATAGTTTTTAAAGTGGTGTTGGTTGCCTTTCTGATTTTTAGCCAAAAAAAATCCAAAAATTCAAGCGTTTAGTAGTTTTTTCCAAATTAGATGTAAGAGTCTTTACTCCCAACGGCAGTCGTTGAAGTTTTTATTTTTAAAAAAATATTCGTTTAAAAATAAAATCTTTTAAAAAAAATTAAAGCTTTTTTTAAAAAAAAATTAAAGTTTTTTTTTAAAAAAATAAAGTTTTTTATTTAATTATAAAAATTGTTCTTAAATTAATTAATTTGGTTAAGAGAAGAGTTTATTCCAAGAAAATTTGAACAAAAAGGCTATAATTGAGAAAATTGAATATGATTTAGGTAATTCTGGGAAAATACTACAGATCCAACTTTCTCCTAATATACTTTTCCAAGTCCAGTGGACAAAAAATTTGGAGAACTGACTTTAGAAACATAACAAAAAAAAGGGAAAAAAAAGAGATAGTGACGCTATTTTGTAGAATATAACATAAATGTCAAAAAAAAAACTCATATGTTCAACAGAAAAAGTGAAGTTTGAGTTTGTTATTTAATTTATAATATACTACAACTCAAATTGTAATGTAATTAATATTTTAAGAAAAATTTTATTCTTAATAAGAATTTTTAAGTAATTTACATTATTAATTATATTAATTAAAATATTGAGTTACAATAATTTAAAATTTTAAATATTATAAATTGACAATAAATAAAATTATAATAATTATAACTCTTTTTGTGGAGAAAATTATAAATGTTAAAATATTATTTTTTTTCTACGAAAGACTTATATTTCAGTTTGTTATAATTAATTTATGATATCTTAAAATTAAAATTTAGATGTATGTTTAAGTTTTTAAAAATATAATTTTACATATAATATTACTTCTAAAACACTTTTTAAATATTATCAAACTCTTTTTTTTAGAACAAAGTCCCTAATTTAGGAGTTGTGTGCGTGGACTGGAAAAAGAGTGAAGCATGAAACAAGACCGATTTGAGTTTCTCATCTATAATTTTTCTCATTTTTAGGAGTTTTTAATCTAAAACTTGAAATATCAAATTCTACTTTGTTGGAACCCTAACCGATTTTGATCCAAAAGTGCTTCGATTTCAAACATGGACGCTAATTCGTGGAGCGCCCGTCTATGTTCTACTTCTAAGCGCTATTAAACCACTTTTCAATCGCGATCTGGTAAGCTTAATTTTGTTAAATCTAGGTTTTTGCAGTCATGTTTATATGTGAATTCGTTTATTCCCAATTTCATCTCCAACACTCAATATTCCATTCGTATCGTACTTTTATGTGTTTAAGATTTCAATTAGTTATTTTTTTGTCTGCAAGGATAATCATCAGCTAGTAGCATCGGTTAATTTTGTAGTCATGTTTATTTCGGGCAACATTTAGGCGTCACAACCGATTTCGTAGGCGTGGTCGCACCTATGGTGGATCCCTTCTTGGTTGAGGCTCTTCAAAGCCCTCGCCATCGTCTCACTACTTAGTTTATTCCTTTTTTTTTGTTTTTTTTTCGTCATTTCGATTATTTGCCCCGACTTCTACTTAATTCTTAGATGGATTTGAATTGTATGTGTTAATGTATTTGTATTTTACTGTTGGGTTAATTGAATTAGGTTTTAAGCGGTAAGGAATTGTAGGCTATCAGATCTGGAAGGAATTTCATTTTTCTTTGTTTTGATAGTTTCACTATAGATTTGGCGAGTGTGAATTTTATACAAAAAATGAATGATTGAAGGATATATACCCCAATATTGGAATGTTTTGTCTGCCTTTGGAAGTGGTTTTGCCTTATAATATGGATTACTCTCTCATATTATCATTTCCTGAAACTGTACTGCATTGTCATACTACTGAGGTTGCATGGAAACATCATGCTTGGTCTAATATAAGAATGTTATCTTTTGAATTACAGGACCCTCTTCTCAAAATGCATCCTAGGAAGGGAGAGACTGCGTCTTCAACTCAGTAGAAAAAATAAAGAGGAATATGTGCATATTGAATATGAGCTAAGCAGAGACCAAATAATACAAATTAAGAACTATAAGCTAAGCATGTTTCAGGCTTCAAGCTTGATGCTTATGGCCCTTGCAAATGTGGTGTTGTTTAGAACATGAAATTTTACTTGAATAAAGTTGACATTTTAATTCGTTTAGCAAAGCCACTTGATCGTGATGATGGTTCACTGAATGTTGTTGCAGAAACAATTGTGAGTATTTATTTCATATTGTTGAATGTTCAACAGTCACCATTTTTCTACAGTCTACTTCGTTGATGTCCCTTCAAATTCCATTATTTGGTATCATCAACTCTTTCGGCTATTCAAAATAAAGTTGATGCACGTCTCAAATTTGGAATTTGTTTGGGTAGTGAAAGATCTGTATAAGTGATCACACAAAAACACAATCACTTCTATAAATCTTTAATGTTTAATATTAAACATGCTTTAATCGCAGAGGGAATAAGTTTTCCAGTATGCATTTCTATGTGAAGATGACAATCCTGTAAGAATTCCATGGAACAGGGAGAGCTCTCCCGTGGTTATGTTAAAAGATTAAATTATTTTTCATGTGAATTTTATCGCAATTGAGTTTCCCGAGCTGGATTGCTAGCTGCTGGTGCAGTTCATCAGAGTCTAGTATTATCTCCACTGAGCAATAACAATACATTTTCAGCATCAATACATTATGGTGAGTTCTGCAGAGAAATAACCAAACCTTTTCTTGTTTTTCAAAATTGATTAAATCTAGAGCTTGTACTTTAATTACTAAATGATGGAAAGCCAATAGTAAATGTTTTGGAACTTGCAAGCAACTCTTAGTCCGAATATACATTTTGTGTGACGCCCCCAAAATTAGGTATACATTACCCATCTTGAGTCGCCAGATACATGGTACAGAATTCAAATAAAACTTACTAATACAACTGTCGTGTACAATACGACAAAACATAAACTGTGAGTTTGAATACAAATATTGTCTACTAGAGAGTATACAAACTCAAAGGGAGTCCTCATTACAATTATTATCACACTATTTCACAGAATAGTGAGGACTACTAATGCTATCCTCTGGACCATCACTCCGTTCCCCGACTCGTCCCAGCTATATTCTCATTTCCTGAAGAGAACAGTGAAAGAAAGGGTGAGCTCAACTAGCCCAGTAAGAAATATTATGACTAAGATAATGCAGAATAAATTATCGTTAGCCTTCAACAATGTTAAATTGATAAAATATAATAGAAATCAAGTTTAACTGCAGCGGAACAAGCAATCCATTAAAAGAGTCAAGTAGAAAATAAAACTACTATCTTTTATGATTTAAAAGGTTTTTCATCACTGTTATCGCTGATACTCAGCTAAAAAAATATTCCTCATCATCGAATCACCCCTACATCACGGCTAAGGATATTCTTTAGTATCACAACCACAAATTGCATCACAGCCAAGGATATTCGTGTATTCATCAATGGTCATGATTATGCGAACAACTGTCCATCAATGCACTACGGGCCAATGAGGACTTTTACCACGTCATTTGCAACATTACGGTCATGATTATACCGAATAATCCCTGGTCATAATCATACCAAGTCCATCTATGCACTACAGGCCACAGATGACTTTCAAAAAATATAAACATGAGGATGATGACAATGATATAAGAATTCAATAAAACAAGTTCTAGAATTAATTTATTCAGGAACTAATAACGTCCAAGTTGTCAACATGATACTGCTTTGTACAGTAAAATTCAAGAATGCTCAGAAGAATATTTCCATGAAAAGATATTGGATGAAGCGCAAATATCAAGGATATTCTACTAATTTCATGGAGTATAGAAGTCAAAACTTTAACCAATTGAGTATAATGAAGAATGGAATAACAAAAAAAATCACCATGCTTGCGGTACTTTGCATAGACATGTTATTCCAACATAATAATAACGGAACCAGGTCCGGCATAAAACGCACAGACAGGATATTCCAACAGAATAATAAAGAATGGAACCAGGTCTAGCGTAAAACGCACATACAGGATATTCCGACAGAATAATTAATAATGGAACCAGGTCCGGCGTAAACGCACAGACAGAATATTCTGACAGAATAATAAAGAACAGAATAATAGAAGAATTTCACCATATATAGGGTAGCCCGCATATACAGGTTATTCCAACAGAATAATAAAGAATGGAATAACAGAAGTTCTCTTCATGAATAAGAAAGAAAGAATACCCTTTACGAGTACAACAAATAATATCCCTTACCGTAATAGAACTGAATATAAGAGTAGTTAAGTAGCAGAAAACTTTTCTTCTTTTTCTCTATAATTTTATTTCTATAGAGTTTCAGTGAATTCGTAAGAAATAATGAAGGAATGTGCTTCTATTTATAGGAGAATGGAAGGGCACTGTTCAAGTACGAAATAATTTTGCAGAATTATTTCTTCAATCAACTAACAACTAAGTCAAACAATTAACCAATAAGATTTTAACAAAAATTAAAATATAATACATATATATAAACACATGTTTTCAAATTATATATATCAATATTATATATACACCACTTAATTTTTCTCCTCCATAACCAACATCATCCCCCACCCACCCAATAATCAAATTCACTACATTCTTACACATCACTATCACACTACCACTTTTCCAACATTTTACACTCACACACACATCACACACCCATCACTTTCACATCTCATTTTCTCCCACCATATACTCAATACACATATACTTCTATACGTATACTCTTCCATTTCCAAAATCATTTTTCCAACACATATGGGCCCCACATGTGGCCCCCACATGTGGGCCCCACCTTTAAATAATTTTTTACCGATTGTTTTGAAAAATGGGTAAATAGGAATCCATAAAATAAGCAAAACTTCATAAAAATTACCTTAATAATTTTAACAACATTTATCATCTTTATTATAATTCACAATATTAATCAACCAGGTCGTTCCTAGGAAAGAGGGGGCTTTCCAATAATGATTTCTCCCTATTGGTGCGCAATTAGGTGACCAAACCTCTCCTTGACAGAACTTCTAGACATCGTTAATATTGCAAATAATAATATTAATAACTTTGTCGTCTCAATTATTGATTTTAACAATATATAAAATATCGACAATAATTGAATCAAATAGCGTGAGATATTATGCAACAATTACTATAGCAATAATTGAACAAAACTGAATGACTTCTCACGTAAGCATCAATAATTAATACCGTGTGCTACTATGCAACCACGCTTATTACTGTACTTTTACTATCGAGTAGTTCAACAGTATTAACGGTAAAACTTCCGCCGTTATTTTTATAAAATATTTTTATCGTTTTCTCAATCAGACAATAATTTCATTGTGGGGTCCACCAATGATTGCACCGTTGTACGAATATTCTCCGACAAAACGAATATTCTCCGACCAATCAAATATTATACAACAACTTGCATACTTTGCAAAATTTATAGCTACTACCCACAACTATAACATTATATCAAATCCACACCATAATAAAAAAAATTATTTCGAGAAAATTAAATCTTTATTCATAAAATCTGGGGTCTCACAATCTCCCCTTCTTATGAAATTTTGCCCTCGAAATTTACGTACGTACCTGGTATGCCGAACAGGTGAGGATACCTTGACTTCACTTTGAATTCTAACTCTTGAGGTATAACCTTTGAGCGTCGAATATGATCCTTCTTATCCAAGATGTTAACACGTATCTTCTCATACGTTAAATCTTCTGCAATCTCGTCTAGTTTTAATTCAATAATGTGGTTTAGGTCGTCCACATATTTACGTAACATCGATACGTAAAAAACGTTATGAACACGCGACATACTTGGCGGTAAAATGAATCTATAGGCCACAGTTCCTACTCGATCAAGGATTTCAAATGGGCCAATTAAATCGAGGGTTGAGATTTCCTCTCTTCGTCGATTCTTACTTCTAGAATAACGCCCTCTTAAACCTTCTTCTTCACATTCATCAGCTCTGAGTATGTAGCTTAAGCGCCTTTAACTTTATCAATTAAAGTCGATTCTACTCGTATATTCGTTATCTTCACGTGGGTTCGTATATTCACACTTGTAACCGCATACGATCTTCTACTCTACGCGTTAGCTACCACGTTTGTACTTCCACGATGATATTAAATGGTACGATCGTAATCTTTAACAGCTCGAGCCAACGTCTTTGGCACATGTTACGTTCGTTTTAAGTAAAGAAATATTTGAGGGTCTAAGAAATGGGTTTTGTACTGGGGTCAATACAAAATTTGATTTCACGCTCTAGAGTAGGCCAAGAAGTTTTCAAGAATACGTCAGAAAATTTATTAACAATAGAAATATCATTCAAAACTGTGACTCTCATCCAAGACTTGGATAACACGTCACATTGATACCTATCAACTTGCCATCGTCATTCACAATGTCTCCTACGGAAAGTCTGGCTTTGGTGCATCCCACACAAGGAAGTCAACAACGAAAGAATCGGGCATCTTTACTTATGGCTTGATATAACAATGATTGACTTTAGTGGTTTGGTTACTTTGAATTCGCATAACAGGTTGGTTAGGAGTATGAAAGCTAACAACCGTACGAAAAGCATGATGAGTAGTTAACTAATCGTTTCCAAAAATTACACCAAAGGCAAGTATTTTCAAAGAGATAAGATCAACAGGTAACGTGAAAGTGTTGATTTGAACAAGATTTATAAATAATGGAGGTAACGAAGGTTTCTACTAACGAAGTTTTATCCAATAAGTCAAAGTCTAACTTCTCCGGAGTTAAATTTAAACGTTGAGCACAAGCAAGAGAGATAAAAGAATAGGTAGAACCGGTATCGAATAAGGCATAAACTTCGCAAGAATTTATAATTAACTAACCCGTGATAACTTCGTTTAATTCTTCGTCACTAAAAACGATCTCCCTTAAACTACCGAATTTGACTTATTCGGGACAGTCTTTGGTGTCGTCATTACCACTAGAATTGACTTTCGCTATAGGACATATTCCACCCTCAACTGCTTCGTCGTACTCCTACTCCATGATCTGAATTATTAGCCTTCGATCCATATCGAATTGGGGTTGACCGCAATGTATAGGGTAATTCAAAACTCGATGCTGGGTTCTCCCAATTGCTGTCGAAAAAGAGAAATACATATAATCTATTTTAGCTTTCTTGGATCGGACTTCTCTTTCCATAATATCAACGCATCGTGTGGATTTTACCCATGAATATTTCATTCTCACTCGTTCAGTTGTTTCTTCTTTCAGCTGCTCCTTGACATTTGAATTCTCAGATTCCAGCTTTAATATCGTATACTCTGCCAAAGAGCGCTCCTGTTCAGCTATCACACATTGGTAATACAATTTTGAATTGTTACATTCCTTTGCTCCACGACCGCCTTCCGTTCTTCAGCCTGCTCTTCTAACTCATGAATACGATTTTGCAATTTTATATTTTGATCAATAAGTTCTTCTAATAAAGCCTCCTCAGGTTCCTCTTCTTCCTCACTCTCAATTGCTACCTTTGCGACTAGTTTGAGTGAAACTATTAATTCCTCAATCACCACATGGATATCTCTAATCACATTACCTTGGTTGGAGATTAGAGCTGTCTCCACGGTCTCATGTGCTCCATTGCTATTCTCAACATTCTCGGATGTCATTTTCAAATACTGCCACAAAACAAGGGTTAATTAACCTATCACATATTATCCCTATACTCTGACCAACAAATTAAATATCAAATAAACATAGGTAAGTCATACTAACGAAGGAATTACCCGTCTCTCCCCTCCTAGTTCTATTCTCACATCCTAGCCAGGGATCATATCCCTAAGCTTTGATACCAACTGTGACGCCCCCAAAATTATGTATACATCACCCATCTTGATTCGCTAGATACATGGTACAGAATTCAAATACAACTTCTTAATATAATTGTCATGTACAATACGACAAAACATAAACTGTGAGTTTGAATACAAATATTGTCTACTAGAGAGTATACAAACTCAAAAGGAGTCCTCATTATAATTATTATCACACTATTTCACAGAATAGTGAGGACTACTAATGCTATCCTCTGGACCATCACTCCGTTCCCTGACTCGTCCCAGCTATATTCTCATTTTCTGAAGAGAACAGTGAAAGAAAGGGTGAGCTCAACTAGCCCAGTAAGAAATATTATAACTAAGATAATGAAGAATAAATTATCGTTAGCCTTCAACAATGTTAAATTGATAAAATATAATAGACATCAAGTTTAACTACAACGGAACAAGCAATCCATTAAAAGAGTCAAGTAGAAAATAAAATCTACTATCTTTTATGATTTAAAAGATTTTTCATCACTGTTACCGCTGAAACTCAGCTAAAAAAATATTCCTCATCATCGAATCACCCCTGCACTACGCCCAATGATATTTTTTAGTATCACAACCACAAATTATCCGTGCATCACAGCCAAGGATATTCGTTTATTCATCAATGGTCAAGATCATGCCAACAACTGTCCATCAATGCACTACGGGCCAATGAAGACTTTTATCACGTCATTTGCAATATTACGGTCATGATTATACCGAATAATCCCTGGTCATAATCATACCAAGTCCATCTATGCACTACATGCCACAGATGACTTTCAAAAAATATAAACATGAGGATGATGACAATGATATAAGAATTCAATAAAACAAGTTCAAGAATTAATTTATTTAGGAACTAATAACGTCCAAGTTGTCAACATGATACTGCTTTGTGCAGTAAAATTCAAGAATGTTCAGAAGAATATTCCCATGAAAAGATACTAGATGAAGTGCAAATATTAAGGATATTCTACTAATTTCATGGAGTATAGAAGTCAAAACATTAACCAACTGAGTATAATAAAGAATGGAATAACAAAAGAAATCACCATGCATGCGGTACTTTGCATAGACAAGTTATTCCAACATAATAATAATAACGGAACCAGGTCTGGCGTAAAACGCACAGACAGGATATTCCAACAGAATAATAAAAAATGGAACCAGGTCTGGCGTAAAACGCATAGACAGGATATTCCGACAGAATAATAAATAATGGAACCAGGTCCGGCGTAAACGCACAGACATGATATTCCGACAGAATAATAAAGAATAGAATAATAGAAGAATTTCACCATGTATAGGGTAGCCCGGAATATACAGGTTATTCCAACAGAATAATAAAGAATGGAATAACAGAAGTTCTCTTCATGAATAAGAAAGAAAGAATACCCTTTACGAGTACAACAAATAATATCCCTTACCGAAAAAGAAATGAATATAAGAGTAGTTAAGTAGCAGAAAATTTTTCTTCTTTCTCTCTATAATTTTCTTTTTCTAGAGTTTCAATGAATTCGTAAAAAATAATGAGGGAATGAGCTTCTATTTATAGGAGAATGGAAGGGCACTGTTCAAGTACGAAATAATTTTGCATGTTTTCAAATTATATATATCAATATTATATATACACCACTTAATTTTTCTCCCCCATAACCAACATCAATCCCCCACCCACCCAATAATTAAATTCACTACACTATTACACATCATTATCATACTACCACTTTTCCACCATTTTCCACTCACACACCCATCACTTTCACATCTCATTTTCTCCCACCATATACTCAATACACACATATACTTCCATACGTATACTCTTCCATTTCCAAAATCATTTTTCCAACACATATGGGCCCCACATGTGGGCCCCACCTTTAAATAATTTTCTACCGATTATTTTGAAAAATGGGTAAATAGGAATCCATAAAATAAGCAAAACTTCATAAAAATTACCTTAATAATTTTAACAACATTTATCATCTTTATTATAATTCACAATATTAATCAACCAGGTCGTTCCTAGGAAAGAGGGGGCTTTCCAATAATGATTTCTCCTTATTGGTGCGCAATTAGGTGACCAAACCTCTCCTTGACAGAACTTCTAGACATCGTTAATATTGCAAATAATAATATTAATAACTTTGTCGTCTCAATTATTGATTTTAACAATATATAAAATATCGACAATAATTGAATCAAATAGCGTGAGATATTATGCAACAATTACTATAGCAATAATTGAACAAAACTGAATGACTTCTCACGTAAGCATCAATAATCAATACCGTGTGCTACTATGCAACCACGCTTATTACTGTACTTTTACTATCGAGTAGTTCGACAGTATTAACGGTAAAACTTCCGTCGTTATTTTTATAAAATATTTTTATCGTTTTCTCAATCAGACAATAATTCTGTTGTGGGTGTAAGACCCCAACTTATTAATGAATAAAATCAAATTTTCTCTAAATATTATTGTGAATAATAAGGGGTTAATTTGATATAATACTTTGGTTATGGGTGAAATGTGCAAATTTTACAAAATAAGCAAGTGGTTATAAAATATTTATTTTTGGTCGGTGAATATTCGGTTGGTCGTGGAATATTCTTGCTGTCGGGGAATATTCGTACGACGATGCAGCCTTGTGTGGGCCCCATAACGGAAAGCGATTGGATGAAGAAAACGACAAGTATAAGTTGTTTATTAATAACGGCGTAGTTGTTACCGTTAATACTGTTGGAATACCCGGTGGTTAAAATACAGTAGCACACGGTATTGCACCAATTATTGATTCTTACGTAAGAAGGCACTACTCAATAATTGTTACAGTAGTTATTATTCAATATTTTATTTTATTGATTCAATAATTGCTGCGTTGATATTTTATATTATTGTTGTTTCAATAATTGTTGCTGCACAGTATTTTCATTTATCAGATCAATAATTCATATTATTTGAATAATATTATTAGATAACATTATTGGCAATGTCTAGAAAGTTCTGTCTAAGGAGAGGTTTGGTCATCTAATTGCGCGCCAGTAAGGAGAAATCCTTATTGGAAAGCCCCCTCTTTCCTGGGAACGGCCTGGTTGTCATAAATGTGATTCTGTAATATTATTTGTAAATAATTAATTATTGATTAATATGATAAGGAAATATTTATTTTATGTGGATATAAATAAGGAAATATTTTTGTGGTTAAAAATGAAGGAGTTAATGTTGAGGTTTTTGTCAGTATTTTTGTCGGAATGGAGGTATTAAAAATCAGGGTTTTTGAGATAGTTTGCGGAGGTTATAATTTTTAATCCGACCGTTGGATCGTGGTAATTTTTGGATATGTTATACATATATAAGTTGAGTATATGCCCACAAATTTTGAACCGTTAAAAATGAACGTATGATTTATTACGAATTTTACAAGATGACTGGTTCAGAAATTGTTGAATTTTCGGAGTTTATCATTTTGATGGAAAATTCTAGAATTGGTGGGCCCCACTTGTGGTTGGTGAAGAAATGTGCTGAATTATATTTCAAATGTGGTGGGTGGGAATAGTAGCAGGTAAAGCCATCAGGTTGCAGGTCAAACCTACCAAAATTTTCCTATAAATAGAGGGCTAAGTTAGAATTGAAAATCACACCAGAAACAAGTTTTCTCTCTTTCTCTCTCTAGATTATTGAGTGTATTTTGTGAGTATTTAGATACTTTGAGAGTTTCTATTCATCAGAGCAAGTTTCTTTCAGCCTTATACCGGTATTCCGACCAGAAGTACTGATATCTTGAGGTAAGGGATATTATTTTCTTCTTAATGATATTATTTTCTTCAATATCATTATGCTGAAATATTGATATGAGTTTTTATCAAATTTGGAACTTTTTGTGTCGGGGTTACTATTCACGTATACGGTACTATTCACGTATACGGCACTATTCACGAATACGGCACTATTCACCGAAAAATAAAATTTTTCCTTTTTGTCCAAGATGTCTATTATGGTTACTATCTTTGATTGTATCCATGTTTTGATCTTTATTTTTGAATTCTGCTTCACAATTGATTATTATGAAGTATTATTGATCTTGGATAAACTGTTATACGAATCCCTACTATTTGTCCTTCTGTCTCATTGGATTCGTTCTCTTTAAGATATTTTTCATCATCCTCAGTCCTAAATGATGATATTACTGAATATCTTTGGCCTGTAGTGCAAAGATGTATAATTACTTGATGAATATCTTTGGCCTGTAGTGCAAAGATGAACAGGTGTTGAGATGAACATGACCGACTGATGATACAAATGAATATCTTTGGCCTGTAGTGCAAAGATGAATATTTGGTTAAAGATGATTATTAATTGATGTTACAGGGATAAAATATTGATGATGGACTTTTAAATCTTAGAAGATAGTAGAATTCTTTCTCTACTTGACTCTTCTAATGGTTTGCTGTTTCCGCTGCAGTTGTTGATCTAAAACTTGTTGTCGATTATATTTTATCAGATTTTTCCCTGTTGAAGACTAACGATAATTTGTTGTATATTATCTTAGTCATAATATTCTTTACTGGGCTAGTTGAGCTCACCCTTTTCCTTTTTGTTCCATTTTTCTTCTCAGGAGGTGAGAACATAGCAGGATCTAGTCGGGGTATGGAGTGATGGTTCTAGAAAGATGTATTAGCAGTCCTCACTATTTCTGTAAAATAGTGTTTGAATAATTGTAATGAGGATTTATTTGAGTGTGGATATTGTCTAGAAGACAATATTTGTATTTAAACTCACAGTATGTGTTGTCGTATTTTGCACGACAATTGTATTATTGAAGTTGTAGTTTGCTTTCTGTACCATGTATTTGGCGACTCAGAATGGGTGTTGTATACCTATTCTGGGGGCGTCACAGTTGGTATCAGAGCTTAGGGATATGATCCCTGGCTGAGATGTGAGACAAGAACTAGGAGGGGAGAGACGGGGAATTCCTTCGCTAGTATGACCTGACTAAGTTTATTTGGTGTTTATTTGGTCGGTCAGAGTATAGGGATAATATATGACATGACTATTAACCCTTGTTTTATGGCAGTATTTAAGAATGGCAGCTGAGAACGTTAATAATGGAGTAAATCAGACCGTGGAGACACCTTTGATCACTACCCAGGGGAACGTGCAACAGGAAGGCAATATTCCTCCTGTAAACAACGTTACCGAGCAAACGATGAATGATGGAATGTTTAGGAGCTTTTTGCAGTTCATGCAAAATCAGACGAGGGAGACTCGTGTGCAGAATACGGGTGGAAATGATAACAACGCGCGGTTTGTCACAGCTAAGCAGTTCAAAGAATTGGGACCACCAGAATTTAAGGGAAAGCCGGATCCGATCATGGCGGAAACGTGGGTCAAGCAAATTACCAAGATATTCGATGTCTTGGGATGCACGGAGGAACAGAAGGTTCCATTCGCCACATTTATGTTCCGCGGTGAGGCAGACTACTGGTGGGAGTCTGTGAAGCGTACCCAGCCTGACGCACTCAACATGTCCTGGGAAACATTTCAAAAACTGTTCAATGACAAGTACTTTCCTGAAAGTATTCGTCATATGAAGGAGGTAGAGTTTATCAGACTGGAACAAAACAACATGACGGTGTCCCAGTACGAGGCGAAGTTTGCAGAGTTATCCAGGTTTGCACCTCATTTGGTCGAAAATGAGGAACGAATGACAAGGATGTTTCTGAGAGGTCTAAAACCCGAGATTCGGCAATATCTTATCTCTCATAAATTTTCTTTATATTCAGATGTTGTAAACAGGGCTCAATTATTAGAGCGAGATAATGAGTATGTGCAACCGAGGGACCACAACCAGGGTCATACCGGTGGCGGCAGTCATCGAAGCAATGAAAACCAGCAGGGAGGAAAACATTCGGACAAAAGCGGTAACCACTCTGGTGGTAATCGTGGTCGTGATAATAGAAGGAGCGAGTCGGGAGGAGATTTCAAGAAGAGAAGGTACAACAATGATAACGTGAAGACGTCAGCACAAACATCAACTGTTTCTAGGGGAGGAGAACGACCACCGGTCGTATGTTACAAATGTGGGAAAGAGGGACATATCAGCCCAAACTGCCCACAACAATCCAAGGTATGTTATAACTGTGGAAAGGAAGGTCATATAGCTCGAGAGTGTTCTGTAGCAAAACCAAGTTCAGCGGGGATGGTGACTCCAAAAGTTATCCCGGATAAGTCGAAATCAGCGGTTCCTGGAAGGGCGTTTGTCGTTACTGGCCAAAACGCGAGAAACCCGAACGAGGTGATCACGGGTAAGCTAATCTTGAATTCTTGCGAAGTTTATACTTTACTAGATACCGGTTCTACCCATTCTTTTATCTCTCCTGCTTGTGCTCAACGTTTAAACTTGACTCCGGAGAAATTGGACTTTGACCTATCTGTTGAAACTCCGTTAGGTGAAACTTTCGTTACATCTACAGTTTATAAATCTTGCATGATCCAAGTTGGCACTATCACATTACCTGTTGATCTTATCTCTTTAAAGATACTTGCTTTTGATGTGATTTTAGGAATTGATTGGTTAACTACTCATCATGCCAAATTGATTGTTTTTGTAAGGTTGTTAGTTTTCATATTCCTAAGCAACCTGTTATTCAAATTCAAGCAACCAAACCATTGAAGTCAAACTCTTTCATATCAAGCCGTAAAGTCATTCGTTTATTGAAAAACGGATGTCAAGCTTTCTTAGCTATGTTATGAACTTGAACAAAAATACGTCAGATTGAATGATATTTCTATTGTTAGTAAAATTTTTGACGTATTTCCTGAAGAATTTCCTGGCTTAACCCAGAGCGTGATATTGAATTTTTGTATTGATCTTCAACCCGATACAAAACTCATTTCTAAAAATCTTATATCGAATGACTCCTATTGAACTTCGGGAGTTAAAAACCTAACTATAGAAGTTGATAACCGAGCCTTTATCTGGTGACTTCCTTTATGGAATGCACTGAATCCAGACTCTCCGTAGGGGACGCCATATTCGTGCGGTAGTAAACTGATAGGTGTCAGTGTGACGTGCTATCGAAAGTTGGGATATGAGTCACAGTTGAGAGCAATCTAAGTAGGTAATCGAAGTACGTAGCTTTCTAGGCTTAGCTGGTTATTATCGGAGATTTGTGGAAGGATTTTCTCGAATCGCTACTCCGTTAACTCAGCTGACTCGGAAAGATACAAAATTCGTATGGAGTGAGGAATGCGAGAAGAGTTTCCAAGAACTCAAGAGGAGACTCATTTCGGCACCTGTTCTGACAATACCATCTGGTTCGGATGGATTTGTTATCTACAGCGATGCTTCAGGCAAAGGGTTAGGATGTGTTCTCATGCAACATGGGAAAGTCATAGCCTATGCCTCACGACAACTCAAAGAATATGAGAGGAATTATCCTACTCATGATTTGGAGTTGGCAGCAGTCGTTTTTGCGTTGAAGATCTGGAGACACTACCTGTATGGGGAGAAAGTGGAGATCTATACAGATCATAAAAGCCTCAAATATTTCTTCACCCAAAAGGAACTCAACATGCGGCAACGACGTTGGCTTGAGCTGTTGAAAGATTACGATCATACCATCCAATACCATCCTGGAAAAGCAAACGTAGTAGCTGACGCATTGAGTAGAAGATCATATGCGGGTACGAGTGCAATGTTTTTAACACAAAGGCCCATTTTGTATGACTTGCAAAGGATGGAGATAGAGATGAAGGCTCCAAGTACCCACATGATGATATCAAATATACGAGTAGAACCGACTTTAATCGATAAAGTTAAAGCTGCTCAAGCTACGGATATAGAGCTGATGCGTATGAAGAAGAAAGTGCAAGAAGGTGCTATTCCAGAAGCAAGAATCGATGAAGAAGGAATACTTCGAGTCAACTCCAGACTTTGTGTTCCTAACGATTTTGACTTGAAGCATAGAATAATGATGGAGGCACACAACACACCGTTTGCAATCCATCCTGGGAGTACCAAAATGTATCACGATCTTCGACATACATTTTGGTGGAGCAATATGAAAAGAGAGATCGCGGAGTTTATCTCGAGATGTTTAACTTGTCAACGTGTAAAAGCGGAGCATCAAGTACCAAAGGGTCCATTGCAACCACTTGAGATTCCGAAATGGAAGTGGGAACACATTACTATGGATTTTGTTACAGGTCTTCCCAAGGTTTCTCAAGGCATAGATGCGATTTGGGTTATTGTTGATAGATTAACCAAGTCCGCTCATTTCTTGCCGATACGTGAGACTTATTCCCTTGAACGTCTTGCTAGTATGTACGTGAACGAGATTGTGAGATTGCATGGCATGCCAGTATCCATAGTTTCGGATCGTGACCCAAGATTCACTTCACGATTTTGGGTTAGCTTGCAGAAAGCTATGGGCACGGATTTACGATTCAGTTCAGCATACCATCCTCAAACGGACGGACAATCAGAGAGGACTATTCAAACTCTTGAAGATCTATTAAGACTTTGTGTCTTAGATCTCAAAGGGAGTTGGGATAAGTACCTACCATTGGTGGAATTCTCCTACAACAACAGTTATCAGGCGAGCATAGGTATGGCTCCATTTGAGGCGTTGTATGGAAGAAAATGTCGTTCTCCAGTATGCTGGGACGAGGTGGGTGAAGCAACATTGTTGGGACCAGAATTGGTACGCATTACTACAGAGAAGATCCAAACGATTCGACAACGTATACAAACGGCACAGGATCGACAAAAGAGTTATGCGGATCTTCATCGGAAGGACGTGGAATTTAATATTGGGGATCATGTATTGTTACGTGTTGCACCATGGAAGGGAGTTACAAGATTTGGGAAGAGAGGAAAGCTCAATCCAAGATTTGTTGGTCCATTTGAGATTCTTGAGCGAATAGGAAATGTGGCATATAGACTCGCATTACCTCCAAGCATGTCTCGTGTTCATAATGTTTTTCACATATCTATGCTTCGTAAATATGTTAAAGACCCGAACCACATTATTGAGTTAGAACCAGACGAGATAGCTGAAGATTTAACGTACGAGGAGGTACCTGTTAAGATCTTGGATAGGAAAGAGCATGTCCTACGCACGAAGGTTATACCACAAGTTAAGGTTTTGTGGAGAAACCATGCTATTGAAGAAATGACCTGGGAGTTGGAATCAGAAATGAAAGCGAGGTATCCTCACCTTTTTGAAACATCAGGTACGTACGTCAATTTCGAGGACGAAATTTCATAAGGAGGGGAGGTTGTAAGACCCCAACTTATTAATGAATAAAATCAAATTTTCTCTAAATATTATTGTGAATAATAAGGGGTTAATTTGATATAATACTTTGGTTATGGGTGAAATGTGCAAATTTTGCAAAATAAGCAAGTGGTTATAAAATATTTATTTTGGTCGGTGAATATTCGGTTGGTCGTGGAATATTCTTGCTGTCGGGGAATATTCGTACGACGACGCAGCCTTGTGTGGGCCCCATAACGGAAAGCGATTGGATGAAGAAAACGACAAGTATAAGTTGTTTATAAATAACGGCGTAGTTGTTACCGTTAATACTGTTGGAATACCCGGTGGTTAAAATACAGTAGCACACGGTATTGCACCAATTATTGATTCTTACGTAAGAAGGCACTACTCAATAATTGTTACAGTAGTTATTATTCAATATTTTATTTTATTGATTCAATAATTGCTGCGTTGATATTTTATATTATTGTTGTTTCAATAATTGTTGCTGCACAGTATTTTCATTTATCAGATCAATAATTCATATTATTTGAATAATATTATTAGATAACATTATTGGCAATGTCTAGAAAGTTCTGTCTAAGGAGAGGTTTGGTCATCTAATTGCGCGCCAGTAAGGAGAAATCCTTATTGGAAAGCCCCCTCTTTCCTGGGAACGGCCTGGTTGTCATAAATGTGATTCTGTAATATTATTTGTGAATAATTAATTATTGATTCATATGATAAGGAAATATTTATTTTATGTGGATATAAATGAGGGATATATTTTTGTGGTTAAAAATGAAGGAGTTAATGTTGAGGTTTTTGTCAGTATTTTTGTCGGAATGGAGGTATTAAAAATCAGGGTTTTTGAGATAGTTTGCGGGGGTTATAATTTTTAATCCGACCGTTGGATCGTGGTAATTTTTGGATATGTTATACATATATAAGTTGAGTATATGTCCACAAATTTTGAACCGTTAAAAATGAACGTATGATTTATTACGAATTTTACAAGATGACTGGTTCAGAAATTGTTGAATTTTCGGAGTTTATCATTTTGATGGAAAATTCTAGAATTGGTGGGCCCCACTTGTGGTTGGTGAAGAAATGTGCTGAATTATATTTCAAATGTGGTGGGTGGGAATAGTAGCAGGTAAAGCCATCAGGTTGCAGGTCAAACCTACCAAAATTTTCCTATAAATAGAGGGCTAAGTTAGAATTGAAAATCACACCAGAAACAAGTTTTCTCTCTTTCTCTCTCTAGATTATTGAGTGTATTTTGTGAGTATTTAGATACTTTGAGAGTTTCTATTCATCAGAGCAAGTTTCTTTCAGCCTTATACCGGTATTCCGACCAGAAGTACTGATATCTTGAGGTAAGGGATATTATTTTCTTCTTAAATGATATTATTTTCTTCAATATCATTATGCTGAAATATTGATATGAGTTTTTATCAAATTTGGAACTTTTTGTGTCGGGGTTACTATTCACGTATACGGTACTATTCACGTATACGACACTATTCACGAATACGACACTATTCACCGAAAAATAAAATTTTTCTTTTTTGTCCAAGATGTCTATTATGGTTACTATCTTTGATTGTATCCATGTTTTGATCTTTATTTTTGAATTCTGCTTCACAATTGATTATTATGAAGTATTATTGATCTTGGATAAACTGTTATACGAATCCCTACTATTTGTCCTTCTGTCTCATTGGATTCGTTCTCTTTAAGATATTTTTCATCATCCTCAGTCCTAAATGATGATATTACTGAATATCTTTGGCCTGTAGTGCAAAGATGTATAATTACTTGATGAATATCTTTGGCCTGTAGTGCAAAGATGAACAGGTGTTGAGATGAACATGACCGACTAATGATACAAATGAATATCTTTGGCCTGTAGTGCAAAGATGAATATTTGGTTAAAGATGATTATTAATTGATGTTACAGGGATAAAATATTGATGATGGACTTTTAAATCTTAGAAGATAGTAGAATTCTTTCTCTACTTGACTCTTCTAATGGTTTGTTGTTTCCGCTGCAGTTGTTGATCTAAAACTTGTTGTCGATTATATTTTATCAGATTTTTCCCTGTTGAAGACTAACGATAATTTGTTGTATATTATCTTAGTCATAATATTCTTTACTGGGCTAGTTGAGCTCACCCTTTTCCTTTTTGTTCCATTTTTCTTCTCAGGAGGTGAGAACATAGCAGGATCTAGTCGGGGTATGGAGTGATGGTTCTAGAAAGATGTATTAGCAGTCCTCACTATTTCTGTAAAATAGTGTTTGAATAATTGTAATGAGGATTTATTTGAGTGTGGATATTGTCTAGAAGATAATATTTGTATTTAAACTCACAATATGTGTTGTCGTATTTTGCACGACAATTGTATTATTGAAGTTGTAGTTTGCTTTCTGTACCATGTATTTGGCGACTCAGAATGGGTGTTGTATACCTGTTCTGGGGGCGTCACAGTGGGGTCTACCAATGATTGCGTCGTTGTACGAATATTCCCCAACAAAAAAAATATTCTTTGACCAATCGAATATTATACAACAACTTGCATACTTTGCAAAATTTATAAATACTACCCACAACTACAACATTATATCAAATCCACACCACAATAAAAAAAATATTTCGAGAAAATTAAATCTTTATTCATAAAATCTGGGGTCTCACATTTTGCCCTTGCAAACTCAACCTTCTGGCTTCTACTGGAAAAATGTCATACAAGTCACTAAAAATAGAAGTACAGTAGAAAAGTTGAATGAAATCTGCTATTGAACTGCTCCATATATTTAATATAATTTTGGATTGGATACCAAGTAATAAGTATCCTTTTTTGAAACTAACATGACCTCCCCTGTTCCTTTACTGATCAGCTACCTAACTCTTCTCCATTCTTTCATCCTCAGTTTTGCTCAGTAGAATAAAGGAACTGAAGCTAGGGAGGATTTAAAGCAAGTCTTAAAGCATAACAAGAAGGTATATTCTATACTAATATTATGTTTTGAGAATTTCTATAATAACTTGAATTAATTAGTTGTTATTGATAGGTAATAGCTGTAAAGGCAATTAATAATGTTTATATATGAAATCTAATATGAATTTATGTATAGAAATTACAGACATAAAATGTAAGCTAAGCTAAGTTAATATCTGTATGGGTTAGTATGTAAACTAATGGTTTATGTGAACTTTAATGGTGTAATCAGTTAGTGGTGATCTGAATTAGAGCCAAGGAGTATAGGTTTGGTTGTGCGGAGTAATAAGGTGGGAAAAATTGGGCTAGAACACAAATCAAACTTTATGAAATCTGCGTTTTGAAAGAACGCACACCACTTATTTGATAAAAGTCATATATTAACTATTTTTGTTTAAAACCAAGTATTAAGTGAATCCGAGGCTAAGGCAAGGTATATTTGCACTATATATTAGGTTACTAATTCAACTTGGCTTATGTGATTTTGCCATAATGTTCAACAATATTTTTGTTTTAGGAAAATTCTTGATATATTTGCGTTTCTCAATCAGTGCTCAGAAAGGGAAAGCTAT
Organism: Panax notoginseng; assembly: GCA_016801055.1. NCBI lineage: Eukaryota > Viridiplantae > Streptophyta > Magnoliopsida > Apiales > Araliaceae > Panax > Panax notoginseng. Next base: position 77,768,557 of record CM029019.1, read on the forward strand.
AGACAAGATTGCTCTTCCTCCACCTCATTATGGTATGGCTTCTCGAGGAGCATCAAAACCTTCGCAGTCTAGTAGTTTCCAACTGAGTGCACCTTCTTCAGATAGACAGGCTGCATCTGTTGGCATGAGTCAGCCTGCAAGTGCTGCATTAGATGTTCATGTAAGTGATATGCGCTCACAACTTTTTCACATAAAACTTTACCCATATATTTAGTACTAGAGTGATCCAGTATACTTGAAAAATGGATTTAGTATTGGAATGTTCATGTATTGTTGAGAATCATAGTAAATTGCTTCTTGTCTGCCTTGTGGCAGTTATGTCCCATTTGCATTACCAATCCTAGGGATATGGCATTTGGTTGTGGACATCAGGTATCACTGTCAAAAGGTTTTTGGTTTTCATTTTTAGAGAACATGACTAGAGTGTATCTTGAAGTTTTCTTTTTCGTTCTTATTTGCAGACATGTTGTGAATGTGGACAAGACCTTCATCTCTGTCCTATATGTCGAAGCACCATCCAGACTAGGATAAAGCTTTATTAAATATGCTCTAATGATGACCTTCGTTTTATGTTTTGTATATATATTTTCTTTTAGTGATCAAAATAGGTTGATCTTTTCATCTTCCATTTGTAATAAGTTATTGAATAATGTTGTTTGGGTAAATTTAGCACGTTTTCTTGACTTTGCTATTATTTTACTGACTTTGCTATTATTTTTAAATATGTGCAGGAAGACTGTTTCTACGACCTACCTTACAATACTAGGTATCAAATTTCCGTGCTACGTTTACGGAAGATAAGGGACGAAATTATGAACTGTACTCCCTATATATGTAGATATATACTTTGATTGAAGAACTATGGTAGCTTTAGATGGTTAATTATAAAGATAATGAATGCTTATGTAGTGGATGATTTTATTAAGTTAATAATATTTTCATTTTTTGTATTTTTGCCATTATTTGTTATGGGGACATTGGGTCAGCCAGGTACACAAAAAGAATGTCAAATTTTAATTTGGCAACAATATAATTCGTTACCAAGGTATTGAACAAGTTTTAATATAGCAAAATTTTTTTATACATTTAGCAACAAATTTTCGTTGCTAATGGCATTAAAAATATAATATTTGGCAACAAAAAATTAACCTAATAACAACGGAAAGGATATTGTTGCTAATACTAACATAAAAAAACAATATTTTTATCATTACAAATCATATCAACTTTCGTTGCACATATAAAGAAACGGCAACATATAATGTCGTTGCTAATCGACGACTTTCGTTGCTATTGAAAAATAACTAGCAACAAACATTTTCATTGCTGATTCAGCATAATGTTGTTGCCAAATAATATATTCAGCAACGAAAATCGTTGCTAAAAAGTTTACATTCCGCAACCAAAGCAAGCTTAGGCAATAATTTCCATAATTTACTGCAACAAAAAATGTCGTTGCAAAATGGGGTTAATTGCAACAAAAATGCATGGTCGTTGTAAAACAAAAGAGTTCATTTTCTTGCCAATTAGCAGGCTTTTGCAACGAAATGGGGTTTTTAGTAACGAAATTTTAGTTATTCTGCAACAATACATTTTGTTGCTAAAGGATCGATGTCTCTATACGAAAGCCAAATTTTGTTGCAAAATGTATTACTTTTTGCAACGAAAAAAAAGTTCGTTGCGGAACAATTAACAATGCTCATTGCGCAACGAAAGACGCACCGACAGTAAAGTCGTTGCCAAAATCCTTTTACAACGAAATTTGGCACCTTTAGCAACGAAAATTAGTTGTTGCTAAAGCCCCATTTTTTTGTAGTGAAATCTTGTTCAACATATAAGTAGGGTTCAAGAACTTGCGTAAATAATAGATTAATGTTTAGAAGACTTGCATAAGGTAATGGGATAGGTTAGAAGACTTGCCTGAGCGAAGATCGTCTAAATTACGCTACTCGATTCATTTATAAATACCTAATATGTTCAAACATATATATTTAACACATTAGTATTGATAACAATACTTAACTACACAAACTATTCACGTTCGGTCTAAGTTTGATATGATTTCGGTGTCTTAAAACCTTACCAGATATTTAATAAGTTAATATCACGGTTAAAATTTAATTATAAGCTTTTTTATAATTTTTGATAATTTATATATCTTTTATAATAATTTATGGAAGCTTATAATAATCTTTAGATATTTAATTATCCATTAAAATGATTTTTAAATCATTTATTACCATTTTTATATAATTAATATTCACTTAAAATATTATTAAAAACATTGTTAATATTTTTAAATAATTTTTAAATCGTTAATATCATTTTTAAATAGTTATTTATTATTTATAAATGATTTATCTAATTAATTATTAATAACTTAATTATTAATAATATTTTAAATAAATAAAATATTTATTGAATTTATACTAAAATATTAAAAGTTAATTATTATAACTTAAAATAATTTTTAAAACTATTTTTATAATTATTTATTAATTATTTCTAATTTATTTAATTAATTTTATTTTGTGTGTCGCTAAAGGTCTTTAGCGATAGAAAGTGTTGCTAAAGGTGTTCTTCATTTCTGGGGAACAACTTGGTCAAGGCTTAGAAGTCATTTTGACCTTGATCTAACTCTCTAATGGTTATGATTCTAGGTTTGAAAGTGTATTGGTATTGTAGTATTCATGTAGTACTACAACAACATACCAAGTTCAGACTCTAAGCTTAACATAATAAGAAGTTATAAAGGTTCAAAGTCACTGTCAGAGTTGTTCTTGGGTTTCTGCATAACCCAGAATAGTAGTCATGCGTCGGTCAACGCTTTTGTGGCTCTTATATCTTTCAATCTGTGTGATAGATATGTATTTTGATTGATGTAGTTTGTAGTCTATATACCAAGTTACAAAGATGATACACTTGTTTGGACTGAGTAAGACTCTAGGGTGCAGATTTAGATTGGTCAAAGTACAGCCAGAGGCTGTTCTTGGTGTTTATCAGTTTTTTGAGTTTTCTAGAAAACATAGTCATGCATGGTCAACGATGTTTGACCATTAATTCTAGTAAACCTATGAATTAATTAAGAGTTTGAGTGTCATAGATATGTAGTATGTGTAAGACCCTAACTTTTTATGGATAAAGATTTAATTTTTTCTAAATATTATTTTGAATAATAAGGTGTTGATTTGAAAAAAAATGCTATAGTTAAGGGTAATATGTACAAATTTTATAAAGTAAGCAAGTTGATATAAAATATTCGTTGTGTCGGGGAATATTCGTTTGGTTGGAGAATATTCTTTTTGTTAGGGAATATTCGTATGACGGCGTAATCATTAGTGGACCACATAACAGAATTACTGTCAGATATAAGAAGCGATAGAAATAACCTTTTTATAAAAAATAACGGCAAAATTTTACTGTTAACTATTGAAATACCCGGCGATAAAAGTGCAGTAATACGCGTTGTTGCACAGTAGCACACGGTATTGCACAATATCTCTGATTATTGATGCTTACGTAAGAAGTCACTCAGTGTTTGACTCAATAATAGTTACATTAAAAATTGCAGAGTCTTTCATATTATTGATGCAATAATTGCTACAGTGATAATTAAATAGTATTTTATATTATTGACTCATTAATTGTCACAGTAGCAACTGAATAATATTTCTCATTATTAAATCAATAATTGCCACCCATATTATTGAAATGATATTATTAGATAGCATTATTGACAAGGTCTAGAAAGTTTTTTCGAGGAAAGGGGTTAGGTTATTTAATTGCACGCCAATAAAGAAAAATTCTTATCGGAAAGCCCCCTCTTTCCTGGGAACGATCTAGTTATCAGTATTGTCAATCTATAATATTAATTAGGAATAATTATTGAAGAATTGAAGAGTTGTAAATAATTGATGAATAAAAATTATGGATAAATATGACAAATAAATATTTGTTCAATTTTAATATAAATGGAGGAATTTTAGCATGAGACATTTGTTGAAAGTTTGACATATTTTTCTGTGGAATCATAAGTATCTTTTTTGATAAAATATTCATTCAAATATATTATTATAATATAAATTTATAATTTATAATTATTTAAATAGTAAAATTGTTATATATATATATAAACATGTGAATAAATGGGTGGAAGTGAGAAGCTTGCTTTTGAATTCTTCTTTCCAAAAATAGTATGCTGCTAAATCATCCGCATGTATATTTTGTTAGAAGTGGTGTGCTAGCACTTTCCTATAAAAAGGTTGCTTAGTTAAACAGTGAAACACACACCAGAATCAGAAAATTCTCTCTCTATAATATTGAGCGTATTTCTTGTGAGTATAAGGATATTTTGAGTGTAGATAACAATGCAAGATTTCCTCAACATAATCTCTGTTATTCCAATCAGAACTGCTTTCCTATTAAGGTAAAAGATATTATTTTTCTCGTAAAGGATGTTATTTTCTTTCAATACTCGTAAATGATATTATTTTTTTTCCATACTCGTAAGGGATATTATTTTCTTTCATACTCCATATTATGTAAGTGACATTATTTCATTTCATATTCCTAAATTTAAACTTACTATGATGGGTATTGCTTTTATAATTCTTGAAATGATTAGAAATTCTTTAAGATTTGTGCTTCATCTAATATCATTTCACTAGAATATTGGTCTGGACTTTCTTATTAAATTTTAATCTTTTCATATCGAGGTACTATTCATGGGTACTATTTATATGGTACTATTCATACGATACTATTCATGAGTACTGTCAACAACAGAATTTAATTTCTTTTCTGTCCAAATTATTTTTGATACATGAATATCATTCTTAAATTTTACTCCACAATTAATTATCATGTTGATAATTTGGACATTCTTGAACTCTGGATAAATTGAATTATAAATCTCTAATATTTATCCTTGATCTCACATGATTGATTCCTTATATCATTGTCATCATCCTTATTATTATATTGTGGTGAAAGTCATCTTTAGCCCGTAGTGCATTGATTGGTATGATTATGACCATGAATTGTGTATTGGTATAATCATGATCTGTAATGTTATAGACAAATGATGTGGTGAAAGTCCTCTTTGGCTCGTAGTGCATAGATGGACAGTTGTTTGGCATGATCATGACCACTGGTGATACAAACGAATATTATTGGCCCGTAGTGCATAGATAATTTGTTGGTTCGAAACAATTATTGATTGATGTTACAGGGATGAAATATTGATGATAAACTTTTAAATCGTAAAAGATAATAGACACCAAGATCTACTTAACTCTTATAATGGATTGCTTGTTCCATTACAATTGTTGATCTAAAACTTGTTATCTATTGTATTCTATTAGATTTTTCACAGTTGAGGGCTAAGGATAATTTGTGCTTTATTATCTTAGTCATAATATTCTTTACTGTGCTAGTTGACCTCACCCTTTTTCCTTTTGGTTCCATTGTTCTTCTCAGGAGGCGAGAATGTAGCTGGGACTAGTCGGGGAGTGGAGTAATGGTCCGAGATGGTTATTATAGTAGACCTCACTATTTTTTAAAATAGTGTGACAATAATTATAATGAGGACTTTATTTGAGTTTGGATATTGTCTATGAGATAATATTTGCATTGAAACTCTCAACTTATGTGCTGTCGTATTTTGCACGACAGTTGTATAAACGAAGTTCGTATTTGAATTCTGTACCATGTGTTTGGCGACCCAGAATGGATTGTGTGGACCTATTTTGGGGGCGTCACAGTATGTATGTCAGGGTATCATTATATAACACTTAGACATCCTAACAACAAACAAAAAGTAATTTAAAGGCCAGTCAAAGTACCCGGCTCAACCTGTTCTTGAGATTTCTGGGTAACCCATAAATCAAAACATCGTGGTCGGTCAACGACCTCGACCACTTATATCTTGCAATATATGAATCCAATAGACCTGATTTCTCTTCTAGATTACTAACGAAATGTAATACTACAACTAGCATATAATTTAAAGACTTAGATATTAACAATCAAGGATCTATAGGATCTGACATTCGACTGTCAGACCTATTTTTCTAGATTTTCCAGATTGCTTAAAACATTATTTTGATGCATCTAGATGTTATGAAAACATGATCTACAAACTTAGAATACTTACTAACATGTTATTACACATATTTAAACAACTAAACAATAGATCTAACATAGCATCAAAGATCAAAGGTAAAATTAGGGTTTTCACCTTTCTTAAGTGATTTTTGATTTCTGACTTCTGATTCTGATCTTGCTATCAACAGGGGTTGTATAGGTATGAAATATAAGTGTATAAGCTTTGAGAATTCATGGGTTTGGTCTGAGGTTGAACTTCTATTTATAGACTTTAGCAACTAAGGTTTTTTAGACATTTTCTGCCTACTTGCCTCCCTTAATATATGATCCTGTTAACTTGTGCTGCTTAGGAGTTGATACCTGGTCATGTGCTACCTTAGGACTTGCTTTGGTGACTTGCAAGCTACTCGTGAGCTAGTTTACCAATTTTAGTAGCTTAATTATGCCCTAATCCTCCTTAATCTTGATTAGGGTTTGGATTTTTATGATTAAAGTTACTTAATGGTGTTATTAACACCTAATTGAAGTTTAATAACTTAGTTAGGGTTTAAGATAACCTAACTAGGGTTAATTCAAACTAATTAGGGTTAGGATTTCAAATTTAGGGTTAGGGTTTATAAATCTAAGGTTATTGTTTCCTATTTTAGATATTGGGGTTCCTAACTTAGGTTTTTACACAAATCCTACTAAGCACAACAAAGCGTTTTGTCAGTGTAAGCACGACAGAGCAGCTTATCAAAATACATATACCGAAAAGTCCGTTTTCGAAAGCAAATTTTTAAGCACAACATGTCAAGCACGTCGTTTTTTGGACAAAAATTTATTTGACCTAATTCTATAATACAGTATATAATAACACGATACACATTCAAAACGGAGAGATTTTATTTAATAACACATAATTTACATTACTGAGTCTTATTGGGGTTTTTGGGGTTTCATATTCACTCCCCCTAATAAGAATTTTGTGGCGCCCCCAAATCTGTGTACTTGAAACCCGTACTTGGTGCTCCATGATAACATTCATTCAAACTACTTAATATATTAATTAAGTAAAAAAATATTATATCAAAGTTGTCTACCTCCCCAGTTTCGATAACCTTTAAGTCATTCATTACATGATAAATAGTAAATTATCATAATACATAGTTACAGTTATTACAAATGACACTTGATGACTTATTCCTTCAGCTTTCTCTTTCCTTTGTCCTTGCTAGAACCTTCAGGTCGATCAAGCTTAGCTAAAAATATTTAAATTTAAAGCAAGAATGAGCATTTAATTGCCTAGCAAGAAATATCAAGTAATAATCATTAGCTGAAAGAAATAAATATTTTCTTTAAACTATACTTCTACAACGAATCAATAGTTGTGAAGTAAACTGAAACAATACTGGACAACATATCAAATCATTTACATTTTTGAAACTACGTACAGACAATGAATGCTGAGCAGTCAATAGACCATGAACTTTCATTTTCAATTTTAAAAAGTTTTGTACAGAAATTCGTCTGCAAACCGTCATAACTTACGGACACATTGGGTGATCAGCCCGTATGCCCTGTATTGATCAACACTACATGCTAGAACGATATTTACTTTCATCATAACCGTCTTTGGTGCATAAAAATTTCCCAATTTTGGGATGTTCATACTCCGTCTAGCGTCCAAACCAAAACAATTTAGTTGGATGACTCTATCATAAACAATCATGTTCAACGATATATTTCAAACTATGTCTAGCCGAGTAAAATAGCTTAGACAACTTTTAATTATGTATATATACTGAAATTCAATAGTATGTATCAACACTTGTTTAAATACAACCATTATCTAAGTGAGGACACTTGCATAACCAAACTTAGCTCATAAAGAACAAAATTAATTTTGATCATATATGGATCAAATGAAGGCAATAATAATATACTGGTAAACAATGAATAAATAGAATTTGAGAACTTACATGAATACAAAGGTTCAGATACATGCTCAATATAAAATAGAGTTCAGATATTTGCTTACAAAGATCTATTGTATAAAGTAAATGCAAGGGTTAATATGACGCCCCCTAAATAGGTATACATCACCCATTCTGAGTCGCCAAATATATGGTACAAATTCAAATACAAATTTAATTATACAACTGTCGTGCAATATACGACAAACATAAGCTGTGAGTTTTAATGCAAATATTGTCTCTTATACAATATCAAAACTCAAAATAAGTCATCATTATAATTATTATCACACTATTCTTATTGAATAGTGAGGACTACTATAGCAACCATCTTGGACCATCACCCCATTCCCTGACTAGTCCTAGCTATATTCTCATTTCCTGAAGAGAACAATGAAAAAAAGGGCGAGCTCAACTAGCCTAGTAAAAAATATTATGACTAAGATAATGCAGAATAAATTATCGTTAGCCCTCAACAGTGTTAAACTGATAGAATACTATAGACAACAAGTTTAACTGCAGCGGAACAAGCAATCCATTAGAAGAGTTAAGTAGAGCATGATATCTACTATCTTCTATGATTAAAAAAGTTTATCATCAATTTTATCGCTGAGACTCAACTTAATAAATAATCCACATCACTGAATTATCCATGCACTACGGGCCAAGGATATTCATTAGTATCACATCCACGAATTATCCATAAACTATAGGCAAAGGATATTCGTGTTATCACCAATGGTCATGATCATGCCGAACAATAATTCATCTTTGCACCCTTGGCCGAAGAGAACTCATGGTCGTGATCATACCAACATCTGTCCATCAATGCACTACGGGGCAATGAGGACTTTTACCACATCGAATAGTATTGTCGTAATCTTTCAACAGCTCGAGCCAACGTCTTCAGCGCATGTTACGTTTGTTTTGGGTGAAGAAATATTTGAGGGTTTTGTATCGGGTTCAAGGTCGATACAAAATTCGATTTTATGCTCTGGGGGTAGGCTAGGAATGTCAGACCCCGAATTTTATGAAATAAAAGTATTCAATTTTTCTATTCAGTAAATGGTTAAATTGATAAAAGTTAAAGTTAAGGGTGATATATGAAATTTTTTCAAAATACGCAAGTTGTTATAAAATAATCATTATTGTCAGGGAATATTCGTTTGGTCGTGGAATATTCTTTCTATCGGGGAATATTCGTACGACGGCGCAGCTATTTGTGGGCCCATAACAGAATAACTGTCGGATGAAGAAAACGACAAATTTGAGTTTTTATAAATAACGGCGTAGTTGTTACCGTTAACACTGTTGGAATACCTGGTGGTTAAAATACAGTAATACGCGTAGTTGCACAGTAGCACACGGTATTGCACAATATTTTTTTAATTATTGATTCTTACGTAAGAAGGCACTACTCAGTAATTGTTATAGTAGTTATTGTTTAATATTTTATTTTATTAATTCAATAATTGCTGCGTTGATATTTTATATTATTGTTGTTTCAATAATTGTCACTGCACAGTATCTCCATTATCAGATTAATAATTCATATTATTTGAATAATATTATTAGATAGCATTATTGGCAATGTCTAGAAAGTTCTGTCAAGGAGAGGTTTGGTCACCTAATTGCGCGCCGGTAAGGAGAAATCCTTATCGGAAAGCCCCCTCTTTCCTGGGAACGGCCTGGTTGTCATAATTGTGATTCTATAATATTATTTGTGAATAATTAATTATTGATTTATATGATAAGGAAATATTTATTTGATGTGAATATAAATGATTGATTTTTTATGTGGTTATAAATGAAGGAATTAATGTTGAGGTATTTTATCAGTATTTTATCGAATTGGAGGTATTAAAAGATCAAATCGGTGTTCTTACAGCTTTATTGTGTGAGTTATAATATTTAATCCGACCGTTGGATCATTATAATTTTTGGATATGTTATACATATATCAGTTGAGTATATGTCCATAAATTTTGAACCGTTAAAAATGAGCGTATAATTTGTTATGAATTTTAAGAGGTAACTGATTCGAAAATTAGGTTTTGGTGGAAAATTCTAGAATTGAGTGGTCCCTACACTTGGTTCTTGGGGGAGATGGCTGATTTTTGTTGGATGAAATAGTATCAGGTAAAGCCATCATGTAGCAGGTCAAGTCTGCTTCGGCGTGCTAACATTTTCCTATAAATAGAGGGCTAAGCTAGAATTAAAAAACACACCAGAATTCATAAGTTTTCTCTATTTTTTTCTCTAGATTATTGAGTGTATTTTGTGAGTATTTAGATACTTGGTGAGTTGATATTCATCAGTGCAAGTTTCCTTCAGCGTCATATCCGATATCCAGTCAGAAGTGCTGCTCTTTTGAGGTAAGGGATAGTAAGAGATTTTAAGGGTTATTATGTTTTTCAGTTCGTACTGCTTCTGACCTTCAGAAAATTCTGAAAAAATTTGAAATGATATTTTGATGAGTTTTATTGATTGTGTCCAAAAATGGTGATTTTTGGATGTATAGATTAAGAGTTATGAATTTTATGAGAAAAGACTATTTTAAAAGTAACCGCTTATAACTCCTTGTGGTTAACTCCAAAATTGATGAAATTTTTATTGGGAGTACATCTATATAATATCAGTGTACTCTGTAAATTTCGAAATTTTTGGATAAAAGTACAATTTGTGATAAATGTCTAAATATATGGCGGTTTTGACCATATGAAAAATAGTAAATGAGTTTTAAAAATTTTGAGAAAAATATATGTTCAATATGGGACTATATTATGCTAAATCCCAGAAAAGAAATATTTTTGGAACTGATTTAGTATTTTTCATGAAAATGGTCTAATTATGAGTAAATGAATTAAATATGTTATGTGAAGTAAGAAAATTAGAAAATATGATTTTATGGCTTGAGAATCCTATATGAGGTATAGGCAGATTTTTGATGAGGGTTTTTGGTTATTGGTGATGAAATCTTATGAGTTTGGCATTTTAGGAGGATTAAATGCATTATTTAGTAAAGTATAAACAATTAAAATAAATTGTTTATAAGCTTAAGAAATATTATTCTTTCAATATCGTTATATCAAAATATTGGTATGGATTTTATTGTGGAATTTCTACCTTTTTCATGTCGGGGTTACTATTCACGAGTTACTATTCATGAGTTACTATTTACGGGTACTATTCACGACAAAAATTGGTTTCTTTTTCTGACCAAATTATAGTTGATTTATGAATATTACTCTTAAGATTAAAACTATATGTTGATCATATTATTTTTATTATCATATATAACATTTTTATAACCCTAATGATGATATTGATTTCTCTTTGACTTAAGTCTAAAGATAGGTAGATTTTTGGTATGATCATGACTATGAGTTCTCTTTGGCTAGTAGTGCAAAGTTGAATTGTTGATTGGCATGATCATGACTATGGGTTCTCTTTGACCATTGAATTTATAATTGAACATCTTTAGCTTAAGTGCAAATGTGAAATGATCAACATGGTTATAATTATTGTTTATATAAATTCTGAAATAATTATATATTTCTTTGAGATATTAATATATCTGGCCTGTAGTGCAAATATGAATTGTTGATGAATATATTTGGCCTGTAATGCAAATATGAACTGTTGAGAATATCTTTGGCCCGTAGTGCAAAGATGACCTGTTGATAAATATCTTTGGCCCGTAGTGCAAAGATGACCTGTTGTTGAATATCTTTGGCCTATAGTGCAAAGATGGTCTGTTGATGAATATCTTTGGCCGTAGTGCAAAGATGACATTATTAGTATGATTATAAACAGGAACTGTGATTTGGTATAACCATGATCTTTGATGTTTCAGGTAAACACATGTGATATCTTCGTCCTGGATGTGAAGAAAAATTTAGAATCACAATTATGATTATAAGTTATTCATATGATTGTGGAAAGGAACTGTTGAGTGATGTTACAGGGATAAAACATTGTTGGTGAATTTTTAACATGGAGAAGATAATAGACTTTATGGTCTATTTGACTCTTCTAATGGATTACTCGTTCCGCTGCAACTATGGTTGAAATTTTTTATCATCTACCATATATTCTAAATCTCTGATTTATAATTGATGAAGGCTATTGATAATTTAATTATCTTTAGTCATGATATTCTTTACTGAGCTAGTTGTGCTCACCCTTTTTCTTCACAATTCCTTTCAGGTAATAAAAGTGTAGCTGGGTCGAGTGGGGGATAACAGGGGAATAGAACGGTGGTCTATAGTTGTTGAGGGTGAGGCGAACGCAACGTTAGAAGGCTATTTTGTCACTATCATATAAGATGTCTAATGACATACAACCTTGTATCATCATAAGACAGGGATGTGCTCATCCACTTGCTGAGTATATATACGAGCACTACCTATATAATCTTGGTGTTTGTTTGAAGTATAATTCTCAATTTGAGACAGTGGAGATAATGATATGTCAAGAGAAGACTTACCATTGGGAAGAATATGATAGTAATCTTCTTGTTTTTCTTTGGGGTCTATTGGGTCAACCAAGGATAATTCTGTGGCCATATGAGCATGGCCTCTCATGTACGAAAGTTTCCTTGAGCACTTTCCAAAGATTCTAATTTCTAAAACAGTTTTTGACTATACCTTTATGTAAGGTACCTTTGTGAGGTGCTATCCAAGGATGGGATAAGTGTCACAGTTGATATATATTTGTATCCAAACTCACAGCATATGTGTTGTTACATTTTGCACGACAATTGTTGTAATAAAATTGTAGTTATTTTCTGTACCATGTATTTCGCGACTCAGAATGGGTTGGATGGAATGGACCTATTTTGGGGACGTCAAAAGGAATTTCTTCGAAAAATACGTCAGGAAATTTATTAAAAAATAGACATATCATTCAAAACTGTGACTCACATCCAAGACTTGGATAGCACCTCACATTGATACCTATCAACTTGCCACCGTTATTCACGACATCCCCTACGAAAAGTCTGGCTTCGGTACATTCCAAGACTTAGAAGTCACTAGAGAAAGGCTCGGGGCTCTTTACTTATGGCTTAATATGACAGTGATTGACTTTAGTAATTTAGTTGCTTGAATTCGCATAACAGGTTGGTTAGGAATATGAAAGCTAACAACCTTACAAAAATAATTAATTTTAATATGATGAGTAGTTAACCAATCGATTCCTAAAATCACATCAAAGGTAAGTATTTTCAAAGAGATAAGATCGACATGTAACGTGAAGGTATCGATTTGAATCAAACAAGATTTATAAATAGTTGATATAACAAAGGTTTCTCCTAACGGAGTTTCAACAGATAAGTCAAAGTTTAATTTCTCCAGAGTTAAATTTAAACGTTGAGCGCAAATAGGAGAAATAAAAGAGTGGATAGAACCGGTATCGAATAAGGTATAGACTTCCTAAGTGTTTATGATTAACTTACCCGTAATAACTTCGTCCGAGTTCCTCACCACGAAAACGTTCTCCCTTAAACTACCGACTTTGACTTGTCTGGGACATCTTTTGGCGTCACCATCGCAGCTGGACTTAACTTCACTACACAAAAAATTCGAGCTAAGTGACCTTCTTTTCCGCAATTGAAACACGCTTTGGGTTGCTACGTACAGTTTGGATGGATGTGTCCCTCATGTCCGCATTTGAAACATATGACAAGTGGTCATTCTCCTTCCTTGGAAACAGGTGATGGTGCTGCTGTCTTTCCATCATTATTGAACCTTCTCTTCTTGAAGTTGTTCTCACTTAGTTCACCTTTTCTATTATCTTGGTCATGATTACCACCGAAATGGTTACCATTTTTGGCATTATAATTTCATCCACGATGATTATCATTGTTCTGATGGCCGTTTCCACCGGTACGATTATTATCGTGTTGTTGGTTGTTGCCTTTTGGTTAATCTGACTCATAATTACATTCTAATAACTGAGCCATACTCACAACATCTGAATACAAACAAAGTTTGTGAGAAATAAGGTATTGACGTATTTCGGGTTTCAAACCTCTAAGAAATATTCGCTCCTCATTATCGACCAAATGGGATGCAAACCGGGATAACTCGGTAAACTTAGCCTTGTACTGTGTTACGGTCATATTGTTTTGCTCCATCTTGATGGATTCCACCTCCTTCATATGATGAATACTTTCGGGAAAGTACTTGTCGTTGAAAAATTCTTTGAACTTCTCCTAAGACATCTTTAGTGCGGCAAGTTGAGTACGTTTGACAGATTCCTGTAGACACTCAAAATTTTCTGCACACAAGCATGTCACTGACATTGCAGGAGAGCAAATTCTTCTTTCAGAGATAACCCTGGAAGACAGCTCATATCCAGTCCGGACACTACCAAAAATTTAATCTCAACCCCGGAACACATACCAGGAGTATCAGTTTCAACCTCGGAGATAACCCCAAGGCATGCAGTTCAAATACCGAAAATTCCATCGGAGAAGGCTGATTCATCTCGGAGAAAACCCTGAGATATTCAGTCTCAGTCCCAACACCGGGAATAGCAGTGCTAACCTCAGAGATAACCCTGAGGATTGCAATTACAGTTCCAAAGATAACCCCAAAAATGCTTGTTTCAAATGCATGCTATCAGCTTCAACCTCAACACTCACCCCAAGGAACTCAGTACAAGACTCAGAGATAGCACTGGGAAGACAGGCACATGTTAGAGATGACACTGAGGACCATCAACACTTGCAGCAGTCCAACCTCAGAGACAACCCTGAGCAACGTCTGCTTTATCGGCCCAAACTGGAGATAACCCCGGTGAGAGGCAGAATCATCATCTTGCCACCTTAATGCCACATCGCATTGTCTCAACATTTTATACATACATTTCTACACATCAATGTCCCACAAGAACCAAGGAAGTCCAATATCGAGTGACTATTGCGCAGGGCAACGGATAAAATTTGAAACTTAAAGACCGGAGGGCATGGTCCCATCTTCCTGACTTTGTACAACCTCTAATCACATGTCATTGCGTAACTCTCGACAACGGCGGTCCGAAATAGGTCTTATACACCTCAATCGGATGCCCGGATTGAAGTTCTAAAAGTTTGAGCTGACATCACGTTGCATACGTGCACGTACTTCGAGACGGCAGGACCCGCGGAGCCCGGGGCAGCCTGGGCAGCCGCAGGTACATTTGCGGCTAGCTGCTCTATAAATAGAGCGCTTGGGGTGGACATTTTATAAGAGAAAAAGGCGAGGAAGCCCTAACCAATTTGCTCTTTACACACCCTAAACTGAGTATTTTCTTATTTTAAACACTTGTAAGCTCACATATAGCTACTATTGTACCGACGGGAGCCGAGTGTTCTTCCACTTAAAGTTATAGAAGTCTTCTTTGGCAGCCCACTGTAAGCCTTCTTACACATTTTAAAGTTTTTCTCTTCATCTTTGCACACGCTATTCTTCACGTTGAGAGTCGTGTTGCGTGTGTATGCCCGAACTTCGGTCCGTGGTTTCATTTTAGTTTATATATATATATATATATATATATGAACTGTGTGTCGAACTATGTTCAATGAGCCAAATTTTTACATCCGGTGCGTTTACTGCTTTAATATATATTTATATATATGGACTATTGTCGGACTTTGTTCGCTGAGCCTGGATTTTATATCCAGTGCGTTTACCTGCTTATATATATATATATATATATATATATATATATATATATATATATATATATATATATATATATATAACTGCTTACTTCTTTCTTACAAATTGCGGCATCATGTGAGCCTAGGAATTATGTGATCACAGATTCAGTCTATTGAATCTAGATTTGGTTCCCGTGATGGAAATTTTCAGCTGTAAGCAGCCTGTAAATTTATTCACGGTGTTTGGATTTTCTCATATGGTTTTCATACCCACGAGGAGTTCGGCACTGCTTTGTACATTATTTTCTCGAAGATGCTTGGCATCTCAAAAATAAAAGCAATCAAGCCGAACATTTAATAAAATGGAAGTATGAAAAGGTCTCAATTCCTATTGAGCATAAGGGTTTGAAAAACCTCTTTTACAAAATATCACTGCCATATC
This sequence comes from Panax notoginseng, assembly GCA_016801055.1. Lineage (NCBI taxonomy): Eukaryota > Viridiplantae > Streptophyta > Magnoliopsida > Apiales > Araliaceae > Panax > Panax notoginseng. The sequence continues at coordinate 77,784,707 of CM029019.1, forward strand.
TTGTTTAAAACTGAATTTTTACACAAATTCAAATCATGTGTATATAGGTGCGAACGAGGCCTCGCACTACTTCCAAATAATAGCACATTGACCCATACACACACACACACACGCACATTCATATAACAATTTCTTGAAAATTTGTGGTCACCGTGGTAAAACGGATGTCGGGGGGTGCCTAACACCTTCCCTCCTCATAATCAAGTCCCCGGACCCTAATGAATCTCGGTTTCGCAGACCTATTTTGCAGTGTCACATCACTGGGTCAATGTGCAAACCTTTTCTCGGTTGTGTTGGTACAACCATATAAAAACTAACTGGCGACTCTTACAGTCAAATCATCGACATATAAATGTCGGACATTTTCATAACTTGTTTTTTCAAACAAATCTCACCTAACATGAGAACACCAAAAAATAAGAACAGAAAAGGGACAAATAAAAATCCTGACAACGACAATTCCCACCAATAATCTGCCTTTTCTCGCAACATGAAGGTGGCGAAGGGAACCTTTTGCTCCTCTGAGCATTCCAAGACATAAAATATCTTGGTGATCTGCTTAATCCACGTCTCTTCCTTAAGTGGTTCTGGCTTTCTCAAAAACTTTGGTGGTCCCAGCTCCTTGAACTGCTTAGCGGTGACCAACCGTGAGTTTCCAATTACTCAACTTGCATTATGAACAGGAGTCTCTCTCGTTTGGTGTTGCATGAATTCTAAAAAGTTCCTAAACGTACCATCGTTCGTCATTTGGTCGGTGTTATTGTTTACACGAGGATTATTACCTTCCTGATGCACATTATCCTGGTTATTGATTGGCAGTGACTCAACGGTCTCATGTGCTCCATTGCTTATCTCAATATTTTCAGATGCCACTTTTAAACACTGTCACAAAATAAGGGTTAATTGACATGCCATATATTATCCCTATATTTTGACAAACTAATTAAATAACAAATAAGCTTAGGTAGGTCATACTAGCAAAGGATTTACCCGTCTCTCCCCTCCTAGTTCTAGCCTCAAATCTCAGCCAAGGATCATATCCCTAAGCTTTGACACTAACTGTGATGTCCCCAAAATAGGTATACATCTGTGACAACCCCAAAATAGGTCCATTCCATCCAACCTATTCTGAGTCGCCAAATACATGGTACAGAAAATAACTATAACTTTATTACAACAATTGTCGTGTAAAATACAACAACACATATGCTGTGAGTTTGGATACAAATATATACCAAATGTGACTCATGTTCCAACCGTGGACATCACCTCACAATGACACCTTACATAAAGGTATAGTCAAAAACTGTTTTAGAAATTAGAATCTGTGGGAATTAGCTCAAGGAAACCTTCGTACATGGGAGGCCATGCGTCTAGGTTATGATAGATATCATATGGCCACAGAATTATCCTTGGTTGACCCAATAGACCCCAAAGAAAAACGAGAAGATTACTATCATATTCTTCCCAATGGTGAGTCTTCTCTTGACTTATCATTATCTCCACTGTCTTTAATCGAGAATTATACTTCAAACAAACACCAAGATTATATAGGTAGTGCTCGTATATATACTCAGCAAGTGGATGAGCACATCCCTGTCTTATGATGACACGAGGTTGTATGTCGTTAGACATCTTGTATGATAGTGGCAAAACACCCTTCCAACGTTGGGTACACCTTACCCTATTGGATTCACCAAATAAAACTAATAAATGACCTTTTCTATACTGCTTCGGGAGAACATCCAAAGCTAGAGACCACCGTTCTATTTTTCCGTTACCCTCGCTCGACCCAGCTACACTCTTATTACCTGAAAGGAATTGTGAAGCAAAAGGGTGAGCCCAACTAGCTCAGTAAAGAATATCATGACTAAAGATAATTAAATTATCAATAGCCTTCATCAATAATAAATCAGAGATTTAGAACATATGGTAAATGATAAAAATTTCAACCATAGTTGCAGCGGAACGAGCAATCCATTAGAAGAGTCAAATAGACTATAAAGTCTATTATCTTCTCCATGTTAAAAATCCACCAACAATGTTTTATCCCTGTAACATCAATCAACAATTCTGGTCCACAATCACATGAATAACTCATAATCATAACTGTAGTTCTAAATTCCTCTTCTCATCCAGGACGAAGATAATTTTTATCACCTATCTTTACCTGAAACATCAAAGATCATGATTACACCAAATCACATTTCATGTTCATAATCATACTAATAACTTCATCTTTGCACTACGGCCAAAGATATTTATTTGTATCACCAGTTGGTCATGTTCATCTCAACATCTGTTCATCTTTGCACTACTGGCCAAAGATATTCAACAACATGCCATCTTTGCACTACGGGCCAAAGATATTCATCAACAATTCATCTTTGTACTACAGGCCAAAGATATTCATCAATAATTCATCTTTGCACTACAGGCCAAAGATATTCATCAACAATTTATCTTTGCACTACAGGCCAAAGATATTCCTCAACAGTTCATATTTGCACTAACGGCCAAATATATTCATCAACAGTTCATATTTGCACTACAGGCCAAATATATTCATCAACAGTTCATATTTGCACTATAGGCCAAATATATTAATATCTCAAAGAAATATATAATCATTTCAGAATTTATATAAACAATAATTATAACCATGTTGATCAATTCACCTTTGCACTTAAGCTAAAGATATTCAATTATAAATTCAATGGTCATGATCATATCAGTCAACAATTCAACTTTGCACTACTAGCCAAAGGGAACCCATAGTCATGATCATACCAAAAATCTACCCATCTTTACACTCAAGTCAAAGAGAAATATCATCACTAGGGTTATAAAAATGTTATATATGATAATAAAATAAATATAATCAACATATAGATTTAATCTCAAGAGTAATATTCATAAACCAACTATAATTTGGTCAGAAAAAGAAACTAATTTTGTCGTAAATAGTAACTCGTGAATAGTAACTCATGAATAGTAACTCATGAATAGTAAACTCGACACAAAAAGGTAGAAATTATACAATAAAATATATACCAATATTTCGGTATAATGATATTGAAAGAATAATATTTCTTAAGCTTATAAACAATTTATTTTAATTGTTTATACTTTACTAAATAATACATTTAATCATCCTAAAATGCCAAACTCATAAGATTTCATCACCAATAACCAAAAACCCTCATCAAAAATCTGCATATACCTCATATAGGATTTTCAAGCCATAAAATCCTATTTTTCAATTTTCTTACTTCACATAACATATTTAATTCATTTACTCATAACTAGTCCATTTTCATGAAAAATATCAAATCAGTTCCAAAAATATTTATTTTCTGGAATTTAGCAGAATATAGTCCCATATTGAACATATATTTTTCTCAGAATTTGTAAAACTCATTTACTATTTTTTCATATGGCCAAAACAGTCGAATATTTAGATATTTATCAAAAATTGTACTTTTTTCCAAAACTTCCGAAATTTATAGAGTATACTCCTATCATATTCATGTACTCCCAATAAAAATTTCATCAATTTTGGAGTTAACCACAAGGAGTTATAAGCGGTTACTTTTAAAATAGTCTTTTCTCATAAAATTCATAACTCTTAATCTATACATCCAAAAATCACCATTTTTGGACACAATCAATAAAACTCATCAAAATATCATTTCAAATTTTTCTAGAATTTTTGAAGGTCAGAAAAATTACGAAACTGAAAAACATAACAACCCTTAAAATTCCTTACTATCCCTTACCTCAAAAGTGCAGTATTTCTGACTGGAATGCAAAGCCGAAGGAAACATGCACTGAATAACAACTCTTAAAGTATCTAAATACTCACAAAGTATGCTTCATAATATAGAGAGAGAAAGAGGGAAAGCTTATGTTTCTGGTGTGATTTTCAATTCTAACTTAGCCCTCTATTTATAGGAAAATGTTAGCACGCCGAAGCAGACTTAACATGCAACCTGATGGCTTTACCTGCTACTATTCTCACCCACCATATTTGAATAAAAATATAAGCACATTTCTTCACCAACCAAGAGTGGGGCCCACCAATTCTAGAATTTTCCACCAAAATGATTAACTCCGAAAATTTAACAATTTCTGAACCAGTCATCTCGTAAAATTCATAACAAATCATACGTTCATTTTTAACGGTTCAAAATTTGTGGACATATACTCAACTTATATATGTATAACATATCCAAATATTACTACGATCCAACGGTCGGATTAAAAATTATAACCCTCGCAAAATATCTTAAAAACCCTAATTTGATTTTCAATACCCCCGTTCCGACAAAAATACAGATAAAACACCTCAACATTAACTCTTTCATTTTTAACCACAAAAATATATCCCTCATTTATATCCACATAAAATAAATATTTCCTTATCATATGAATCAATAATTAATTATTCACAAATAATATTACAGAATCACATTTATGACAACAAGGCCGTTCCCAGGAAAGAGGGGGCTTTCCAATAAAGATTTATCCTTATTGGCGCGCAATTAGGTGACCAAACCTCTCCTTAGACAGAACTTTCTAGACATTGCCAATAATGTTATCTAATAATATTATTCAAATAATATAAATTATTGATCTGATAATGGGAAATACTGTTCAGTAACAATTATTGAAACAACAATAATTTAAAATATCAACGCAGCAATTATTGAATCAATAAAATAAAATATTGAACAATAACTACTGTAACAATTATTGAGTAGTGTCTTCTTACGTAAGAATCAATAATTTCAAAAATACTATGCAATACCGTGTGCACTGTGCAATAACGCGTATTACTATATTTTAACCACCGGGTATTCCAACAGTGTTAATGGTAACAACTACGTCGTTATTTGTAAAAACTCAAATTTGTCGTTTTCTTCATCCGACAGTTATTCTGTTATGGGGCCCACAAATGGCTGCACCGTCGTACGAATATTCCCCGACAGAAAGAATATTTCACGACTAAACGAATATTCCCCGATAACAATGAATATTTTATAACCACTTGTGTATTTTGAAAAAAAAATTCATATATCACCCTTAACTTTGACATTTATCAATTTAACCATTTACTGAATAGTAATTATAAAAAAAATTGAATACTTTTATTTCATAAAATTCGGGGTCTTACAATCTCCCCTCCTTATGAAATTTCGTCCCCGAAATTTACGTACCTGGTATTTCGAAGAGTTGAGAATACCTTGCTTCCATTTCAGATTCTATCTCTCAGATCATCATGATTTCTCCATTGCTCATCTCCCATGATAACTTCATTTGGGTTCCTCATTTGTTGGGAAGTCATGACAACCGCCATCCCTCGAACTACTCGGCTTTGACTTGTCTGGAGTAGCATTTGACGTCATCATTACCGTTGGAATATACCTTTCTATAAGACATATTCCTCCCTCAACTGCCTCTTCGTACTCCTCATTCATGATCTGAATCATCAATCTTCGATCCATATCGGATTCAGGTTGACCGCTATGTACAGGGTAATTCAAAACTCGATGTTGGGTTCTCCCAATTGCTTTCCAAAATGAGAAATTCATATCATCTATTTTAGCCTTCTTAGATCGAACATCTCTTTCCACAATATCCACATGTCGTGCGGCTTTTGCCCATGCGTCACTTATTCTCACTCGTTCAGTTTTTTCTTCATTCAGCTCAGATTCCATTTTTATCATCTTATACTCTGCCAAAGAATGCTTCTGTTCAAGCATCACATATCGGGTAACACAAGCTTGAATTGTTGCATCCTTTTGTTCCACGACCGCCTGTCGTTCTTCTGCCTGCTCTTCTAACTCATGAATACGATTTTGAAATTCTACATTTTGATCATATAATACCTCTAATAAACTCTCCTCAGGTACTTCTTCTTCCTCTTCTTCCTCAGTCTCAGATGTTACCTCTGCGACTATCTCGGGTGCAACTATCAATTCTTCACTCACCACATGGATATCTCTAATTCCTTCTTCGTCTGACATCACATTATCACGGTTAGTGATTAGAGGTATCCCTACAGTCTCATTCACTCCATTGTTAGAATTCTCAGCTGCCATTCTCAAATACTGCCATAAAACAAGGGTTAATTAAATAAATTAACATATCACATAATATCCCAATATTATGACTGACCAACAAATAAACTTAGGTAGGACACACTAGCGTAGGATTTACTCATCTCTCCCTTCCTAGTTGTATTCCCCGATCTCCGCCAGAGATCATATCCCTAAGCTCTGATACCAAATGTGACAACCCCAAAATAGGTCCATTCCATCCAACCTATTCTGAGTCGCCAAATACATGGTACAGAAAATAACTACAACTTTATTACAACAATTGTCGTGTAAAATACAACAACACATATGCTGTGAGTTTGGATACAAATATATACCAAATGTGACTCATGTTCCAACCGTGGATATCACCTCACAATGACACCTTACATAAAGGTATAGTCAAAAACTGTTTTAGAAATTAGAATATGTGGGAATTGGCTCAAGGAAACCTTCGTACATGGGAGGCCATGCGTCTAGGTTATGATAGATATCATATGGCCACAGAATTATCCTTGGTTGACCCAATAGACCCCAAAGAAAAACGAGAAGATTACTATCATATTCTTCCCAATGGTGAGTCTTCTCTTGACTTATCATTATCTCCACTGTCTTTAATCGAGAATTATACTTCAAACAAACACCAAGATTATATAGGTAGTGCTCGTATATATACTCAGCAAGTGGATGAGCACATCCCTGTCTTATGATGACACGAGGTTGTATGTCGTTAGACATCTTGTATGATAGTGGCAAAACACCCTTCCAACGTTGGGTACACCTTACCCTATTGGATTCACCAAATAAAACTAATAAATGACCTTTTCTATACTGCTTCGGGAGAACATCCAAAGCTAGAGACCACCGTTCTATTTTTCCGTTACCCTCGCTCGACCAAGCTACACTCTTATTACCTGAAAGGAATTGTGAAGCAAAAGGGTGAGCGCAACTAGCTCAGTAAAGAATATCATGACTAAAGATAATTAAATTATCAATAGCCTTCATCAATAATAAATCAGAGATTTAGAACATATGGTAAATGATAAAAATTTCAACCATAGTTGCAGCGGAACGAGCAATCCATTAGAAGAGTCAAATAGACTATAAAGTCTATTATCTTCTCCATGTTAAAAATCCACCAACAATGTTTTATCCCTGTAACATCAATCAACAATTCTGGTCCACAATCACATGAATAACTCATAATCATAACTGTAGTTCTAAATTCCTCTTCTCATCCAGGACGAAGATAATTTTTATCACCTATCTTTACCTGAAACATCAAAGATCATGATTACACCAAATCACATTTCATGTTCATAATCATACTAATAACTTCATCTTTGCACTACGGCCAAAGATATTTATTTGTATCACCAGTTGGTCATGTTCATCTCAACATCTGTTTATCTTTGCACTACTGGCCAAAGATATTCAACAACATGCCATCTTTGCACTACGGGCCAAAGATATTCATCAACAATTCATCTTTGTACTACAGGCCAAAGATATTCATCAATAATTCATCTTTGCACTACAGGCCAAAGATATTCATCAATAATTCATCTTTGCACTACAGGCCAAAGATATTCCTCAACAGTTCATATTTGCACTAACGGCCAAATATATTCATCAACAGTTCATATTTGCACTACAGGCCAAATATATATTCATCAACAGTTCATATTTTCACTACATGCCAAATATATTAATATCTCAAAGAAATATATAATCATTTCAGAATTTATATAAACAATAATTATAACCATGTTGATCAATTCACCTTTGCACTTAAGCTAAAGATATTCAATTATAAATTCAATGGTCATGATCATATCAGTCAACAATTCAACTTTACACTACTAGCCAAAGGGAACCCATAGTCATGATCATACCAAAAATCAACCCATCTTTACACTCAAGTCAAAGAGAAATATCCTCATTAGGGTTATAAAAATGTTATATATGATAATAAAATCAATATAATCAACATATAGATTTAATCTCAAGAGTAATATTCATAAACCAACTATAATTTGGTCAGAAAAAGAAACTAATTTTGTCGTAAATAGTAACTCGTGAATAGTAACTCGTGAATAGTAACTCATGAATAGTAAACTCGACACAAAAAGGTAGAAATTACACAATAAAATACATACCAATATTTCGATATAATGATATTGAAAGAATAATATTTCTTAAGCTTATAAACAATTTATTTTAATTGTTTATACTTTACTAAATAATACATTTAATCATCCTAAAATGCCAAACTCATAAGATTTCATCACCAATAACCAAAAACCCTCATCAAAAAATCTGCATATACCTCATATAGGATTCTCAAGCCATAAAAATCTATTTTTCAATTTTCTTACTTCACATAACATATTTAATTCATTTACTCATAACTAGTCCATTTTCATGAAAAATATCAAATCAGTTCCAAAAATATTTATTTTCTGAAATTTAGCAGAATATAGTCCCATATTGAACATATATTTTTCTCAGAATTTTTAAAACTCATTTACTATTTTTCATATGGCCAAAACAGCCGAATATTTAGATATTTATCAAAAATTATACTTTTATCCAAAAATTCCGAAATTTATAGAGTATACTCCTATCATATTCATGTACTCCCAATAAAAATTTCATCAATTTTGGAGTTAACCACAAGGAGTTATAAGCGGTTACTTTTAAAATAGATTTTTCTCATAAAATTCATAACTCTTAATCTATACATCCAAAAATCACCATTTTTGGACACAATCAATAAAACTCATCAAAATATCATTTCAAATTTTTCCAAAATTTTTGAAGGTCAGAAAAATTACGAAACTGAAAAATATAACAACCCTTAAAATTCCTTACTATCCCTTACCTCAAAAGTGCAGTATTTCTGACTGGAATGCAAAGCCGAAGGAAACATGCACTGAATAACAACTCTCAAAGCATCTAAATGCTCACAAAGTATGCTTCATAATATCGAGAGAGAAAGAGAGAAAGCTTATGTTTCTGGTGTGATTTTCAATTCTAACTTAGCCCTCTATTTATAGGAAAATGTTAGCACGCCGAAGCAGACTTAACCTGCAACCTGATGGCTTTACCTGCTACTATTCCCACCCACCATATTTGAATAAAAATCTCAGCACATTTCTTCACCAACCAAGAGTGGGGCCCACCAATTCTAGAATTTTCCACCAAAATGATTAACTCCGAAAATTTAACAATTTCTGAACCAGTCATCTCGTAAAATTCATAACAAATCATACGTTCATTTTTAACAGTTCAAAATTTGTGGACATATACTCAACTTATATATGTATAACATATCCAAATATTACCACGATCCAACGGTCGGATTAAAAATTATAACCCTCGCAAAATATCTTAAAAACCCTAATTTGATTTTCAATACCTCCGTTCCGACAAAAATGCAGATAAAACACCTCAACATTAACTCCTTCATTTTTAACCACAAAAATATATCCCTCATTTATATCCACATAAAATAAATATTTCCTTATCATATGAATCAATAATTAATTATTCACAAATAATATTACAGAATCACATTTATGACAACCAGGCTGTTCCCAGGAAAGAGGGGGCTTTTCAATAAAGATTTATCCTTATTGGCGCGCAATTAGGTGACCAAACCTCTCCTTAGACAGAACTTTCTAGACATTACCAATAATGTTATCTAATAATATTATTCAAATAATATAAATTATTGATCTGATAATGGGAAATACTGTTCAGTAACAATTATTGAAACAACAATAATATAAAATATCAACGCAGCAATTATTGAATCAATAAAATAAAATATTGAACAATAACTACTGTAACAATTATTGAGTAGTGTCTTCTTACGTAAGAATCAATAATTTCAAAAATACCATGCAATACCGTGTGCTACTGTGCAATAACGCGTATTACTATATTTTAACCACCGGGTATTCCAACAGTGTTAACGGTAACAACTACGCCGTTATTTGTAAAAATTCAAATTTGTCGTTTTCTTCACCCCACAGTTATTCTGTTATGGGGCCCACAAATGGCTGCGCTGTCGTACGAATATTCCCCGACAGAAAGAATATTCCACGACCAAACGAATATTCCCCGACAACAATGAATATTTTATAACCACTTGTGTATTTTGAAAAAAAATTCATATATCACCATTAACTTTAACATTTATCAATTTAACCATTTACTGAATAGTAATTATAAAAAAAATTGAATACTTTTATTTCATAAAATTCGGGGTCTTACAACATCACCCATTTTGATTCGCCAAATATATGGTACAAAATTCAAATACAAACTTAATTATACAACTGTCGTGCAAAATACGACAAATATAAGATATGAGTTTTAATATAAGTATTATCTCCTAGACAATATCCAAACTCAAAATAAATTTTCATTACAATTATTATCACACTATTCTTATAGAATAGTGAGGACTACTATAGTAACCATCTTGGACCATCACCCCATTCCCTGACTAGTCCCAGCTATATTCTCATTTCCTGAAGAGAACAATAAAAGAAAAGGGTGAGCTCAACTAGCCCAATAAAAAATATTATGACTAAGATAATGCAGAATAAATTATCGTTAGCCCTCAACAGTGTTAAACTGATAGAATACTATAGACAACAAGTTTAACTGCAGCGGAACAAGCAATCCATTAGAAGAGTTAAGTAGAGCATGATATCTACTATTCTTCTATGATTTAAAAAGTTTATCATCAATTTTATCGCTGAGACTCACCTTAATAAATAATCCACATCACTGAATTATCTATGCACTACGAGCCAATGATATTCATTAGTATCACATCCACGAATTATCCATGTAATACGGGCCAAGGATATTCGTGTTAACACCAATGGTCATGATCATGCCAAACAATAATTCATTTTTACACCCTTGGCCGAAGAGAACGTATGGTCATGATCATACTAACATCTGTCCATCAATGCATTACGGGTCAATGAGGACTTTTACCACATCATTTGTAACATTACAGGTCATGATTTTACCGAATAATCCCTGGTCATAATTATACCAATCAACAGTCCATCTATGCACTACGGGCCAAAGATAACTTTTATCACAATAAAAGCATGAGGATGATGACAATGATATAAGCATTAATCAAACGAAATCAAGGATAAATATTAAAGATTTTAAATTTATCCAGAGTTTAAAAATGTCCAATTTGTCAATATGATAACTACTTTGTGGGGTAAAATTCAAGAATAATATTGTATCAAAAATGATTTGGACATAAAAGAAATCAATTTTTGTCATGAATAGTTTTCCGGGTGAATAGTACCTGAGTGAATAGTTCTTCGTGAATAGTACATGTACGTATGGATAGTACTGTACGTATGAATGATGTCGTACGTATGAATAGTGCCGTATAAATGAATAGTACCCATGAATAGTACTCCAGCATGAAAAGCTTAAAAATGAACAAGAATGTTCAGAAAAATATCCTTGTGAAATGATACTAGATGAAGCGCAAATTTCAAGGATATTCTACTAATTCCAAGGAGTATAGAAGCAATACTTAACAAAATGAGTGTAGAATTCAGAATCTGAAATGAAATAATATTACTTACATACTACAGAGTATGGAGAAAAATATTATTTCTTGCGAATATTGAACAAAAATAATATCCCTTACAACTGTTGAGCGAAAATAATATTCCTACGAATATTGAACGAAGATAATATTCCTTACAAATATTGAACGAAATTAATATTCCTTACGAATATTGAACGAAGATAAAATTTCTTACTGTAACAACCCGATATTTTCTATATAATTAAATCAGAAATTTTGCGTACAATTTTTTTATTATTTTAAGGATGAGGATTTGTACAAGATAAAGCTTATGTAATTATGTAATAAAAAAATACATTTATTACATAAATGTTTACAAATAATTTTATTTTAAAGTTATTGATTATTATAAATTATTTTCTTAAATAATTAATTTTATAGCAAACATGTTTTTATTAATTATTTTCCGCGAAAAAAAATTATATATTATTTAAATAATATATGAAATGATTTTTAGAATAATTATAATAATTATTTATTTTATTATATGAATTTATGCAAGATTAATTAAGTTAATTATTTTAACTTAATTAATAATGTTATATATGACATTTAAAAATCAGATATGAAATTCAAAACCCTAATTTTGGATTTTGATCAAGGAATGAGAATAATAATATTATATTATTATTTGTCAGTATTATAATTAGGTATGCTATGTGTGTAAAGTTAATGTGAGGATCAGTTTTGATGAAATAATTTTAATGTTACTGTTAAACCATAATTCAAAAGTCGGATGCCAACTTAAGGCTATTATGTAATCATGTTGATGTGGGAATGACCGTTGTTATAGATATTAATCCTAATTAGGGAGAACCCTAATTTTTTGAAACCCTAATTATTATTTAGGAAACCTAATTAATTAAACATCCTATTACAAATTTATAACCCTAATTAATATTTTGGAAACCCTAAATGAAAACTCAATTTGAGTTCGAGAATGCTATGTAACGGTGTGATTACGATTAAGGTTAAGTATTATATGATTTTATGATTAATTAGGTAAACCCTAATTAATATTTAAAAATATTAATTTCTAGAAACCCTAATATTTATTTTATAAACCCTAATTTATTTAAATTATAAACCCTAATTGTTGATTTGAAAGCTTAATGCTAATTAGTGGGTCTTAAACCTAATTAGCAAGTGCCAAGTAATTAGAAAACTAATCTAATTTAGAAAACCCTAATTACAAAATTTAAAAACTAAAATTTATTTTTATTTTTATTTATTTATTATTATTATTTTGTATAAACCCTAGTTGGAAAATCCTATAATTTGTGATAAACCTTAGGGTTAAACCCTAAGGGTTTGACAAGTTACAATTTTGCCATTGAAATGATTTACCAAATGACCTTTTTACCCCCTATGTATAATTGAAGCTAGCAATAGGTTTTGACCTTAGGGGAGTTGGTGACCAAATCCAACCACCCCATGTGCCTTAAATCTCAGCTGATCAGCCCAATAGCCAGCCAAATACATTGCATACAAGTTGTATAAATAGATTTGAAGAGAGAGAAATGTCATTTGTTACTTACATTTTTCACAAACACTCAACTAGACTCTCTCAAGCTCTCACCTCCGAAAATATCAAGATATAGCATCATAAATCAAGCCCCACGATCACCCATAGCCAAATCAGTGGCTAGAATCAAGAATTTGAGCATGAAGGTATAAAACCCTAACAAAAAATTCGACCCTTGATCTTCTGTTAAAAGTTGTGATTATTTGTTGTAATTTGTTCTATGTAGTGTCTATAAGTGATCTGGGTTGCTAGATGTTAGATCCATAACATCAAGAAGCTCGGATTTGATGATTGTAAAAATCTGGAATTTTTTTTAAATGAGTCTGACAACCAAATGTCAGACCGTTTAAATCTTTGGTTGTTATCTGTTTTTGTTGTCTAAATGCTTCATCGTGTTGTATGCTGTGAGATGTGTGTTCTAAAACTTTTAGTAGGACCAGATCATGCACAGGTTGTAAGATAATCGTGGTCAAAGTCAGTTGACTGACCACGAAAACTGAAAATCTGAGCAGCCCAGATTTCCCATGTGGTTCTGACAAGATTTTTAAAGCTTCTGATCTCGCCGGTTTTTGATGTTTTGGGCCAGTTGTTGATTTGTTGTTGTAGCTTGATATGAAGACTACATCTTAGAGTCTTAAGATAACCTAAATACATAATGGGATCCAAGTTATGCAAGGTCAAACATGGGTTTTCCAGAAATGTTCAAGAGCAGTTTCTGGAGACCACTTTGACCAACTTTAATTTCTTTACTTGTGTTGATGTTATATCTATATTATGTTACGTAATTGGTCTTTGACATGTATTCTACATTATGTAATCTTCATATTACACAGAGTAAGCCCACAATGCTAGATTCAAAGACTCCAAAATAGGTACCTTGGTTGTTCTTCATTTCTGGGTAACCCAGAAAATGAAGAACAGGCCTGACAACGTTTTTAAAGCCCCGGATCTCTCTTATGTTATGCTTTTTTTGTTGTTGTTTGTATTGTTGAATTGTAGTATGAGTAGTACACACATCAAGAGTCATTTCACACCCAGAAGCTTTATGTTCTGTTACATATTGTTGGTCAAACCGAGTACCTTGGTAGCAGCCGATGAATTTCTGGGCAGGCTCAAGAACACGAAGAACACCTATAGCGACGGTTTCTGTCGCTATAGGTGGTCTTTAGCGACAGTTTCTAAATAAAAATTATATTTTTATTAAATAATTAGTATTATTAATTAGTTTTTAATTATGAAAAATACCAAATAAATTCCTAAAAATTATTTTAAAATCCGAAAATTAGTTTTTAAATTATTTTGAATATATTTTAATAATATTAATATTTTTGGAATATTAAAAGTATTTAATTTATTTAATTATAATATTAAATAAATTATTTAAAAATAATTTTAATACATGAAAAAAATCATTTAAAATTATATTATGGTGTAAGAAAATAATTTAAGTTATTATTGATAACTTTTAAAATTTTGTGATGCAATTTTATTAATAAATTAATATTAATGATATTTAAGTAATTTAATAAATGTATTAATAAATGATGGAAAAATAGAGTTAATAATTTAAAAATTATATAAAAATTATATAAGGGTTATAAAAATAGTTTAAGTTATAAAATATAATTTTTGATATTTTGTCATGGAAAATATTAATATTTTAATATTAATGATATTAGATTTATTTAATAATTATATTAAGTAAATAGTTTATAAATAGTTTTACTTATTTAAAAATCATTTAAAAAGGAAATAAATGAATTAAAATATTTTAAGTTATGATTAAGGACTTTTAATATTTAGATAAGTGATACATTAATACTTTAATATTAATGATAACTATTTAAAAATAATTTTAATTCTTTTAAAAATCATTTAAGGATAATATTGACACTTTAAAAGTATTTTGAGTTATTATAAATAACTTTAACAGTTTGGTAATGGTTTCATTAATAGTTTAATATTAATTAAATAATAATGATAATAGAATTATTTAATACTTAAATCATTTAATGATGATTTTGGTGTTTAAAAAAATTGTGATAAATGATAGTAAATGTTTAAAAATTATTATAAGTCATTTAAGAATAATATAACTGTTACTTAAATAGTCTAAACAGATAGTAAGCTATATGATAGAGTCTTAGACTCGATAATTACCCGATAAAGCTGTCGGTACACCGACATGTTTTAAAAATTGATCTAGACTTAGATAATTTGATTAGATATGTGTTTATTTGTGATTCAATGGTTGTTAAACATATGTGATAATGTGATTAGGTTATGTGCTGACTGCAATAAGCAGTGCTATGTGTTATAATATATTATTCTAATCGATCAAATGATCTTATTAATGATATGTGCTATAAAAAAATAGAACTAAGTTACGAACTGTAAGCAGCGGATCAAGCAAGTATCTTACCTTTGTATTTCCTTTATGCAATGGACATGAGTAAGAAGTTTCAGAATTATATTATTATTATGTTATATTATTAACCCTATTGTGATATATTCTATATCCGATCATTGTTTATCAACATGTTAGTATATGGTAATTCAGATATATATTCTGTTCGTTAATTTCTAAACATGGTTACACAAGTGTCCCCACTTGGATAATCATTGTATTTAATCACATATTGATATATATATATATATACACGTCCAAGCTAATTGACCAACTAGACAAAGATTTCGAAATATTCGTTGAATATGATAAAACCTTTTTGTATCCAATCAAATTATTTTGGTTCGGATTCTAGACTAAGTATGAACATCCCGATCACGGGAAAACTTTTATGCGCCCAAGGCGGACAGAGTGAACGATCTAATCGTTCTTGTAAGTAGTATTGATCAATACAGGGTCCATGGGATGTATACCCTCGTGCCTGTAAGTTATGACGTTTGCATATGAAGTTCTGTCTAACCTTATTGAAAATTTAAAACAATGTTCATAGTATGTCGACTACCCAATATATATAGTTAATACATAGTTTCAAAAATTGTTATATAATTTGTTATATTATTGTTTAGGTTCAGTTAACTTCACAACTATAAATTTGTTGTAGAATTGATGTACAAAGAAAACATTTATTTCTTTCAGCTAATTATATTTATAATTGTTATTACTTGATGGGCACTCAAATGCTCACCCTTGCTTAATTTAATTATTTTCAGCTAAGTGTGAAAAGCTAGAAGGTTCGGCCAAGAACAAGTGAAAAGGAAAGCAAACATAATATGTTTAATGGTATTATAATAGTTAAATTGTATTAAGAACAATGATATTATCTATCATGTAAAGAATTATAGTAAATGTTGCGTACTTGGGATTAGATTCTGATAAATGTAAATTAAATTTGATATTCATATTATTGTTATTATTATTAGTATTATTCCGCTCATAGAAATGGTATCGTAAAGCACCAAGTTCGGGTTTCAAGTACGTGAATTTGGGGGCGTTACATCATGGTATCAGAGCTTAGGGTTAGAAACCTTAGGGGGTTAGACCTTAGGATATAACCTTAGAACAGAGAGAACATTGAAAATACGAATAATTATCAAATAGAGTTTTAAAGAATATGAATTGATATGATTCAAGTCGTTAAAATATAATATAAGATAACTGTATAAATTATATTGGTTGTGTGTATATACTTTGGATATATCAGGATAATTTAAGTGTGTAGATGTCAGTTAGAAAAGAATTAGAATACCCTCATATTGTAAAGAAGGAGCCAACCTCCATAGCCGGAAGTCGAGTTTAAATAGTTGGTAGTTAAAGGCTCACATTGAAAGCTACTCAATGAGGTGGTTATTTTGGAAATAGTACCGGACCAGAAACGATAAGTATGTATTATGATAGGTAGAATATAGTTAAAGAATATGTGGAATGTCGAGTTTCTTAAAATATATGTTTGTGGTGAGTTCTTAAACTCATAATGTACGGTATGTTGGACGAACTAAGTATAGTTAGGTGTGAATGGATTATTGAAGATAATGGGAACAGACAGATTACTGAGCCATTGATCCTTAGTGAAGGCATAAGAAATAAGTAGTATTAGTATTACGTGAATAGGTATGATTCTATGTTATGTATATGATAGGTATGTCTGTATAAGCTAATATTTTTAACTTTTATATAAATGTGGTCGTGATTCCTGACTTTTGAGTCACAAAGGTATAGCGGATGTTTAAAGAAGAATGTGCTATGGTATGTCAAGTGTTATGAATATGAGTCTATGTTGGATTAATGAAATAAGTTGGTATAAAGATAGTAGTTAATTATATGAGTATTGGTTAATGAAGAAAACCAAATTTTCAAAATCTAATATTTTGAGTACATGATTATTCGAACAGAAAGTTTCATGTTATATGTTAAGCATATACGATGTTTAGAGTAAAGAATAAATTGTGATAATGCCGCCATGGAGACGAAAATGAAATACACGGACAGAAGAACTTGTCAACAAAGATGGAAGACAACCAGACTCGATACAAAATTTTGCGAATATGGACAATCAAGCTATGCAGAACGGAATACCAGTCGCCGGAAGATCAGCTAGTAATCGATAGGAAAACATCAAAGACTTCAAGGTAATCAGATCGCCATGATTTAGAAGATCAACTGACCATGTTGACACGTTTATGATAGCTAGGATAACGAAGGGGCAAAAGATAGTTTTGTCACCTATACGATAAAAGGAAAGGAGATAAAGGGAAAGTTTGTGTGCTTTAAGTGTGAATCAATGGAGTATAAGGTGGAAGACTGCCGAAGAATGAGAAGGGAGGCAAGGAATGCGCAAACAAGGAAAGGCAGCAGGACATTGGCGACAACGGGACCAACTTCAACAAACAAACCAACGAAATCAACCGCAAGCGTCTTCAACATGAGCGTTCAAGATATTGTGGCAGCCGGGGAGGCAACTCCAGGTATTATTTCTAATCAATATTATTTTCGTATATATTATTTTCTTATATATAATAACTTATTTTATACATATATTTTGAAATAGGAATTTGAGTTCTCTTAGAAATCAAATTTCCGTTTAATCAGAAAGACGAGCTTTATGTGAATAGTTAAAGATTGGTTCGATCAATTATGATCGAGATCTACGTACAATGATTGTGTATGCTATGTACCCTGGTATGTATAGATTTTAAAACGGTAATTTCGGGGACGGAATCTTTATAAGGGAGGGTGAATGTAACAACCCGATATTTTCTATATAATTAAATCAAAAATTTTACGTATAATTTTTTTATTATTTTAAGGACGAGGATTTATACAAGATAAAGCTTATGTAATTATGTAATAAAAAAATATTAATTACATAAATGTTTACAAATAATTTTATTTTAAAGTTATTGATTATTATAAATTATATTCTTACAATAATTAATTTTATAGCAAACATGTTTTTATTAATTATTTTCCACGAAAATATAATTATATATTATTTAAATAATATATGAAATGATTTTTAGAATAATTATAATAATTATTTATTTAATTATATGAATTTATGCAAGATTAATTAAGTTAATTATTTTAACTTAATTAATAATGTTATATATGACAGTTAAAAATCAGATATGGAATTCAAAACCTAATTTTGGATTTTGATAGAGGAATGAGAATAATAATATTATATTATTATTTGTCAGTATTATAACTAGGTATGCTATGTGTGTAAGGTTAATGTGAGGATCAGTTTTGATGGAACAATTTTAATGTTACTGTTAAACCCTAATTCAAAAGTCGGATGACAGCTTAAAGCTGTTATGTAATCATGTTGATGTGGGTAACGACCGTTGTTATAGATATTAACCCTAATTAGGGAGAACCCTAATTTTTTGAAACCCTAATTATTATTTAGGAAACCTAATTAATTAAGCACTCTATTACAAATTTATAACCCTAATTAATATTTTAGAAACCCTAAATTAAAACTCAATTTGAGTTCGAGACTGCTATGTAACGGTGTGATTACGATTAAGGTTAACTATTATATGATTTTATGATTAATTAGGTAAACCCCTAATTAATATTTAGAAATATTAATTTCTAGAAACCGTAATATTTATTTTATAAACCCTAATTTATTTAAATTGTAAACCCTAATTGTTGATTGGAAAGCTTAATGCTAATTAGTGGGTCTTAAACCTAATTAGCAAGTGTCAAGTAATTAGAAAACTAATCTAATTTAGAAAACCCTAATTACAAATTTTACAAACTAAAATTTGTTTTTATTTTTATTTTTTTGTACAAGCCCTAGTTGGAAAATCCTATAATTTGTGATAAACCTTAGGGTTAAACCCTAAGGGGTTGACAAGTTACAATTTTGCCATTAAAATGATTTACCAAATGACCTTTTTACCCCCTATGTATAATTGAAGCTAGCAATAGGTTTTGACCTTAGGGGAGTTGGTGACCAAATCCAACCACCCCATGTGCCTTAAATCTCAGCAGATCAGCCCAATAGCCAGCCAAATACATTGCATACAAGTTGTATAAATAGATTTGAAGAGAGAGAAATGTCATTTGTTACTTACATTTTTCACAAACACTCAACTAGACTCTCTCAAGCTCTCACCTCCGAAAATATCAAGATATAGCAGTCATAAATTAAGCCCCACGATCACCCATAGCCAAATCAGTGGCTAGAATCAAGAATTTGAGCATGAAGGTATAAAACCCTAACAAAAAATTCGACCCTTGATCTTCTGTTAAAAGTTGTAATTATTTGTTGTAATTTATTCTATGTAGTGTCTATAAGTGATCTGGATTGCTAGATGTTAGATCCATAACATCAAGAAGCTCGGATTTGATGATTGTAAAAATCTGGAATTTTTTTTAAAATGAGTCTGACAACCAAATGTCAGACCGTTTAAATCTTTGGTTGTTATCTGTTTTTGTTGTCTAAATGCTTCATCGTGTTGTATGCTGTGAGATGTGTGTTCTAAAACTTTTAGTAGGACCAGATCATGCACAGGTTGTAAGATAATCGTGGTCAAAGTCAGTTGACCGACCACGAAAACTGGAATCTGAGCAGCCCCAGATTTCCCATGTGGTTCTGACAAGATTTTTAAAGCTTCTGATCTCGCCGGTTTTTTGATGTTTTGGGCCAGTTGTTGATTTGTTGTTGTAGCTTGATATGAAGACTACATCTTAGAGTCTTAAGACAACCTAAATACATAATGGGATCCAAGTTATGCAAGGTCAAACATGGGTTGACCGTCTGCTTATGAACATTTCTGGGTTTTCCAGAAATGTTCAAGAGCAGTTTCTGGAGACCACTTTGACCGACTTTAATTTCTTTACTGTGTTGATGTTATATCTATATTATGTTATGTAATTGATCTTTGACATGTATCTACATTATGTAATCTTCATATTACACAGAGTAAGCCCACAATGCTAGATTCAAAGACTCCAAAATAGGTACCTTGGTTGTTCTTCATTTCTGGATTTATAACCCAGAAAATGAAGAACAGGCCTGACAACGTTTTTAAAGCCCCGATCTCTCTTATGTTATGCTTTTTGGCCATGTTTATTGTTGAATCGTGTAGTATTACACGAGTGCTACAAGATCAAAGTCATTTCACACCCAGAAGCTTTATGTTCTGTTACATATTGTTGGTCAAACCGAGTACCTTGGTAGCAGTCGATGAATTTCTGGGCAGGTTCAAGAACACGAAGAACACCTATAGCGACGGTTCTGTCGCTATAGGTGGTCTTTAGCGACAGTTTCTAAATAAAAAATATATTTTTATTAAATAATTAGTATGAATTAGTTTTTTATATAAAAATTATATAAAGGTTATAAAATATAACTTTTGATATTTTGTCATGAAAAATATTAGTATTTTAATATTAATTATATTTGATTTATTTAATAATTATATTAAGTAAATAGTTTAAAAATGGTTTTACTTATTTAAAAATCATTTAAAAAGAAAATAAATGAATTAAAATATTTTAAGTTATGATTAAGGACTTTTAATATTTTGATAAGTGATACATTAATACATTAATATTAATGATAATTATTTAAAAATGATTTTAATTCTTTTAAAATGATTTAAGGATAATATTAATACTTTAAAAGTATTTTGGGTTATTATAAATAACTTTAACAGTTGGTAATGGTTTCATTAATAGTTTAATATTAATTAAATAATAATGATAATAGAATTATTTAATACTTAAATCATTTAATGATGATTCCGGTGTTTACAAAAAAACGTGATAAATGATAATAAATGTTTAAAAATTATTATAAGTCCTTTAAGAATAATATGACTGTTACTTAAATAGTCTAAACAGATAGTAAGCTACAGATAGAGTCTTAGACTTGATAATTACCCGATAAAGTTGTCGGTACACCGATATGTTTCAGAAATTAATCTGGACTTAGATAATTTGATTAGATATGTGTTTTATTTGTGATTCAATGGTTTAAACATATGTGACAATGTGATTAGGTTATGAGATGACTGCAATAAGCAGTGCTATGTGTTATAGTAGTATGTTATTCTAATCGATCAAATGATCTTATAATGATAGGTGCTATATAAAGATAGAACTAAGTTACGAACTGTAAGCAGCGCACTAGGCAAGTATCTTACCTTTGCATTTTTCTTTATGCAATGGACATGAGTAAGAAGTTTCTGAATTATATTATTATTATGCTATATTATTAACCCTATTGTGATATATTCTATATCCGATCATTGTTTATAACATGTTAGTATATGGTAATTCAGATATATATTCTGTTCGTTAACTTCTAAACATGGTTACACAAGTGTCCCCACTTGGATAATCATTGTATTTAATCACATGTAGAATATATATATATATATATATATATATATATATATATATAAATATAATATATATACACACACACACACACACACACGTCCAAGCTAATTACCAGCTAAACACAGATTTCGAAAAATTCGTTGATATGATAAAACTTTTTTTGTATCCAATCAAATTATTTTGGTTCGGATTCCAGACTAAGTATGAACATCCCGATCACGGGAAAACTTTTATGCGCCCAAGGGGATAGAGTGAACGATCTTATCATTCTTGTAATGTAGTATTGATCAATACAGGGTCCATGGGATGTACACCCTCTCGTGCCTGTAAGTTATGACAATTGCATATGAAGTTCTATCTAACCTTATCGAAAATTTAAAACAATGTTGATAGTATGTCGACTACCCTATATATATAGTCAATACATAGTTTAAAAAATTTGTGATAGAATTGTTATATTATTGTTATCGGTTCAGTTTACTTCAAAACTATAAATTAGTTGTAGAAGTGATGTACAAAGAAAACATTTATTTCTTTCAGCTAATTATATTTATAATTGTTATTACTTGCTGGGCACTTAAATGTTCACCCTTGCTTAATTTAATTATTTTCAGCTAAGTGTGAAAAGCTAGAAGGTTCGGCCAAGAACAAGTGAAAAGGAAAGCAAACAGAATATGTTTAATGGTATTGTAATAGTTAAACTGTATTAAGACAATGATATGTATTATCTATCATGTAAAGAATTATAGTAAAGGTTGCGTACTTGGGATTAGACTCTGATAAATGTAAATTAGTTTGATATTCATATTATTGTTACTATTATTAGTATTATTTCGCTCATAGAAATGGTATCGTAAAGCACCGAGTTCGGGTCAAGTACCTAAATTTGGGGGCGTTACACTTACAAAATATGAAAAATAATATCGTAAGCGAATATGAAATAAATAATATCCCTTACCTCAAAAAGAAAGCAATTCCGACTAGTAAAGTGGAGATATTTTTGAAGAAAACTTGCACTATTTTCTACACTCAAAGCTTCTTAAACTCTAAAGAAATACGCTCAATATTATAGAAGAAAATTCTCTGATTCTGGTGTGATTTTCATTTCAAAAAAGCATCCTATTTATAGGAGAATGACATGATACTATTTGAATGCACAGTAAAGGAAAAATCACGGGTGCACAGTGGGATTCATAGGCAAAATTCGAATTCGTCTTATTAATTTCATTTTTTACTATACAAATACTATGCAGATACTATGCATAATAAAATATAATAATTTTAATTTTCATAAAAAACAAAACTTTACAATATATATAATATATATAAAATTAAATTATATATATATATATATATATATATATATATATATATATAAATAAATATATATATATATATATATACTGAATAACTTTCTACCGATTATTTTAAAAAATGAATAAGTGGAGGTCCATATAATAAGCAAAATTTACAATAAATACTTCATAAAAATTCTTTTTATTTATCTCAATTCACTTGACTTCACAAACACATTTTTAATAATATTTATTCATCATTATTATAACTCGCAATATTAACAACCAGATCATTCTCAGGAAAGAGGGGGCTTTTTCCGATAAGGATTTTTTCTCTATTGGCGCACAATTAGGTGACCAAACCCCTTTTCACGACAGAACTTTTTAGACATCGTCAATAATGCAAATAATAATATGAATACCTTTATTGCCTTAATTATTGATTTAATAATATAAAATCTTGTGCAATAATTGAATCAATAACGTGAGATACTATGCAACAATTACTGTGCACTAATTGAATAAAACTGAGCGACTTCTTACGTAAGCATCAATAACCCATACAGTGTGCTACAAACAACCTCGCGTATTATTATAATTTTATTACCGGGTATTTCAACAGTTAACGTAAAACTATCGCCGTTATTATTTATAAAAAGATATTTCTGTCGTTTTCTAACTCCGACAATAATTCTGTTATGGGTTCCACTAATATTGTGCCATCGTACGAATATTCCCTGATACAACGAATATTCCCCGACCAAACGATTTGCAAAATTTATAAATATTACCC